>VYXC01009763.1:0-65487 GCA_013397175.1 Platysteira castanea
TTTGTACAAATACATACACAGAGAACTGAAATTCCAAACCTCAGATTAGCCCTGTCACTTATGACAATATTTACTCCACAGGTTCCAGCCACAGTACTTTGGGTTTTCCATTTAGACGTGCCTGATGTGCTACTGAAAGTTCAATGCAAATAAACTTTGTCATACTGCTTTATTTCCTGCAGCTGTAAAGGTACCAACCTTCTGCCTGATGTTTGCAAAGTTGGAATACTTTAGTGTGTCATGCAGAACAACAGCTGAGATGACGCCTTTATCCTAGTGAAGCACAGGAAGTTTGATAGTAATTCATTTTGAAACTTCCTTAAAGCAAAATCTTAGTCTACTAACAAAAATACAGTAACAGGAACCCTGATAAGGTTTCTACATTTAATCTAAAGCTAGAACTGGAAGCCTAGTTAATGCAAAGTGGAAGTAAGAAGACTGCAATGAGAAACAGATGTTAGAAAAATTCACAGTTATTTAGTTTGTACTTCTTAAAGGCTGTGTTACTGTTCAACTACATATATTCAAAGGTTTTGTAAGACTTATTAAATGGAAAGCTACAAAATATGATTTGTTATGATTTTTTTAAACAGATCTTTCAGTACCTTTCTATCTTTGTGCCCAAAAGCTGCAGTAGGTCTATAATTTCCCTTCACGATCTCCTCTAGTACTGACTGCTATATCACTCTTCCAATTAGCAGAAGCAATTTCTGCCATTTCATTGCTCAATCCCTTCTCTAGATCACATTAATAATATTATAGTCCACGGGGGAATCTGTTGGCAGAATTCTAGGTGTTAACTTTATTCCTTTTTGTGTCAGTATTTAGAATGCTGCTTTGTTTCACAGATATTTTTATAGTAGTGTTGGTACCAAGAGACTAACAACAAACAAAGCAGTCATGAGGGCATGTTTATCTAAGTGCTGATTGATCTCTTTTTTTAATGTGGGTTTTACAAGCAGGCCTGATGAAAGGCTATTTACAGGCTTTGGCCTTGATGTTGCAACACGCACACTGCATTTTAAGCACCTACATCAAGAAGGAAATTGTCAGAAGCCTTAAAGCAAAGGCACTCCTCACAACTTCACACTTCCAAGTCTGGAAATGCTGGACGTGTCCTTTTCGTGGGATTTGTGGCGCAATTATATGCAAGTAACCGGCGTTTTTAAAAGTGACCCTTCCGCGGAGCTAACGCAAGCACAAAGGTTCGTTTGTGCGGGTTCTGCTTCCACACACCGAGCGCAGATCCTGGGCAAGGAGCGGGCGCTGGCACAGCCATCCTTAGGACAGGCCAGCCCAGCGCTGCTCCAGGGCAAAAAGGACGAGGGAATAATCACTATTCCCCAAAAACTCTGGGGGGGAAAAAATGTAGGCGGAATGCTGAATGAATGGATGAATGAACGATCCTTCCTGCTGCCCCAGCGCCACCCTGCGAGGGGCGTCAGGGCGGGCCGGGCTGCGGGGAGCTGCGTGTGAGAGAAGGGGCTGGAGCCCGGCGCGCCCCAGTCAGCGGGACCCTACCGAGAACTCGCTCATCGTGTCAGGGAAAAACCACAACCCTACGAGTCCACACCCCCTCGCACCTCAGCCCGAGGCATGATGACGGCCTGCCCACCCATCCTCCCCCGGCNCCAAGGAAATGTTTGGGGTTTTCCGGTATTCCTGCCGCTGCTCCTGCAAAGTGCACGTGCAGTGAAAATAATAAATGGGCAGTGGCATCCCTCATGGCATGAAGGGATGGGCATCCCCGTCCTCGTGTTTTTTCTGATGGGTGGTTCTGCCAGCTCCCCTCCCAACGGACAGCGTCGGGGCTCCTGTTACCCTCGCATTAATGGCTGCAGATACTTGCAAGGAACTGAGCATTTCAAAAGTGTTTGCAGGCTCACTCCCTCAGTGTTTTGGTGTGTATCTTTCTCCATTTTGGTGTCTATCTTACTGCCCCTCATATCCCATTCAGGGAGCTTTAAGTGCTCAGACTAAAGGAAGCACAGTAACAAACTTCACTGTGGTTTTTCTGAGGTAAAACTTTTTTCTCCCCATTAGTATAGTTGCAGAATACAAACATAGCTTTTAAGACTTGGCAGTAGCTGTAGGGAAGAAAAACCCCACAAACCCACTGTCAGAAACTGTAACAGTATAAAATGACAACAGGAAAATCTAGAGACCCAGTAAATACTGCAGATGAATCTGTGTGTCTGTAAAAACACCAAGCCTTGTGGAGATGGGGAGGCAGAGCTGGTGTGCTGGGGGTTGCCCACTCAGTTGAAGGTGGCAGCAGAAATGAGCATGTAAAAATCTTTATAAAGCTATTGCTTTGCAAGGTCTGTGGATTTTAAGAGTTCAGGCCTGTAAAACTGTTGCTCTGGTACTATTTGCTTGTGGCAAACGCAGCCCAGGTAAACTGTTCAGCAGCACTGAGTGAAGCAAAATGGAGCTGAGCGCTGCTGCCGGTCACAGACACGGGCCGAGCTTCCATAGGTCAGGCTGGAAGGGACCACCGTGGGTCATCTGGTCCGACCTCCCTGCTCAGGCAGGGTCGTCCCAAGGCACATGGACCAGGATTGTGTTCAGACGGTTCTGGAATACCTCCAGTGAGGGAGCCTCCACAACCTCTCTGGGCAATCTGTTCCAGTACATGGTCACTTGCACAGTAAAAAAGTTCTTTCTCACGTTCTAGTTGGCCTTTTTGTGCATCAGTTTCTGCCCATTGCTCCTTGTCCTATTGGATGGCACCACCAAGACAAGCCCGATTCCATCCTCTTGACACCCATACTTTCGATATTTATACACAGGTACCCTCTCAGTTGCCTCTTCTTGAGGCTGAACAGGCCCAGCTCCCTAAACCCTTCCTCATGAGAGATATCTCCAGACTCTTCGCCAACTTCGTAGCTCTCCGCTGGACCTGCCTACGAATTCCACATCTCTTTCGTACTGTAGAGCTCGTAACTGCACACAGTACTCCAAATGCGGCCTCATCAGGGCTGAGTAGAGGGCTGGATCACTTCCCTTGACCTTTCCGACTCTGCCGTCCAGAGACGCGCCAGTCACCAGAATCGCAGTCCCCGTCGGGGATCCGGGCTGGCAGCGCCCACGCCGGACACACGGCGGGCGGCCCCGGCGCCAGCACGGCGCACTCCGGGCGGCAGCAGCGCCGGCCCCGGGAGGCTCCGGCGTGCAGTGCCCAGGCCCCGCCCGGCCGCCGTTGCCAAGGGCCCGTCGCTANGCGCGGCGCGCCCGCCGCAGCAGCCGCCCCGCCGGGTGCTGCCCCGGCAGGGAGCGCGGACATCCAGGATGAGTTTCCCTCCCGGGGAGGAGGATGCGGGCAGGGGCTGCGAGGGTAGGGTGCTGCTGTCGGAGCGGCCGCTCGGCCGCCTCTCCGCGGAGGAGCAGGCCAGCTCCGGGCCGGGCAGGTGGATAGGCCCGGGCTGGTGCCCCGGCCCCGGGCTGGCCCCTTGTGTCCCCCGCAGGGCTCACGCTGAGGGGAGGGCTCCGGCGCGCTGCCTCCTTCCCTCTCTCCTCCTGCCCCGGCCCAAGTGTTGGGCACGAAGGAAAGTGATAAAGTTGCCCGCTCTTCTCCCCACCCGCAACTGCGAGAGGCCCTTGGGGGCAGATACTGTTCGTGTGCTTGTGTGAGCAACAAACTGAGGAGAAAGTAGGGGGAAGAGAAAGGGGAGTGAGGAGAAATGGCCTCACGGCCGGTTTCTGATGCAAGGCGCCGAAGGGTGCACTAAATTCTAACTTTTTGTCTGTATGGGCTTTGTGACCTTTTTGCCGTTCCCTTTTTGTTTTTAATTGTAAGGTTTGGGGTTTTTCCTGTTACATTTAGTTAAATGTTGACATCAGGTTTTGTCCTAAGTTCCTAAAGTTAAAAAATGCTGCTTGTCTGATTAATTACAATTATATTGCTCTTACGTTATATTGGAGCTTGAGGTTTGCTTGTTTGGGGTTTTTTTTTTTTTTTTTTTGCTTTTCTGAACTCTGGGTTTTTAGAACTAGAGAGTTTCTGAAAAAAAACTTATGTATGGTTGAGGCTTGAGAGTCTATTTCATTCATTTGAGCTAAACTTATATTAACAGTATTGCAGTTTCACGGAAAAACTCCAGACACTTGCTTCTGGAAGACTTGCCTTCTGACGCATTATTTGGTAGTCATTGCTACTTCTGAATTCACTTAAAATATTTACCTGATTTTATCTGGAATAGTTTCTGGGCAGTTTTTGTTAGGAACTGCTCAGAATGGTTGGATGACATTGAATATAGAATAAAAACATCTGCTTTTGGTTTTGAGGGGTTTTTTCGTTTATATGAGAGTGCTTGTTTGACTGGCATTGTCATCATAACCCTACAAGCTGCTTGTGTCACTATTCCAAGAACTGTTTGTGTTCCCCTTTCAGTCCGTGAATGAATTCGCATACTTTAGAGGCAAGGTTACTGAAGGAAATACACAGAGACTATTAAAAACATTTTGTTCCAAAATGATTTTCCATTCATTTTTATTAACAGTGAAATTTGTGTCCTGATTTGAAATACTGTGTGGTTTTTTCATGATATACAATCATAGGAATATTAAACACAGCAGAATTCATGTTCCATATCCATCCATAACATGAGAACTGGGCATGTAGAGAAACCATTGGAATTGTATTTTTTTGATCTATACAGATATGAATTAGAATGCAGCTCAAACTTTTGCTGCTTTATGTCAGTTTTCTCCAAGAATAATTGGTCTAATGCTTTTTCCTGTGTTTCTTCTGAAGGACTTTATTTCTCATTGGAAAAACCTTCCTGAAACACCTTGCTTGTGGCAGATTTCAGCTTCTGACTGGAGTTACTTTTTCTGGAACATTTTCATTGTCATTAATTACCCCTAGCTCAGACCTTTCAAAAATTTTAAAATGCTGCTTGTAATAATTGGGTGCCCGTATGTAACTCCCATGTAAAGCATCAGCTAATACTTAAGCTACAGATTTTAAAAATTTACTTTCAGTTCATAATTGATGGGAGAAAAAAACATAAGAACTGAAAAGTAAAAATATTCCAGCTAGAGTACTTTCAGCATTCTGGGACTAACAAAACATGATTGACTGTTGTTTTCAAAAATGCGTGAGACTGTAATTGTAGTGTTCCACAGAACTGCTTCAGAAAAAAAGTTAAGGGCCCTGAAGATAGGGCCTGATTCCTCCCTTTCATGTTGATACCTAGATAAATTAAGAGAAGACTGTAAGGGGATGCATGATTCCCAAGTTGAGCGTAACGGCTGCTGCAAGAGGCTTTGCAACAAAAGAATGAGTACAAGGCATAATACTCATATCAGTGCAGAATTGAAAGTAAAAGAGCACATGTGAGTGCTGTGAATGTTTTTTTAAGGAACAGGAGGAGAGGCAGGGATTACAGAGTCAATGAAAGAAGTAGCTGTTTTGTCAAAATATGGTGAAAGTAGGTTCAGGTCTCCCAGGGTAGCTGCCGTCATAACAATAGCAGTGAAGGCTCCCCAAAAAATTAATTTTGTCAGCTTTTATTAGAAGTGATTATGGCTGTTCCTCTTTAGTGTGCACTTGACCTGCTGATTATGTAGCACCATTCAGTTAAAATTTCCTTAAGTATGCAAATGTTTCACACTCAAACTGAAATGTGAACAGATATTCCAAAGGCCCAGTTCCTTCCCAGCTTCATCATGGGATTTTATATAATTAGAGTAATTACTACACAGTTAAACAATTGAAGACTATCCAGGTTGTACTGGATTGTTACTGTTTAGTTTTTCAGTGGGTAAAAAGTCAAAGTTTTACATGTAAATGATGTCAGCCACTCCTACAGAGGTTTAGTCTTCTCTCTGGAGTCTTGATATCAGGAAGAAATTCCATTTATATTTGTGGGTGGATGAACCTAGATTCACAATTTGCTAGTAATGTGCTGTGACAGCTTTGATTATAACGTAAATTATTCCACTTTATGCTTCAGTGAACAGAATAATGTTTACTGGTCATTATGAAAGCCACTCAATTTTAATTTTTAGTTTGGTGCTGCTAGGTGCCTTACATGATTTCAGTACAGGTTCTTTCTACTAGATCCAGCTTGAGGGTGGAGAAGGACAAAGAAGGAAGGACCATTGTAAATTCCATTTTTGTTTTCGGTCTGGGACAAAAGACTTTGTTTAGAATTGACGTGGAGGCTAAACTCAGCCTTCCTCCAGAAATTGATGCTTCCAGGCACAATGGCAACACATTGACAGTTGTTGTAGTACATCTACTGGATTTTTTTTGTTTTGTTTTAAATAAATAAGAAATCTGTGGTGTTCCTAATGAGTCATCTTACTGTGTTCTGGAATTCAACTTTAAAATGAATCTGAGGAAAGGTTGGACTAATACATTTGCTGAGCAACTGGTCTTTTTATGTTATGGAGTTGTATTATTTCAGTGCCTTGTAGAAGATCTGTAAACAATGCCAGTGAACAGCCATCAGTTTGCACCCTGGTGAGATGGCTGCAGGTTCATGAGGATTGGCACGGCTCAAATACAGGGGGCATCCCTTCAGATTACTGAGGATTTCCCCTTTCAGGATGTGATGATATTAGGAAATAGGCAGTCTTACTACTCATTTCAAGCTACGTGAATTGGCTCTTTCTTTCCAACCGCGTGAAATACAGTCCATTGCAAAAGGAATATCTGTATCTTACCAAACTTAATAAGCAATCTCATTGGTAGAGATACGATTCTTTTATTGCTGGATTTTAATAGATACAGTTGAAATTTCAGGCAGATGTTGTCTCCTCTTCCCAGTTGCTCATATTTCACTATTATCATCATTCTGTGAAATACGTATATATGTTACAAACAAGAAAGTGGTAATGCTGCAAAAACAAGTATTCAGATCTAGGGAAATACCAAATCAAGCAGATCCACTTGGCCTTCTTCTGTTTCTTTGTTATGTTTAATTACTGTAGTATGTGATTTTTAAAAAGTGAGCTTCACAGAGGACATTGGATGTATTGTTCTCTGAATTAATTATTGTTTCATATTTTATATGGATTCAGGATGTGTCATGATTTTTTTTAATGCATTTTCTTCAGACTCATTTTCAAACACAGAATTAATATATTTGAGGCTTATTTTGCTCATTATCGTAATGTCTCAGAAGGAAGTATTGAGGCAAAAAGCCTGAGAATAATTAGTAAATTCTTTCTGTCTAAACACTGACAAGTGTTGGTAAGTTCTGGTTTTTGTTGGCTTCCTTTGACAGTTATTTAGGGCTGTGTTCAGATCGGTGCTCTCCACGACCTGATATGCAGTTGGGTGTTAAACAGAAGTAAATTAGATCTAAGTTATGCTGAAAACTGGACTTTCAGAAAAGGATGCACATAACTACAGGAGAGCTGCACAACAGAGGTAGAAGGAAAAGGCACTTTTTTTCTGTACTCCTTACATGTTGTAATACCAGGTTTTTCTTCCTGCAGTCTCCTGTCTCATTTCTGTGCATCTTTCAACTGGGGGGGAAAAAAATAAAGGCGGAACGCTGTCCTTCATGGAACTCTTGTGACGCCATTGCAAATTGCTGCTTTCACAGACTTCTATTCCTGGTGTCAGCCCTGGTGTGAGCCAGCAGGCACTGGATGACTTGCAGAGTTAGTGAGTAGCAGCAGAGGAGCAGACCTGGAATGTGGAAAAGAAACCAGGACTCCCAAAGCACAGCTGAGCGGTTGCAGACTCCTTACACAAATTGCACTCTTGTTTTTACTCTCAGGGTTTGCCTCTGTTCTTTTCCTCTTTGCTCTTTTGCATTCCAGTCTGATTGCTTTCTTTATATTCATGTGCCTGGATACCAACTGGCAAATGCACATAGAAGCTGGTAGTTGCTGTTTGTCCTGGTGCCCGCAGGCCAGTGGTCCAGGAAGAGCAATGCAAAGAAAGTTGTGCTTAGCAGGCTTCCTAAATGCCATGGTTATGAAACAAAGTTAGCTGAAGTAAACTCAAATTTGTACCAGACTTCTTCTCAGAAACAATTGCACTTCATAAAAAAATTAATTGTTTGAGTCAGCCAAATGGTTGAAATTTGGTAAAATTACCAGCAGCTGACAATTGGAAGTAATAAGTATTTCAACAATGTCCTTGAAAGATAATTTTTTACAGAAATAGAACTCTTTGTATTGTCTTTTTTTTCTGGAAAGTTACCCCTCTGTAGCTACTTTCCCCCTTTTCTTTTTTAAAAAAAGTAGAAATTCAGTTCCTGTAGTGGTGGTGAATGATAAACAGAGGAGCACAAGTTTGTGCCGGTAAAGGACACAATAAAGGAAACTCTCACACCCGCTAGGTTTAGCAGAAAGAGGGAAAAGGAGAACTTTTATTTACATTTCTCATACTTTATAGGGTTCTCAATTTCACAAGGAATTGGAGGACATGTCACTTCCTCCTCAATCCCACTGGAGAAAAAGGATGCTCATCAAACTTTCTCTTATCACAAAAGGAATGAATAACAGAAAATATGGTTAAATAAACGTTGGCTATTGTTTACATGAAACTGCGTGAGAAAGAATTCCGACTCCGTATTATACACAGAAGGCTTTAGCAAAAGCAGGACAACACAAGTTTAGGTAATCAATTTAGTTTTGATGTAGAAGTTAGGGAAGTGCTTCAGGCAAGAGAGGAAACCAGAAAATTGGTAACAGTAGTTGTCACAAAATACTTGTATCTTTGTTTTTGTTCATGTAGAACTTACCCGGTCAGTGTGCCACTCTAATCGGGCAGAATGCCACACTTCTACCTTTAAATGCCACTGATGCACAGTTATGGTCCCCACGTCCCTTATTCTGGCCCTGAGGATAGGGATGCTCCGTGCTCCCAGACGTGTAATCTCTGGAGGCCACATGGACAAGGCTCCTGCCACATTCTCAGAAACCAGCAAGGAGGTGAACACACAAACCCTGGGCTGCTGCAGGGAGTGGGCAGAGGCGTGCTAGGAGCAGACACGGACAGGGAGGGTCTGGAGGAGCAGACACGGACAGGGAGGGTCTGGAGGAGCAGACACGGGACAGGGAGGGTCTGGGAGCCCTGGGTGCCCTTAACCTGCCTTTGCTGCTGGAGAAACTGCAAATGGATCCATGCACTAAAAAGGATGACTAAAGCTGACTGGGGTGCATTGACTTGTGTGTGTGCTCATTTTAGAAGCTGCGGCTTGATGTTTCGAAGCTGTTTACTGGGTACAATTTTATGAAAACTTAATATGTAACATAATAAACAGGTCTTAATTAAATTGATTTCTTGATACTAATTTAACTTTTATTAAAACTGTTGGAAAGAATGGTGTTCCAGGCAGAGTAAACTCAATCAGAGGTATTATCTCTGTTACAATTGAGCTACTGTGGTAATTTCTCTTCCCCCAAAAAGCGATGGGACGCGATTGGATTGAATATAGCTGACTACATTTAGAACATGCAGGTTTTCAACATAGCAATACTTAAATAATGTCCTAACTTATTTAACTCCAACTCTAGCATTTTTTCAAACTCTATCAGGGCTTTCTAATTTCTTGAGTAATAAAAAAACCCATTTGTTTGTTTTGATCCTCTGGGGAAGGAAGAAGTCAGTGGGTTTCAAAGATCATTCTATGTACTCAGACAGCTCTTTTTTTTTTCATTTGTACTTCAAGTGTTGCATGTCCATTTGAAAAAGATCACCAGGATCTTAGTTTTAAAAATTCCTAGGCCTTTTACTTTTTAAACATCAGCTAGAGATAAATTATATCATCCAGCTGCTTTTAGATCTCCAAGTTCTAATTAAGGATGTTTGTCACTATGCAAATTGTTAGGTCTGGATGCTGTAGTGGAGATTTTTAGAGTTATGTAGAAATCCTATTTGTAAACCGTGCATTTGTACCTAATTTGTAACAAACTTCCTACCTAGAAGGTTTGAGTTGGGGAAATTGTTCAGGCAGGAACCCGGGGTGTTAAAAATGAGGGTGAGGAAAGGCTAGGCTTTTGCTAGCTGAATTTATTGTTAAAAGAACTTTTCTGTTTTCAGAACTGAGAAGGAAATTAATCTTTTTCTTAATTGGAACTTTGAGGACACAGCTTTTATACTTTCTTCCTTTTTTGCTTTTGGCAGAAGCTTAATGTTCTCACATTTGTATCCTACTGCACTGAGCCATCTCTGCCTCAAAAGAAGACAGAGTGCTCGTACTGAATTTATCAGCACTGGCATAATTAGCATCAGTGCTTGAAATAAGATGCAGTATCTACAGGGATGGGGGTTTTTTTATATTGTCTAAAGATTAATGGCATCAGCTCATGCTTAGTTTGAGGTTTTAAAGTTTTCCTCACAGCCATTAAGTCTAAATATGTCTTTTAAAGTAACCATCTTACATTTTCTGGAAGTAGGAAAGCCTTCTCTCCCTTACAGCTTTGAGTCCATATTGTCCTCCTAAATCTGATGTGAGGCAAATAGGCATCAACTGAAGAAAAAATTAGCTGTCAAAATGTAAACCAGTACTTTTGATGCATTTCAATGCATTTCCACTGGAGGGAAAAATTATCAATAGACTTAACACTTCTTTATTGTGTATTAATATTATTAAAGGATCTTTATGGGATATTTAAGTAGCATTGAGAAAAATTACCTGAGAAAAGGCTTCCTGCATGAATCCACATCCAGAATCATTGCCAGAGCTAAGATGAAAGTTCATATGTTTCTGGCTTGAGGCTAACGGAGCACGTTGTCTCCTAAAAGGAATTAATTTAGTTTGCTTTCCTTTTATCTTTGCAAATAGACACTTCTGCCAGAAATATTCCCCATTGTTCAAGTTAAGCATAACCAAGACATCAGCTGATTTACACATCCTAAATGCTGTGTTGTTTAATTTTTGGCAGCCTGTATACTCATAAGGTGCCTGACACAGCTGTTGACGTCGTGTGTATGCGCTCATAGCTGCTCCATTGGAGTTGGATCAATAGGATCAGGAGTTTACAAAAACAAGCCAACCAAAATGAAAGCCTGCCCAATGAAATAAGACACTTGCTTCCTGTTTTCTTTGCTGTTTTCAGTATCACATTTTTATAGATCTGTGGGAATTCAGAAAACAGGTTTGTGGAATTCACAAGACCTTTCAGTCCATTCATTCTCAGTAATGATAGTACTTTGTTGGGTGAAAATAAACACATACCTGGGCAACTTGCCTACGTGTTACAAGTAGAAACCTTAAAAGGTAGAAGGACAAATGTCTCAAGTACCATGTTTCATAAAATTTGGTTCCACTGTGGGCTCCCATAATTAATTTTTGCTTTAGAGCTTCAGAAAACCTAAACTTTGAGAGATCTGCTTGCAGTGCAGAGAGGAGAGAGCTAATTTAAAACTTCTCTTTTGCCTCATCTTTTTTTCGTTCCTTCCTGTAGTTTTGGAGCAGTCCATTAATAGTAGGAATATACAAATGAACAAAAGAACAAATGTGCCTGACGAAGTACAGCAAGAGTAAAATCCACCTTAAAGGAGGGGACCTGACTGTGCATTGCTTGTGTTGTTACAAGGCAAAGTTACTCTGACAGCAGTAACTTTGAGATTTAAACAGGTTCTGGTAAAACAGTTCAGCTCCCAATAGCCAGAATCCTGTTCAGAGATGTTAGCTTGAAAATGCAGAGGTGTGAAGTGGTTTTGAATCATGTAAACATCAAATGAAATTATTATTTGAGCTTTGTTAGTGTTTTGTAATTTGGACATGCAGCATTGTCCTTTAGCAAAAGAAGATAAAATATGCAGAGGTTTTTCATCAGAAAAAGTCTCAGAGTACTTTTTAAAAAAAAATTAAGCAGCAATTGTTAGAAGTAAATACTTCAGTTTGTTTAGCACTAGTGTACATGATGGATAGTTATTTGATTAAATTATTGTGCCTATGCCTCACCCCACCATCTCAGGCAACATTTTTTTGCATTTTCTCAATCATCTCTTGCTCCTCAGTGCAGAAGCAGCTGGTGTTATAGTCATTATTCTGTTTTTTCTATTCCTTAGACAAGGATGAATTGTTATGGCATAAAAAGGCAGATTACAGAGAGATTCAGGGAAGCATTTGATACCCTCCATAGCTGAATCATTACTGGTGGGGCAGCTCAGCCAGAGCCTTTTCTGTGGTAGCAAAGGCTGGATAATAAGAGTGGCTTTAGGAAGAGCAGTGGGCAGCGTGTTCTCTCCCCTCCCAGAAATGCTCCGTGCTCTTGGGCCTCTGTCCTTAAACTCCAGCATTGGCAGAATTTCAAGAATACAATCTGTACTTGTCATAAAGGTGCAGTTGGTAGAGTTCTGAGTTCATTAATCCAGAAGGAAATCTGCTGACAGGCAAGTGTTGGTAGATGGTGAGTGGCCTAGGAATGGGCCAGAGAGAAAATCATCATACAGGTCCATACCTGTTACATGCTCTAAAACTAAACACTGCCTGTTAATATACAGGCATTCTCTGTCAGTTTGAGTAATATATCTTACTATCTTTTACCCATTTTCAGCAGATTATTAGATGTTCTGAACCTTTTTTTTCTCTGATTTTTTTTTTTCTTAAAATGTAGGAATATTCTGAGGACAGCAATTCTGAACCAAATGTGGATCTGGAAAATCAATACTACAACTCCAAAGCTTTGAAGGAAGATGACCCCAAAGCAGCATTAAGCAGTTTTCAGAAGGTTTTCTCTCTTTATATTCTATCTCTTTTTTTAATCTTAGTTCACATTTTAAAATATTTTATACCATTTGAGTTATTTTCTGGAATTTTAAGAGTAAGATTTACCTTTTAACTTACTAATGTGCTAAGCTCATTATTGAGCATCTTAGGTTCCTGGCTGACAGCCTTTCAGGATCATTCTCAGGGATAATAAATAGGACACAGTATAGTCTTATCACAGATCTGACTTTTTAATCTTCAGGATTTACTAAGTTAATTAAATGTTTTCCTGTGTCAACAATAGAAACCAGATCCATTTGGGTTTTTTAAATGAAATGGTGTTTTCCCCAGTGTCTTATGTAACATTATATTTGCTTTGCTATCTGATTCCAAAGCTGTAAAGGTATAAACACTAAGTGACACAGAGTTTCTTTTCTTTGTCTCAGTTTTAAATTTTTAATGTTTGCACACCTCTATGAGAAAGCAGTATGTTAGATGTAACTCTTTAAAGAAAAATAAGACTTTTGCATCTCTGGTCTTATTTATAGTGTATAATAAAATTATATACGCAACGTTTAAAAAAACTTTCTAAAATTTTTACTTATAAAACATTTCCTTAACTATATTACATTAAAACCTAGAAGCATTTCTCTTTGTGAAGGAACTGCAGTAATTCAGAAGAGCTTTTTAACTTAATTTAGTCAAAATTTAGTTGACTCCGTTTTGCAGGAGGTGTTACAACTATTTTTGCGTATGTATTTATGGAGTGGCATTAAAATTTAGTGTTTGGCATTAAAGTGTTTGCTGTTAGACAACAGCAACAACAATAAAAATTATATTCACCCTCCCTACATCAGCTGTGTTGTGAAAACTGATAAGTTACATATCTCTCACTAACTTTTTCAATAGTACCAGGAAAGAGTAAAATTGAAGAACAAGACAGAGTTAAATATTACTTTGTAAGGAACAAAGCGGGAGGGAAAAGCATGTATGTGATATGTATATTTTAAACAATTTAAGTTTGAATAAAGCTTTTATAAATATTGTTTTAAAAATTCTTCTATTTCAGGTTTTGGAGCTCGAAGGCGAAAAGGGAGAATGGGGATTCAAAGCACTGAAACAGATGATTAAAATAAACTTTAAACTGGTAGGAGTTACAGCTATCACTTGGGAGTAAATGGCATAAATATGTATTTGATCCAGAGATCTTAAGTTGTTATTCTAATTTATGGCTATGACAACTGAATCTACCAGAACTTGTCTTTTGCAGCCTTTAATGACTGCCACAGATATGGCAGGGAAATGATGTGGTGTTTGCAAGTCAGAGGCAAAATGGATAAATGGATAAATGGATGCAGAGTAACTGCTGTAGTCAGCTGGTGCTCCATACAAGAGAGGCTCAGAAGCTTACAGAGTGAGGTGCCACACCACCAAAAGTGGTCCTGTCTCTGTGTGTGCTGCACCAGGACAAAACAGTCAAAAATTTATATGCTATGTATGCAACCGTTCCAAACAGTTGTATGCCCAGCTCTGTTTTCTTCACTGAGATAAATATTTTAAAGGTGTGTTCCATGCAGTCCTGAAGTTATTTCTGATTCTGCAGGTTATGAATGGAGTGGTGATATGAAAGTCTTAATAGCAACCACTACTGCATTGTCTTTCTTTTATGCTTTTTTCTCAGCATGTACATTTGCAAGGTATCTCAGTTTTTAATAATTAAAACAAAAATTATAATGGGATTTTGTTTTTCTTTCAGACTAACTTTCCTGAAATGATGAATAGGTATAAACAGCTATTGACCTACATACGGAGTGCAGTTACAAGGAATTACTCTGAAAAATCCATCAATTCTATTCTTGATTATATCTCTACTTCCAAGCAGGTTGGATCATCAATTCTTTCATCTTCATAGTTTTCAGTTTTGCATTTTTAACTATGGACATTTTTTGTGTTTGATTTGGGCTTTTTTGATCTTAATAGATGAATTTTGAGTATTCATTTGCTGTCATATGTAAAAATATATTTTCCACATGTAGTGGATCCTGTTAACACAGATAAATCCTCATAAACCTGTTCTTTTTTGGCAATATTTACCTGGAATTTCTGTGCTATTAAATAAGAACTTTTTTTTAGCATAGCTACACAACGTAAGTGCCCTCTCAAATATAATTTCTGCTTAAACAATGCTTTTTTTTTATTATTTTGGGGGGAGATGGGAATCTTTGCAGTGCAGTTTTGATTCCTGTCCAGTGCTCTGTGCAAGTGAGGTACACATCCACAGATACACAGCCCAGCTCCTTCTCTTTGGTGTTGTAGAAGCTTACAGAGAGTAGGAAGCTCTCCTCACTGACTACCTGGAAGTAGCACTTTCATGTGGAAGTTCATTGGTCTTTAGTGTTGAGTCTTTGGTCATTGTCACAGTCCTCCCTGTCCTGCCACTCTTAGAATGAAAGTTGACTGATGAGTTACTCTTAAGGTCTAAAGGATTGTCTTAGACTGTCCCTTCGTGGCAGAGGTCAGTGTCTCTGGTCTAAATGCAGGTGAGCCAGAGCTGGAGGGACAATCTGGAAATCTTAACTTGATGTGTAGTCACAGATTTGTTACCCCCAAAGGAACGGTGGCCATGAACAACTAATGCATTCTTTGTAGAACCCTTGTAAAAGGTAACACTCAGCACTTTGATTTCCATGTCAGGTGTTGCATTTTTGGGTTTTATGCAAAGAAACAGTTTGATGCTCTCAAGAGCTTTCTTTCACTCAGCATTGCTAGTCCAGAAAGAAGAAGGCATCTTTTCCTTTGCCCATTTTCCTCTCTTTGTAGAGCATATTTTCTTTTCTATATGTAAATTATTTTTATTCTTTTAAGTGGTAACAATATTGCCCGTGTTTGTTACACAACATCAGAATGCTGTTCCTTGGTTACGTAAGATGGGTTTTATAAGGTGGCTTTAATTTTTCACAGATGGGTACAAATCTTAAAACGTGAATACTTTTTAATTATATCTGTTTCATATAAGAAAAGAAATGTAGTTAGCTTGGTTACTTTGGAAGCTGTTTGCAGTTTAAATGCAGACATTCAGTAAGATGCAGATACCTTATTTTGAAGTTCAAGCATGCATTTTTAGTTTGTTCAGATTGACTTTATTAACAGGTACAAATTTGCTGTTTACAATTATAGAATTCTGATTTTTTATGTCAGATGGATTTGCTTCAGGAATTCTATGAAACAACACTCGAAGCTCTGAAAGATGCTAAGAATGATAGATTGTGGTTTAAGACAAACACAAAGGTAAAATATATAACTTCCTATATTTTGCTTTTGTTTGACACTTTCAGCTAATTCTTATAAATTATAATTGTAAAATTTTAATAGACCTCAGTACTTCAACTTTCTTTTCATTACAGCTTGGCAAATTATATTTAGAACGAGAAGAATATGGAAAGTTACAAAAGATTTTGCGTCAGCTGCATCAGTCATGCCAGGTACCTTTATATTCTAAATCACTGTGGCTTAGTAAACAGCATTGATGCATTGATTTCTTTTTTAATACATCTGTTGTTGGCCTTTGAGGCATTTTGCTGAGCTTTAGTACAGAGGGAAGAAATACTGTGCCTGCTTTAATTTGTTATCTGCTTGACAGCATGAACAAAAAATGCTAGGTGTTTTATTCCTTCCTTAAAGATGGTTTTTAAAAAATTATCCACGACTGCTAATAAGGTTTCTCTTCAGGTGCAAGGATGAGAAGCACATATCAGTAATCTATAATGCATAGACATTTATTTTTAAATACACCAAAGATTCCAAGTGAGCTTTATTCAAAACTGAAAGTGCAGTTGTTATTTTCCCATCTGGAAGGGGAAAAAATAAATTAGCCATGCAGCCTGCTGTGCTTGTTTGTGACAGTTTTCCTCCTTCAGTATGGAAAATAGGTTACAAATATCTAGGAAATGAATCTGTTAGAGGCAGCAGAAGAGTCATATGTGTTACCTATATATGTGTGTATATATATATATATATGCATTTGTGTCAGTCATTGTATTTATGTACTAAGAGTGTGGCTTAAGGAAAGTGGAAAAGAATTAAGGTTAAAGTTTTGAGGAAAACATTTAATGAAACAAAAATACTGACATTTTAAATAAAGGGCTTCAAAACGCAGCTTGTGGTGAGTTCTTTGAGTACTTTGTTTTCTGTTAGTAGTTAGATCAAAGTTTCAGAGTTTCAGGAATGTTCTTATTTTTGACAGGAAATTACTGAGAGTATTTGGTTATCAGTGTTTTACTAGTATAAAACTGAAATTGCTGTTCTCTTGAAATTTCACAGTATTTATTACTTAATCTGTCCTAGACTGATGATGGGGAAGATGATCTAAAAAAAGGTACTCAACTATTGGAAATCTATGCTTTGGAAATTCAAATGTATACAGCACAGAAAAATAACAAAAAACTTAAAGCACTATATGAGCAGTCATTGCACATCAAGTCAGCCATTCCTCATCCGCTGATCATGGGAGTTATCAGAGGCAAGTTCATCTCGAATCTTTCATTTGTGTTCTGTTGCAGAGACTTGTTTCATGAAAATCTGATAACAGATGGTTTTTTCCAGTCCCAACTATAAAGACAGAGCTTCTTTAGATTTACACTCATCATTTGGTTCTTGCAGGACTTCAGCTCTGCAGTTCTGGTGCCTGAGTACCAGGGGCACTGCTCAGAAGGGCACTTGGCTACGAAACTGTTAGGAGAGAAGCAGTAGAAAAGGAGGAAGACTTGCTGTGTGATACCATGGCAGCAAAGATAAATGCAAAGGCATCTGCAGGAGATAAAAACAAAGGCTTGACAGGACTGCTAGCAGAAGGGCCTGCTGTTTCTGCAATCCCCTTTTATAAATTTGTGTCTCACCTCGCTAAAACTCAGCAGGAACCAAAGGGCTTTAAGATGTGCTTGAAAATATTATTTATTATCTGCAGTAATGAATTGTAGTGGAAACACGCCATGTGTCTTGAAAACACAACTTTCTTCAGAATACTGTTATGCCTTCCTCCTTCCCCTGGTGTAGACACTGCACAGACAGTCAGGCCACAGTTGGTACTTCAGAAATAAAAGGATATAGAAAGTATTTCTCATTTTTTCTGTGCCATTTTGCTCAACAGGGAAAATTCCCTAAATATACAAAGTCTGTTGCCATTGAAATGGAGATAAATTCTATCTCTGTTTTTGCAGTATTTTAACATAAGGGTGAGGTAATTATTGGCTATGAGGATTAGTGTTCTCTAAGTTTTATGGTGTGGGTTGGGTTTTGTTTTTTCTTCTTTGGAAATGGGTCTAGAATGGGTTTATTCAAATGGCAGTGCTGTATGTGAAGGCCCTAATGCTTTTTCTTCCTAGTGATTTCAGAGAACGAAATGACTTCTGAAAATGTTTCAGTAATGTATTTAGAAATAGCATGGAACTTGAGTACAATTATTGTAGTCAGCAACAAGCACACAGTGTTCCTTTTCATCTGTGTTTTCTTTTCAGAATGTGGAGGCAAAATGCACTTAAGAGAAGGAGAATTTGAAAAGGCACATACTGATTTTTTTGAAGCATTCAAGAATTATGATGAATCAGGGAGCCCCAGAAGAACAACTTGCTTAAAATATTTGGTCCTAGCAAACATGCTCATGAAGTCTGGAATAAATCCATTTGATTCTCAGGAGGTATTTTTTTTCTTTTTCCTTCACACCCCCCCACATCCCCTCACCCTTTTCTGAATATATAGAGAAATTACCCAAAGGATGGAAATGGGAAAAAAAAATCTAAACTTGCATATTATGCTTTCTGTTCTGTGTAGGCTAAACCATACAAAAATGATCCAGAGATTCTAGCAATGACGAATTTAGTAAGGTAAGATTTTAATTTTTCTGGAGAAGAGAACAAAAAAAAACCAAAGAATAAAGATACAGTGGCTAAACCAGAAAGGGAATATTTTTAGAATGGCTTTTCTCTGCACACTTAACAGTTATTCATAAATATTGGGCAAATATTTGTGGACTGTTTTTCTTAAGAAACTTATTATGAGAGACCATTGTACAGATACCATACTATGTAGGAGTACAAAAACTGTACTTCCATCACATTATGGTCCAACAAAAACCTCATTTCTCTCCTTAAATAAAGTTGTTACACCTTGTACTGCAGCTGCTCTGTTTGGGTTTTGGCTGATTACATAAGAGAAACTGAGTTGGCTGACATAGCAAGGCCAATAGAATAATTCTGATGCATGGATATGTCATCATTTCCTAATTTAGGAATACAAAACTTAACTCTCAGTGATCTCCCCTATCCTTCAGACACGTGAAAACCAAAAGAAAGCCTCATTACCTCTTCCTGTGAGGTAACTTAGTGTGTTAAGTCCTAACTAACTGTGAGGACTTTAGTGTGTTAGGGTCACTGTGTCAGTGAACTGAGGCAGGTTTGTACACTGTGCTTTCAAGCTCACCTGTTGCATCCACTCTGTCCTGCCTTTGCTCCTTTTCCCATCTTTTCTTTACATGAGAAGTGATCTCTGCTCACATTTTGAAACAGTTGATCCTGCCTTGGAACAGCCCTTGCTCTGACACTGCTGTTGTGCTGTACCATGGTGTACAAACAAATTATTTCTGAAAGTGAGGATATTCGTCCATTGTTGACGTGGTGATTGAATAAATTATTTGGCAGTTTATTAGGGGAATATATCCAGTAATTCATTCCACTCTAGATGTATTTTTTGCTAATTCACTGTCATAGTTTCATGTGAATTTGAGGCAGAAAGAGCTCCAGATGGCCTTACCCAATCTGATTTTATTCATACTTCTAATTTATATTTTTTATCTTGACATTTAAGTATAACTACTTCTTTAATAATGCAATTAAAGCAGTGTAGAAAAGAAATATGCAGAAGATAAAATTAATTTCAAACAGTTAGGTTTTTAATCCTTCCTATTCTCTGCAGTGGGAACTTGAATGCTTTACAGATAATAAAAAGAGACTTCTGAAATAAACAATAAAATACACTGAACTGAAATTCCTTTTCTATATGAAGTAGAATTTCCTGGTTTCATGTGATACAATCCATGCCACTCACATAACTACGTATAAACTGCTCAAGTTCTACCTTAAACTTAACAAGTCTTTTTCATGGCCATGATAATAAAGGATGAATCTTTTTTAACCAGTTTCAAGACAATTTTAAAATGTCCAGTATATGAAGGACAAATAGATATTGCTGTTAAAATGTTTGATTTTAGTATTAAACAGAAGTTGAAAATTTTGTTTTGAAAGAATCTTTTAGAGGTTGCAGCTCTTGACCTTTAAATGATGCTGTGGTGGCACCTTCTTTTTGCAACGCTTTCTCAGAAAACAAGATTGACTCATGAAAGGATATATATACAAATAAGCTATAAATAAAAATCTAAAAAGTAATATTATACCAGAATTACTGATGGATAATCCTGGAAGTCCGGATTTCTTTCATCTTGCAGTATTTTTAGCATTCAGCTTAAGATGGACATTGCAGAGACAGCAAGAGCCTTCTGGACTCTTTTTAGCTCTTTGTTCCCTGAAGTATGACTTCATGAAGCCAAAATTCATGTAATGATACTTTTCAAAACAGGGTATTTAAGAATAACTTCTTCAAGTACAAAAGTTTTGAAACTGGAGTGCACTTGTGGAACAACTAAATGTTCATGCTAAACTTCAGTAAATGCTACTAAAATTGAAACAGGAGAAAGGTCATTTCTATTGCATTTCATCCTGCAAGAGTTTTTGCTTGTAAAAGTTCTGAATATAAGTATTTTCCACCAGTGCCTAATACAGGTTTGTTTAGAAGTTGTGGAACATAATCATAGAGTCTGTTTAACTTTTAAAATTAATAATTCAGTCTCTTGTTTTTTTTCTGAAGTGCCTATCAGAATAATGACATCACTGAATTTGAGAAGATTCTGAAAACAAATCACAGCAACATCATGGACGATCCCTTCATAAGGGAGCACATTGAAGGTATTTTTGAAGGCTATTTTAATCATTTTTGTTTTCACTACTTAGTAAGCTCCTTTTTTTTTTTCTTTTCTTCCCCCCACCCTGGTTTATTTTTCTTTTTGGCACTAAGAGTTCTTTGTAATTACTTATGGATGATTCCTTTACAAGTTATTTAGAAGTTGGTCAGGGCTAACTTGCATCCAGGCATGTGGCACGGCTGCGGCGAATTGCTGGAATGATGGAGAAAGTTCTAGCAAGAGTAGATATTGTAAGATAATATCTATGGTGGTGGTGAGACACTTGAGTATTTTGAGGGTTGGTTTTGTTGTTTCTTTTTTTCCCATTGGAACAGTGGAATGAGAGCAACCCTCACCTGTTAAGATGGGTTGTATCAGTCTCATCCAGTTTGATGTTTGCTAGTTTATAAAGGCAATTTTCTGGTTCAGATTAAAGACAAAATACATAGACAATGTAATGAAGGTTGCACTAATAAATATGCAGTAATAACAGTATGTTAAAAGATGCTTTTCATTTGTTAACAATGGTTTGAGTTGTTTGTAAACAATGTAAACTTGTAAACAGTGGTTGGAGTTACAGTACCTATACTTAATAAAATAGGAACACATTAGCACATGCCTTTCTGTTCCATTAACATGTCAAAATAAAGTTACCTCATCCATATTTCATGTCTCTGAGAACTGAAGAGTCTCTTCACTGCAATACAGTGCTCAGCTCTTCAGGTAACTGTTGTTTCCAAGAGTGGATCTTACTGTGGCATTGCAAGATCATTTAGGTGGGTAGTCACATGACAGAAAAGAGTTAAATCCAGAGACCTGGTTTCCTTACACTTGTTGTTTGTAAAAGAGAGCAGGGCAAACAGCAGGGGAAACTAAATATAACCCACTAGTGCTGTTCATGTGGACTGCTGGGGAGCTGCAAAGTCTTACAGGGAGACTCTGTAAGATCAGAGCTGGATGCTTCTGGAGGAAGGAAGGTGTGAGAGGACTGGAGAGCAAGAGAAGGACAGCAGAACCAAGGCATTGAAGAGGATTTGAGTGTCACTCATGTCTCATCATTTTCACTCTCCAGTGATACACAACATGTTCAGGGTTATGTTTACATACCTTGCCTCGTTGTTTTTCTCTCCATAGTTTTATTAAGACACATAATCTGGTGTTCAGTGGTATTTCATTATATAAAAAGTCTTTGTTTAAACAGGTAAAAATGGATCTAGCTTTTTTTTCTGTTAATTTATAATTTATGCTTTCGTTTTATCCCAACTGTCTTTAATAATGTAAAAATTTATAAAACAATGACTGCACTATTTTATCTAAGCAAAATCAGCCTCTCCATGCAGACTGTTTTATACTACTTCAGTTCCTCTTTGTAATTACACCATTAGGCCCTGATCTTTTAACTTTAAATGGGAATGTTCCCCATGAAATCAAATCCACAGACATTTTAAGTTGCACAGCTCTAAGAATACCCCTTTTCACTTTTGTGCAAGGCATTCTAGCCATAAATCAGGGGAGCAGACATACCAGGCAGTGATCTCTGTGATTCATCCAGCTAGCTTGAATAAATTAAACTTTTACCAGAGAACATGTTGCTCCATGTTGGAACAGTTTTCAAATCTGTGTCCACCTTCAGAGTTACCCATTGCTTGGATCCCTGGGAAAGGAGAGCTTTTGTTATTTTGCTGTGCTTCCCCACTGAAATACCTTAAAAGATCATGGTGTTTAGTGTATCTTTCTATGTGGAGTGGTATTGCATCTGTATTTCAATATTGTTGTTTTTACAGTGTTTATTTTTTCTTCTCTTACAGAGCTTTTGCGAAACATCAGAACACAAGTGCTTATAAAATTAATTAAGCCTTACACAAGAATACATATTCCTTTTATTTCTAAGGTATGTGTCAGTGGAGCCTTGCATTTGCTTAAGTAAATGATTAACTGTGAATAAAAGCTTTTAAATAAATACAGTGCTTCCAGAAATAGAGTATCTAAAATATACTCTAAACCATAAAGTACTACTGATGCACTGCTGGCAGCTTTGCAGTGCAAAAATGTAAATTTCAAGTGTCATCCAAATGCTTTTTATAATATGTACTATGATATACTTCTAAAATACTCAGCTACCATATTCCACTTGGTGTAGAAAATCACATTTCTGAAGAAAAGTATAAAAAGTGAAGTTTGTATAATTAAAAATGTAATTATAAACCTAAATTTTATGAACCTAAAAATTGAAATTTTAATTCCTCTTGTTCGTAAGATATCTTCATGTTTGTGTTGTATGAGTTACAGAACTGTGGTAGTAGAAAAAACTATTGCCATGGAATCACTGATTTCACTGCCTAATCTGGAAAGAACAAAATAAAAACCCAGTGATAATCTATGAGTATTTCCATCTCCTGTGGGTCTGATTTTGCTTGCAAAAATTCACAGCATTGCAAAATATGTCATGAAATATTAGAGATGCCTATTTTTTATCCTTAAATTCTCTTTAGAACTCGTATGCTTTTTTTTTAAGCTAGACTTAACACTTGCAGAAGTTGCTTGAGCCAGAAGATGCAATTACGTCTCTAAGTGGTTTTGAGTGCAGATCCATTCTTTTCTGATAATTATTGTCCTATTTTATTTCCTGGGTTTTTGTGGTTGTGGTTTATTTTGTTGTTGTTTGGTTTGGGATATTTTTTATCTGTTTGTTTTTTCAGTAAGTCAGTTAAGGAACTCATTTCTGGAGCTTCCAAAATTTTGCTTTAGCCTCTTCAGCTTTTTCTGAGAGGATCCTGGTATCTTCATGCTTGGCCATGTGTCCTTTGGGTGGAGATCTTTTGCTTGATAGATCATTATTGACTTGATATTTCTGAACAGTAAGAAACAGAGGTTAAGCCAAATTCTCTATATGAAAATAAAAAATGGAGGGTTTTAATGTTACAAAACACGGTAGCAGCATAATGAGTTTTCCTTTTGTTTCAGGAGTTAAACATAGATGTAGCTGATGTGGAAAGCTTGCTTGTGCAGTGCATATTGGATAAGTATGTACTTGATTCTTGATCTTTGCTTACTTTAAAATAATCAAACTATAGAAGAAGCAACAAAACAATATTTTGGGGCATTGTGATAATACTGGTTGGTTCTAGAAGTGAAAGGTAATGGTGCAGACTTTGGATTTGCTTGGTTTCTGAGCAGTAAAGTATGTTTGAAAGATGGGAGCCAAGAAAATTATATAGAGAGATTGAATGGCATCTTTTTACTTAAATTCTTAATTACCTAGAAAATTTTCTGAATTATTATGAAATTATGAAAGTTGTTATTCTTAGTAATTGCTGCTTATAGCCATGTATATTTTTGAGTATATTTTCAAGTTGACAGATTGGTAGTCTGCTCTCCTTAACTAGAAAAATTTAACTACAATTTGTAAAACCTGTTTTTCTGGAGGGTAACTTGTTATAACTACTACAAAAATATAATCCGTACATGGGCTTGTATTGTTTGATTTCTCTTCTCATAAATCTCCATTTTTAATGATTCTTTGACTTTCAAGAACTGTTTCTGTCATAGTGCTTCAGACTTTGTGTGGGTCATAGCAAAGCAGATAAAATATGCATTGCCCAGTGAATTAGTTCATTTGATTTCCAGTCATGATGACTGCTTAACAGGCAGTACTGCCCAGGGCAATATTTATAGAATGCTGAATTCTGAAATGGACTTTGTGCCTCTCTTTTATAAGACCTCTTGTTTTACCTCTGATTTATTGTTAGCTCCTATTTCCATGTCCATTGGCAATTCATAGTTTTTATTTATTTACTTCTAGCACTATACATGGCCGAATTGATCAAGTCAACCAGCTCCTAGAACTGGATCATCAGAAGAGAGGAGGTGCACGTTATACTGCGTTAGATAAATGGACCAACCAACTAAATTCTCTCAACCAGGCTGTAGTCAGCAAGCTGGCCTAACAGAAAAAGCTTCTACAAACGTACTTAAGGCAACAGTGCAGTGATGTAAACCTTAAAAGAACTGGGAATGGCAGAACTACTGTCGGTTGGTGTGCCCTGAAATTATTGGAGTTATGGCAGAAGTGCTTTTTTGATCAGCTGGTTTGTGTTTTGCTGCATTTATCCCAAGAAAAAAACAGCTTTAATCTCCAGAAGAAAACCAAAATGCCACGGGATTTATGCTGTATTGACATCTTGCCCTAAACATACAACATCCTAGTAAATTGTCAAGGGGCAATTAATGACCAGAGAGAAGATTTTTGTCATGATTTTAAATACACTGACACGTTACTGTTGGTTAAATTTAAACATGTTTTACCTGCAGAAATTCTCTCACAGAAATAACCTGCAATAACTTGAAATGCATACCCTTTTGAACACTTCCTTTTCTCATGTATAAATTGAAATGTTTGCTGCATTTTGCAAAATGTCAATTCTCCAAAAATGTGTCCATATATTTCTGTACCTGCAGTGTAGTAAAGGTTTAGAAGAAACCCCATAATTATAGTGGCATACTGTCACTTAGGTTTCAAGCAGCAAAATAAACAGTGCAGTTCAGAAATTGTACAGTTTGTTTCTTGATGTGCTTTCATTATACTTGAATTTTACTTGTGTTATTTTTAAAAGAAAATAGGTGTTACTTGATCTCATCTCATTTGTGAAGGACAATATGGAGATTCTGAGTCTGAAGCCCTTGGTACGTGTGCTGTTGATTTTTCTTTTTTCTTTTTTTCCCCCTTGAAATAGTGAAACATAAATAGTGTATGATGATACTTAAGCAGTGCCACACACAGACATTGTGATAGAAAGAAAAATCTGTATGTAGAGTAATTAACAACACCCCAAAAATAATGAAAAAGCCTAATAAATTACAAATGTCCATCACATACATGCAAGGCAGCATGGCAAACTCAATGTTCTAGGGCAGGATTTAAATTGGTAACAGGGTATAATTAAATAGGATAAAATTAACTTCAATCTGAAGACTAGTTATGTCCCTTAGAAAATTATTTTGCTCTGCAATTGTCAAAGCAAGTAATTTTTTTTCCCTACTGTTTACACCACAAAACTCAATGTGTACCATGAGTAGCATGATGCTGAATCTTGGGTGAGCGTTTCTTCTTCACTCAATGATTTTTTTTCTACCTATAGGTGTTTTAAATTTATCCAATTACTTAAAACAATAGTAAAATTTAAAATTTTAAGCACATTTTTTTCCCTTTGCACAATCTGTAGATAACATCTGATTACAGCACCTTGTATTTTGTTTCCTTAGAACACCGTGATGGGAAATATATTCCTTACTTTGAAAATTCCAGTAATACCTGGTGATGTGAAGTTGAACTTAACAACACTGCACAGTCCTTGGGACCCTTACCTACAGATCCTGAGGCTTTATTTTGGATAGCAAATCTTGCAGGGTTCTTCCTCCCATGGGGACAAGGGATTGTCACAGCTATTTCAAGGTTCTCCTTCTCATGGAGATGGGGGACAGTGACGGCTGCTTGAGGAAGTTTCCTTTCTCTGCCATTTCCCACCACCCTTGCTATGGAAGGAACAACTCCTCTCTTCTAAAGGAGGGGGGAAAAGAGCATGTGCATAAACTTACAATCACTGAAAATAAAAAAAAGTCATCTTGGCTTTGTCTGTTGTACCTGATGTAACCTTTTCCTTCTCAGCTATGTCTGCTGGGGAGGCATTTTTGGATTTTTTTTTTAGGAAGGAAGCAGGAATACTGGAGTAAATCTTGTCCTGTCCATCTAGTTCCCTTGTTTTATCTTTTTGTTCTGAAGGACTAATCGTTGTAGGACTAGTCCAGCTAGTGAAGGACTCTCAGTGTGAATAGTGAGGGCTGGCAATGTTTTTAGACAGAAAAAGGGTCAGTCTACCTCTGAGAAATGGTTGGGTGTTTTGGCATACTTCAGTTCTTACTCATGTGTACCGTGCCTTAGCATCTGTGCTCTAGGCACATAAGGAAGATTTATATAATCCCTAAGGGATTCTACCCCTTTTCTGAGTTCTCTAAATTCTCAACCTGGAAGGTGAGGGTTTTCTCTGGGGAAATACTGAGGAGCTCTGTTGTCATACAACTGCAGCAGAAATCACCAATAGTTGCCCACCTGTGGTCCCTGGTAGATCTGGCTCTGGTGTCATTTCTGTCTCCTCAGGAAAAGTGAACAAGCACTTGAAGGAAGAGGGTGAATGAATTTTTTTTCAAGAAGCACAATTGCACTGCGGGTTGGTTGAGACGTGGTCAGCAGCCTCACTGCATTCTCAGTCTCAGGTCCAGTCATTAAATTTCTGCAGTTGTTAATTTTTGTTAATTGTCAGAGCCAGACTTGTCACGACTTCTTGGGTGTTTTTCTACACCTCTTGTTGCTGTTGGTACAAGACAAACTGGCGTTTTAGCTGGTTACCCTAACACTGTTTGCAAAAGAACATTTAAATGCCTGTTGTAATCTTATGTAAGATTACAACAGTGATTAAGCTGTGTATATATAAACCCTTCTTTTGAGTTGCTGGCAGCTTATGCTTTAAAACTGAACAACAGGCAAATCTGGGACAATGTGGGTGCTATGTCTGCATTTTAGATTTTTATCATTATTTTTAATCAAACATACTTTGAAGGAATGTATTCTTTGTGCATTCTCAAAGTCCTACTCTAACAGATTGGGTCTGAAACCAATTTAATTTCATTTTGCTTTTAAATAGGCCTGAAAATATATTGGAACAACAACAACACCCAGAAAAATGGCAAGGCAGCTGAAATGCACCCAGCAGAATAATATAATGAAGTTATTTGAATTGTAGTCTGTAAATAAACTCTGATTTCTTAATTAATCAGGAGTTGTCAGCTGTAAAACATTATGTCTGTAATTGAAGATTGTATTTTCAGATTTTTTTCTTTCAGAGGTAGTGAGTTAATTGACTTGAGTAGGAACTGTGTATGTATGGAGTAGAGTAAAATGACATCACTTGGGACAGTACCCCTTTCTCAAAAATACAGCCGTTATTTGAACTAAATTTCCATATATAGACGTTAATATGGATTTTAAATATAAAAATGTGGCTATTACTTTATTATTTTCAAAGTGCTAAAAATGTATTTTAGAACCAGGTTAGTGAACTAGGTAAAATACATTACAAACTAGCCAACTAGTTAAGTGTTAATTAAGATACTAAGAAAGGATTATCACCATCTTAAATGCCTCTAACTGTGTGGTAAGGCAGATTGCAAACTCTCTTAATAGTTAGTGTTCGAATAATTGCAGATGTAGTGCTAAATTTTCGATGTAGTAAGTGTAAGCATTACAGCAAGAGCAAAGGCTAATCCATTTCTGGCCGTGTTAGGAAGAGCTGCGTGGCAGCTCTGTCCTGGCTGGCTCTGCTGCCTCTCTCCCTGCAGCTCTCGGTGTGAGTGCTGGGCTCACTCTGGCTGCTGCCAGGTAGTAATTGCATGTTGCTGTTGGAATTGAGATCCTCGGGTTCCTGGAGTAGTTCCCAGCTCACCTTCCCACTCGGGCTGCAGTTACGTTCCCTGCTGCGTGTGCCCGTGGCTGCCTGTGCAGGACACCACATGTCACATCACCAGATAGGGTTTGATTTGCCAGGATACACTTCGCTCTCTGTACTTGTCTTTTTCAGTAATTACGCTGAAGATTTTAGTCCCAGGCCAGTAAAACTGGCATTTTGGAGTCTGCTTCATTCCTGCTGCCTTTTCCACTTGCTCACCATGGCAGCCTCCTGCCCCCCTTGTGCTGCTGCAGTCCCTGTTCAGGGGGTGCCGCTGCCCTGGAGCTCGGTCTGAGCCTGTCTGGACCTCGGGGTGGAGGTTGTTACTGAGCAACCCTCATTTCATGCTTCCATGCCACTGCCATTAGGCCTAGACATATGTTCAAGCTTTCAGTGTTAAGAAGCTGCCTTGATTTCAGTGAGATCAGAGTGTGCAATCACATCCTTGTGTGCTTTGTAGGACTTTGTGCCCACCAGATGGAAATGGAGCCCATGTCAGTAAGGGCGTGGTAGCCACGCGTGTGCTGTTACATCTGCGTGTAAGCCCGTGGTTTGACTTCTGAATACAGTCATTACCAAGTGCCTTTCCATATTGCTGAGGTATTTTTGTTTAGACTCCCATTTTTTATATTTGTGTCGACCTAGGTTTTCTTCTCCATTTGACCTGTGTCCTCCACTGTGTTCAGGAAGGGTATCTCCACTACCCAGCAGATGCAGCAATAAAGCCAAAAACTTACCAGCAAAATTGCAGTCAGCACCTGCTGAGTTGGACCATCATTTTTGCTTATGAACTACTGACTTACTCTGTGTTGCAACAAAGAAGTAGCAATAATTGTTTACAAATTGCCAGATTTGAGAACTGGACCCTTACGACTGAGTATTCAAAATCAGTTACCAAGTGTGTTTAAATTCAACAGGGTTTTCAGAGTTTTTTGATGGCTTCCTTAAGAGCTGTAACACTGTTGAGTTCTCTTACACAACACTCGATCAGGATGATGATGTAACCAGATACCCTGGCATATTTGTGATAGCTGTGGATAGAGGATCTAACATAACTGGTTCTGAGTGCTTTGGTTTGTTTTTCTTTTTGGTGATAACACAGCTCAATTTTATGGGAGACTTGAGGTTTTTTCACATGAGTGGCCACTCAGGTCACCCAACATGACATTCTGTATGATGTATATTGTATAGATTTATGTAGATCTGATGTCTGTTTAATCACTGCCCAATTTAGATCTTAGCCATTCTTGTTATTTGAGTGTGCATAACAGCCCTTTCAAGTGTGACCTTTCTGTTGGTATGTATCTTGGGAACAAAAGAAGAATTTCATAACGGACAGCCTTGCCATAATGAGTCATTATTTTTTAAAAATACAGCAACTATCTTAAGCAAATGTCATAATATATATTCCATGGTCAGCACCCATTTGAACAAATTAAGCTGCATTCCACACTAAAACACTGGTGTGCTAGTACAAGAAGACGATTGTTCTAGTTGCTTCAGTGGGATTTTTTCACTGTTTTCTGTCCAGTCAGGCAAGTTCTCCCACATTACTTGGAGATGAAAAGTGATTAAGTTTGAAATAAATCAACCTAATTTCACACAAATAAGAAGAACACATTCAACTACTGGGAAAGAAATACATTTTGCTAGTAGAGATTTGTTGTTTAAGTGAGATGAAGTTTAGGTGGCTATTGTTTCATAATTATTTATCTGTAGATTTCCATCTCATATTTAAGTTCATCAATTACTGATGAAATGCTCTTCCATTGCATCAGCTGAAAGCTCTTGTGTACAACCAGCTTAATCCCCAGTTTTACTTTCGTGACTTCTTGTGTTGAAATAATAAATCTCATTGTGTAAAAGCCCCTGGGAACATAACCTGATAACCTCAAATTAGTCTATCTTACCACCTTGAAATGGCTTCCCAGTGTTACAATCCTTTGTGTGGATTCTGCTGACCATTTAATCTTGTCAAGAAAAGTGCTGGGATACAGAAGTGCACATAAAGCATACAACTGCTGCAGCTTCTCCAGTTCAGATGAGGTTTCTGTATCAATTAGGGCACTGCAGCAGCTCTCCTGTTCTCTTCATTGGTAGAAAAACATTGTCCTCACTCAAGTTAGTAGAAACCCAAAAGTGAAATTTAATTGGGATTACAACCTGGCCCACTCCCTTTCCCATCTGCTCAGTGGGACCTATGATTTTGTGTACTGCGACCTCATGAAAACTTAAATCACAGAATGTAAGTAATATTGCAGACATCCAGGCAAAAGTTACACTTAGATGGTGATCCTGCTGCTGTGGATGGAATAGCACAGAAGGCAGTGACAGTCTGCACAATTCTCTGTTCGTGTCATCTGTCTGCACGATGAGATCTTGCTGTGCAAGGCAATAGCCATCTTCATCCTCCCATATGTTACATACGAAGTTTTAATGGTAAAGACCAACTCTTAAGAAAAAAGGAATTCTGTGGGTTTATCCAAGAAATAGAATTTTTATGATGTAGGAAAAATCGTTACTTGAGTATAAATCTGGAAAGAGTAAATAATTATAAAGATTCAGTCTAGGAAGCTACAGCAAGATTGCTGTGTTGAGACATTCTTGATAGCTTTTACTGCTGTCAAATCCAGATACAGGCTTTCTTATTTGTTTCTTTAAAAAGCAAGCTATTTTTCCCTCAAAAGAACCTCTACCAAGCAGAAACCTGATTCTTGTATTAATACATAATACATTTATAATTTATTTCACCTGGAAGTGCTCAAGAGTCTATTCTGGGATATCCTTTTGTGTATTTCTTTCACAAAGGTACTTCGTCTAGTTCTTTCTTTTCCCCTTGCCATGAATCAACCAAGTTGTAAATAAATCATGCCTGATTTCCATTAAACCCAAGGCAGCAGCCCTATTAGCGTAATGAAATGCGGGGCCACCCCCTGCAGAACACACGTACGGGATCCTGTGTTGTTATGCACCGGCTCCTACACGCGTTTCCCATTCTCCAGGCTCGGGGTGAAGACGGTCTCATGGATTTCGCTGGCGTTATTCATAATTAACCACATGTTAAAACCGGGGCAGCAAAATAAAGGAACGTCACACGAGCTGTGCCAAACCGCACATCTCAGAATCTCCCTGCTGTGCTGGCACCCCGGTCCCTGCACACACGGGACCCGCTCCACAGCCCGGCCCTGCACTCCAGACGCTGGTGCGACATTTTTAGATTTCTGCCTCTAAATAAATCGCACGGGTTTTTTTTTTTTCCTTCGGTGTTCCAGATAATTTCAAGGACACCGTCGGCCTGAGCCTCCCCCGGCACCGCCCCCGAGCAGACGGGCCCTCGGCGCACCTGCCGCCCTCGCTCGCCGCAGGCGGAACGGCGCCGGGCGGGGGGAACAGGGCTCTCGGCGCTGATTCCCGCGAGTTTCCGCACGGTTTGTGCCACGGCCCCGCTTGTTTTGGGGCGGCGGGATCGCGGGAGGGGAACGCCCGCCGAGGGGGGAGTGAAGGCGTTCCCGGCCTGAGCCCGCCCGGCTTCCGTCCCAGCTGGTCCCTCCCCGCCGCCCGTCCCGCCCCGGCCGTGGCGTAGCCGGTCCCGGTTCCCGTGATAACCGCGAGCGGGGCCGGCGCCGCTCCGGGCGTGTGCGGAGCGCGGCGGGGGAAGCAGCGCCATGGGGGAGGCGGCCCGGGCCCTCCGCCGCCCTCATTAGAGCCGCCGCCCGGCGCAGCTGGAGCCATGGACAAAGCGGACAAGGTGCGAGGGGTCCGCGAGCAGCCGCGGCGGGAGGGGCGNCGCCTCGCCCCGGCGGAGAGCGGCCCTCGGGAGGTGCAGGCAGGGCGTTCTCCCGGCTGCAAGCGGGAGCTCGGCGTGTGTTCGCCGGCGCCGTCCCCTCCCCAGGCGGGAGGCGTCAGGCCGCGCCCGGCCCGGCTCTCCGGGGGAGCTGGGAACCCGGGAGCGGCTCCCTTGGGAATTCCAAGGGAATTCAAAACTCGGTTCTGCTCTTCTCTCTGCTCTTCCTTCAGGCTTTGTTTCAAGCTTGGGGAAGCACTGCAGTTAGTGACATTTAGTTTAAACCTGCCTGGTGATTAGTAGAGACTGGATTTCTTGAGGAAGAAACAGGTTTCTTTGAGAATTTAGCAACACAATTGAGGTGTCACTCTTGTTGAAATCCTGTAAACGTCAGGGTCGGGTTGAAGTTTTCAGTGGTAGGACACAGCTGATGGTCTCCTCGTAGCTACGTGGGTGTAGCTGACTAATTCTACAGGTCGCTGTATTTTTTTTCTTCCGTATTAAACTTGGCTGTGCGAGGTAATCAGTTTGCATTATTCTTAAGACCTTTTAAAGTATAGGTATGAAGAAACATAAGCAGGGACTTAAGAATTTGTATGGTTTGTAACATATGTGCAATAAAAGATTTCGTCATCAGGAGGTAGTTCTAAATGATGTATCTGAAATGAATGATGTCATCTGTAATAGCCTGGTCTTTCTTCTAAGCTTCTGTTTCAGCAGAATGTATTGAAAATTGGTGATTTACAGCTCTTTGCTTTTCCAGTTTTCACCTTTGGTGTCTCTCGGGGTTCTAATAGTAGGGTTAAGGACTAAAATAACACAAGTTTCTGTAGCAAAGCAGATAATGACTAATAATGCACTCTCTGAAGAGACACTGCTTTTCATTCTGTACGTATATCTAAGGAAGTTAGTGAACAGTGTGTCTTATTACAGTATGGTTCCCACTGTGGCTTTCTTCCTGGGCTCTCTGGTGTGATAATGGCTTCAAGTTTTTTTTTCATGTTTTTTATTTGCCTTCATGTAGAAAAGTGGATCTTACTCCGTAAAGTCCACTCTGTTCTGTATCTTGGATTTTGGTGTGGGGTTTTTTCTTTTCCTTTGTTTCATCTGTAATTAGTACTGCTGTACACTTGTGAAATATTTATTCCTTGTTGCTTGAGCTCTTCAGTACTGGAGGTTCACACACATGTCCTTATCAAACCATTCTCCTTTCATCTGTCAAAATAGTTTGTGAAAACAGAGTTGTTGTGTTATTTACAGTATAAAGTGTTGAATCTGAGTGATTGTCTTAACGAAGTGCAGTATTTCAACTTGAAGGTGTAGTTAAGCTCTGAAGCAGGAATCATCTTGTTTATTCTGTTTGTAGCATATCTGGTCCTGTTGGTTCCTTATCCACTAGTAAGGCTTCTAGGCAGACAAATAATTGATACCTGATGAGTTTCTAAAATGATTCAACAATCTTGTTGCTTTTGTCTTCTCATTATGCAGTAGCATCTTGATTAGGAGACTCCTAGATGCTTTGGGTTTGAACCTTTTGTGCTGTAAGAATTGAACGTAATCACTGTTACCAGTGTAAGTGTTTGGTAAGGTTGCATCAGTTTTGGGAGCCATTTCATTTTTCCTTTATTTGGGCTCCTTTCTGTACCTGTACTGCGTGACAGCTGATAAATGAATATTAAAGCTTGTAAAAGAGTGTTAACAGTACTCATTCTCTCCTTCCTTTCTCCCAGAATGCTGTCTCAGGCACAGTATAGTAACTGTATGTGCTTGTAGGAGTAACTACTGTGGAATTAGAGTATGAGCAGCTAGGACTACTGCACTGTGTTAGCTTGGTATTTCAAGAGTAAAGGAAGATCACAAATGCCTTTGATGGATAAACAGAATTTTGTGGTGTTGGCTTAGTGAATCAGTATGAGATTTCGTGTCAGGAGATCATTTGGACACCTAACTGATAAAAAGATGTTGCTTTTGGATTGCCTTCAGGATTTCTGTTACCTAAATTCTGGTGTGACTTTTCTTGTTTAATAGGCTCAGTGATATTTTGGCAGCTGACATAGATTGAAACAGAATAAAGCTGCTTATAAACAATTATTTTATGATGAGAGTAGTTGTGATTTTTGTAGTGGGTAAATTTATTTCTGTCTACACCAGAACAAAACTGTTCCCATCAGCAGTTAAGTGTAGGTTATTTTCCTACGAGAGAGAAAACTCAGCAGATGACCTCTGATGCTCTTTCTCGTTAAGCAGAATATGATAGAAAACTAAAGAGAAACAACTTCCCCTTTCAAAGGTACTGCTGTGCTTTGATTTTTCCCAGTCTTATACTTTTGTCTTGCCCCGTGATTAAGACATTTGATTCCTTTAGTAGAGTTGAGAAATCAGGTGAAGTTGCAAAATCAGTGGCCTGTGTTTTGTTTTAGTGTTGCTTAAAGACAGCCTGTTCTGCTTGCCTCTGCTATTCTTGACCACTCAACAGGTGGCTGGATAATATGGTTGCCATAGAAGTAGCTCTAGATCAATGTTTTGTGCTCTTTACCCCATCCAGTTTCCTTCAGTGTTTCTTACCCGTGGCAGATTTTTCAGCTGAGGCAAACTGGAAGATGTCTGATTTCCTGCACTCTTTGCACATTGCTTTCTCTTGAACCTTGCAAGTGCAGAACAGTTTGGTTTTTGTGAGAGTTTTGTATTGTCTTATTTTAGAATATGTTCTCTGGTGAATTTAAATGTTATTGATGTGATTCCACGAACATCTTAACTGTTTGAGCACAAGATTATTTATCCTTGACTAGTTTATGGAGATCAGGAAACTGATTTATATAAATACTTTGGATTAATCTTTCTAGCACCCTGTCTACAAAGCATTCAAATATTACTACTTCATATGGATAGCATGAGTTTAGAAGGTTGTACTGTTGAATGCTGTAAAGTAGATAAGTGAAGAGGATCCTTTTGGTAGCTTTTTAAATCTTTGGACAAGCTTTGTATAAGTTTTATTTTCTCCCCCCCTTTTTTCTTAGAATATTCTGGCTTTGAGTTTAAACATGCCAGCTTGTCATGTTGTGCCACTTGCTTGTTTTCTATATATAGGTAAAAATGTTCAATATTTAGCTTTGTTATGTTCTGATCATGATACTTAATCCTGTGAAAGGGAAGAGAATTAGGCATGATTCCCGAATTATGAGCTGAGGGAAGAGGGAAAGACTCACTTCATAGTGTATTTGCTTTAAGTGCTGTGTTGAAATTACTATGTTAAATGTAAATAGGGAGGATTAAATTTTGTGCTTCGTTAAATGGCCTGCTGCTGGTGTTTCCAGTTGGACTGCATATTTACCATTCCCGAAGTATCTGCCACTTAGAAGCAACTAATTATAGAAACAATGACTTCCATATTTGTAAAGTTTATCTTAAAATAGATGAACTGTGACTTGCCTTACTACTAACATGGTGTTTAAATGATGAAATCTGGAATTCAGAAACAGGATTGTTTTTCATAAAAAAAGCCAAAAGTTGGAGCTATGTTTTTATTTTGCATTTGGGATGAGACTTCTTGTTTCCAGACTTCGAGACAGTAAAACAGCTGATTTTATGATAGCCCTCTGAGATGTGGCATCTGTGTCTATTTTCTCACCCTGTAAATGGCGAGATTGATATCTAAGTGTTCTCCTCTGAGAGCAGGATGACAGAGATCCTATTTAATGGAAAATGCTGAATGACATTAAGCTACAATGAACAAAAACTTTTCTAAGATTAAACGTACAGTGCCATAACTATAGGACAAAGTTTACCAGTCTGTTCCTGCTTGTGTCATCTTCTGTCTTTGCAGCTGTTGGTGACTACAGTAGCTTTTATATAGGAAACAAAGGAGCTCTTCAGTATATATGCTGTCTTGAAAGACTTGTAATTGTTGGACTGAAATATGTAATGAGCTACTGCAAAACGTTTCGTAAATTGAAACTAGGGATATCCACAAAAGAGACTTCTGTCTAAATCTTGGTTTCTTTTGAAGGGCTGTGCTTCCATTAAAAGGCAGCTGATTGAAAATCTGATGTTTCAGCATGACTTAAATTTATATTTAGAATGGTGTTCGGTTATCAAAGGTTGATTTCAATAAAGTTTTGTTTGGCTTTGTGATATGAAAGGTTGAACAAACATGAAAAAGTTGCATTCAAAAATAAGTTCAGTCTTGCAGTAATTTCAGTGTTTGCTTTTACATGGCCTGATCAAACCACGTAGTATTTTGTATTAAGGTCTGACCCTGCATTTACTGATGGCAGTGGCAGAGCACTAATTTATTTTAGAGGATGCCGACTAGAATAAACCTCAATACTATGAGACCAATTAAAGCAGAAGCTTGTATCACAAGTGCTCTGTTGTAAGGATTAGGGAAAGTGTAGCAGCCTTCCCCCAAAATCCTTTTGTGTTTGATGAATCTTTCTTGTCTGTGATTACAAACCAGTGGCATGATCAGTCCTGTCTGTGCTGTTCGTGTGCACTTGGCACTCCATTTGTGCTGTGTGGGTGAAATCTCTGAGGAATGGTGTTCACATATATTTGCATGCACTTTGTTTTATGCACTTTCTTGTTTGCTTCTGAAACAAAAAGGAGCTTGTCTTGTGTTCTGGAGTTTACTTCGTTTGTTAGCGGTTGCATTTTCCACTGAGTCTTAAGCATGTCAGTATTTAAAAAACCAAACTCGCCACCAACAAACTGCTTATTTGGCATTATTGCTTCTGTAGCTCACCAAAAGAGCCTTTCCTGTAAGAAGAAATAACAAGTTTCAGTAGGAGATACCTTCTGCTTGTCCAGTGCAGTGAGAAATTAGCAGCACCTTTCCTTGATACTAAATTGGTGGATGGTTCCTTTTTTTTCTTGTTTCACTTTTTCTCCTTACACTATGAAGGAACAAGGCCATTTATCAAAAAGGGGAGGTACTTTGCTGTCTGTATTCACCAACATTTCCTCCTCACTGAGAAATCTATAGTCCTAAAAAGATCTGCTAAGATAACTTTGGACAAATTACTTAGTGTTGCTGTTTTGTTTGCCTCACTTGTCCAGTGAAACCACAAGCCACCTGTGATGTGCTGAGATGGCTGCAGAATCTGCCTGGAGAGTTAATTCTGGTTGTGTTTTGGTTTAGTAAGCAGTCTAACCTGACTTAGTGCATTTGTTTCCCCTTTTTGCTTTAAGTTTGCTGAAGTTTACTGGCCTCATCTGAAGACACATCCTTTGTAACACAGAACTCTTGAAGTATTTTTGAAAGACTGGTAAAATGCTCTAAGGAAGCAATATGTCGAGGTTAATTTAGTTTAGTTGGTAATACACTTGAGCTGCCTTTCTGTTTTCTACCCCAAAGTGGAAATAGGGCCTTGTTGTCTAATGAAATGTGCAAGTTGTGCTGAGGATTATGCTTGGAGAATGATTTTGAAACACCTCTGCTGAGGTTTTTAAGTTTTCAGTTGCTGTTTCGATGAGTTGACATATGTGTGTGTGCATCACAGAACAAAATGGAACATCTGAAAGCAGAGGTTTACCCTAAATTCTTTGCTGAAATGAGTTTCTTGAAAGGATTAAAAAACCCAACCGTTGTGAACCAACCAAACCTGTAGGTGTAGACTGAGCTGCACAAGAAAAGTGTTGAAGGTATAATGCAGGTAAAAGGTGTGTGAAATGCAGTTTTGATTCCTTCAAATAACAGACACTCCCCAAGTTCTGCAAACAAAAAAAAAAGAACTTTAAAATACACCCATATGTGTTTATGATTACAGGATATGCTGTATCTTTATTTTACTATTAAAGGTAAGCTGAACTTGTTATGAGCTGTACAGAAAACGATAATTAAATATATCAGGCAATTGCTCTGTCATAGCAATAGTAATCATAACCTGTATAAGAGACTGGGCAACAGGAAAGGAAGAATTGAAGTTGTCTTTCTAGTTTGGGCGTTTCTGAATTGTTAGAACCTAACAAAATCAAGCAGAATAATGTGAATTATTTTCCTAAAATCGTAAAATTACATGATAAGAGTGTTGCATCTTGTGGAGGTTTTTTAATAAATTTAAAACAAACACCCCAACATACCCTTTTTTTGCGGGACAGATTTAAATAAATCAAATTTTATCCAATCGACCTTGGATGTAAAAGTAAGGTAGGGATTATCTTTGGGAATTGACAAGAAATATTTTGCTATTCCCCCTTGCAGGTGGGAATCCCTCACTTGCTTCCTGCTTTGATCAGTTACAGCTGTTTTGAATACCTGATGTGAAAGACTGTTCTCTCATAATTCTAATAATGGATGATGTAGTACAATATCACAAAACTCATTGTATTGAGACCATTCTGCAAAAGACTTGTCAATAAATAATTATTCTTGTATTTTCACATCAATCTCCCAAATAAAGGAAAGAGCAGACAACCAGAGAGGGAAGATCTTTAAAAGGGGAAATCTGGTCCCAACATGAATGACAAATAGAATGTTTTGACTATTTTCTGAGCCAGCACTAGAGTTTATTATTAGTATCTTGGCTAAAGTTCACTTGACATGTTGTGGTTGGATAGTGACCAGCAGGTTAGGAACAGTTGTTTGACAGTTTTTGGTGTTTCCTTAGGAATAGCACATTTCTAAAGCACTCATCCTAGTTTTGCTCCTGGAGCAGGGTGCTCATGACGAGGTTGTGGGTTCAATCCCCATATGAGGCATTCACTAAAGAGCTGGACTTGATGATCCTTGTGTGTCCCTTCCAATCCAGAGTAGTCTCTGATCTAGTTTTGCAGGCCAGCCCGTAACTGAATCTATTCTTAAGCAAATGTTTTTGCCTGACAGTCTTGAAATAGCATGGAAAAAACCCTCTTAGCTTTAAGGGAGGGGTTTCAGTGTTGGTATTTCTGTTACTTATTATGTGATCACTGTACACAGACTGTTTTTAAAAAAATTTTATGGAAAGCCTTTCTCTTGTGTTGAGGAGAGTGCCTTGGAGCTCTGCAGAAGGGTAGGTGAGTCATGAGGCAGCTGAGGGATGTGCCCAAGGCCAGAGAGGAAGCTCTGGCTGTTTGATTTGTGTTGCACAAGTTGGGTGCTGCAGCTGCTCCACAGCTTTTCCTCTGAATGGAACTTGAGGAATTGGAAAAGAGTTACTGTAGAAGAAAGGAATGTTTGCCCTCTACTAATGATAAAGAAATGCATTTAATTGATATTATGGTGATTGTTCTGCTGTAATGCAGCCCTTGTTGTACAGCAATAGTGATACGTCTGTGTCTGTGCTTACACAATCAGACTGCCCTGCACTGAAAGGGACCTTAAAAATTGTCTGGTTCCAAACCCCTGCCATGGGCAGAGACACCTTCCATGGCACCAGGTTGCTCAAAGCCCCATCCAAGTGGGCCTTGATGTGTGGGGAGGGTTCTTCTGTGGTGCATCATCTCTTAGCAGTAAAACTATGATTTAATGCTGAAAAGTCTTTTTTATAACTGCCTAGAAACACGGTCAATTTTGTAGAGCAGGCCAGGCATTACTACATCTTCCATATGTTGGTTTCACTTCGGAAAGCCTACACAACTGTGCTCCACATGCAGTGCTAATTTGGTTTCGTTCTGTGCTCACTCATATATCCTCTGCAAGAGCTGAACTTCAGTCCCTTTTAAATTAATTAGTGTTTGTATTGCACTTGTAAAGGTTAACACAAATGCTAAATGTTGGTGATCTGTATTCCACCCTGCATTGATTGGAAGGATGCAATAAGCACTTGCCAACTGTTTTCCACCTCTCTTGGTTTACTGCAGAAATCCTGTAGCCTTGTCATCCATGTGCCTGCTGTTCGTGGTACTTTGCATGCAACTTTATGAATCCAAATTTTCCCGAGCAATTTATGATTGTAATTAATGAAGACGTTCTTTCTTTTCTCTTAAGAATGTCAAGCTGTCAGCTGAAGTAGAACCATTTATTCCTCAGAAGAAGGGTCCAGAAACACTAATGATCCCGATGGCGCTTCCTAACGACAGTGGAGGAATTAATGGCATGGAACCAACTCCAATCCCTAGCTACCTGATCACTTGTTATCCATTTGTACAGGAAAATCAATCCAACAGGTAATAAGTGGTTGTGATCATGAATGAAGATCAAACGATCTGTTTTAAAATGAGTTGGAACTTGCGGTAGGCTTGAGGGGAGTCAGTGATTATGGGCTGTATATTCAGGTTTTTTGTTCACCATATTTAATCTTCTGACCCTTCATGTGTGAGGATGAAGTTTCTGTCCTCAGTCTTTTACTTATTTTCTTCCCTCTGCTTTTCTCCACTCATGTTCTTTATTGCCTTTTTCCTGGCTGTGGAGGTCTGGTGTACAAATCCCTCCCAAAGTCATCTGCTGTGCTCTTGAGTCTTCCAGGGCAGTCAGGAGGTTTATTGTCAGAATCTCTGGTGCTTCTCTGAATGAAGCAAGGCTTTGGATGTCCAGCTTGGGTCCTGCCATGATGAAACAGTATGCAGTTGATTCAGTATTGAGTGTAGCTGTATCCAGTTTGCTTTATGTAACTGGTTAAAATACGTTGAGTTTAGGAACTTATTATAATAGAACCGTTGTTTTTGGAGGGGTGATAAAGGTCTGAATTTTCTTTGAGAGGGGGAAGACTTACTAAGCACTTTTCTTTCCTTTTGTTTGTTTTTTTATAGACAGTTTCCATTATATAACAATGACATCAGATGGCAGCAACCCAGCCCAAATCCTGCAGGACCATACCTTGCTTATCCTATAATATCTGCACAGCCACCTGTTTCTACAGAATACACTTACTATCAGCTGATGCCAGCTCCATGTGCTCAGGTCATGGGTTTCTATCATCCTTTCCCTACCCCCTACCCTGCACCCTTTCAGACAGCAAATGCTGTCAGCACGGTTACTGCAGAATGCACTGAGCGCCCCAGCCCCTCGGGCCAGGTCTTCCCCTTGTCCACTCAGCGGAGCAGGAGCAGTAACAGGGGACCAGTCATTCAAAAAGTAAGTCTGCTTTTGAATAGGATAAGTAGAACTCTGTAAAGAAAATGTCTTTGCGCAGAAAGCATGTATCTCATTATTCCATCAACTTTTTGTTTGTGTGTGTGTGTGGCAATGTTCGAAAACAGCAGCAGCAGTTACAGATGCACATAAAAAATAAACGTCCTCCGGTGAAAAATGTCGCCACTCAGAAGGAGACCAGTTCATCAGGTCCTGAGAACAGATCAAAGATTGTTTTGTTGGTTGATGCATCACAGCAAACAGGTAATTTGTTTCTTAAGTTCTGGGTGTAGGAAATAACTAGAACTACATGTCAGTTGTCATCTTTTCTAAAAGAGGGTGGACCTGGTTTAGATGCAGCTTTTAAGAGAAGTCTTTGCAGCTCAAAAGGATAATGAAGAAAAAGTGCTGATGGTTGCAGATACCAACTCAGTGCATCACCTTAGAATGCTGCAGTGACATGGTGCTCCTGTAGAGACTTTGGCAACTCCTGTAGGAGTTGGTTATTAATAACAGTTGGACCTAGACATAATCTAAATTCAGTGCTGGTTTAATGCAAAGATTGCCTTTTTAAATGTTTTTATGATGTGTAGCTTCACGTCTCTTATCAATTCCTGCACAAGTAATTTTATTTTTATTGTCTCTTGAAGACTTTCCTTCAGATATAGCCAATAAGTCACTTTCTGAGAGCGCCTCCACGATGCTTTGGAAGTCAAAAGGCAGGCGCAGGAGAACTTCTCACCCTGCTGCAGAGTCCTCCAGTGAACAAGGTGCAAGTGAAGCAGACATTGACAGTGACAGTGGCTACTGCAGTCCCAAGCATGGCAATAACCAGGCTGCAGCTATGGCTTCAAGAAATACAGATTCTTGTGCAATGAATGTATGTGAACGTAACTGAGTAACTTAATTATATTTGTAGCCTGCAGACTAATGAAAGTTACTGAAATAATTATTTTTTCCCTTCCAGGTTGTAGAACCATCGATAAATACAAGTAAGCATTGTCTTGACTGGTAAGCTGTTAAAATTTGGCTGAGCTGCATTTGTATTTTTGCTTTGCATTTTGCTAGGAACCACCTCTTGATCTACTTCAGCTCTAGCTGATCAGACACTTCTGAGCATGTATCTTTCCTGTGATTTCCAACCTCCACTAAGATGCCTGTTACTTGCTGAATGACCAAGTGCATAGCTATCACTAATGATTTATTAATAGCTGCCTTTCTTTAATGAGTTAAAAAAGCTAGAGGCTCCAGTGGAAGCCTTCAGACAAAGCTGTGCTTCTGTTTAGTTTGTCCTCAGGCTTCCTTACCCTCTTGGCCTGTGGTTCATACCTGGGTAGTAACAGAGCCAAGGAGTTCTCATTCTCTATTCCAGCACTGCTACTTTGTAGAAGCTTTAAATAGGCCATGAACAAATGGTTGGATTAGTCTGGTAGTAGCAGGTAATGCCAGGGGCTGCTGTTTATGACTGAACTGAAATTGGTGTGGATGTGAACCTGAGATTTCCTTTCTCACTGCTTTGTGGTGATCAATTGTTGGCAGCTTGAATGTTCCATAAAGGTGACTCTGCCAGCTTCTGAAAATAGCTACGGAAGTCAGTGTTGTCACAGGAGAATCAGACTTTCTCCAAGAACTTTATTTGTATCAGAATTGTGTTCCTGGCTCTGGTGGCATATGAATCATAATGTTATGTTCCAGATACTAATTCCGTTTTTCATAGATGGCACTTCTCTTTCAGCTGGTATAGGTTGGACTAATGTGAATTCCCAAGCAACTCAAAAAAAACCTTGGATTGAAAAAACTCAGACCTTTTCCAGAGGTGGAAGACAAGCTGAGCAAAGAAATAATGCACAGGTATGTTCCTGTGTCAGTGGTTCTACACTGAAATATTTGGGACTTCAATTGAAGTATTGTAATATGTGAAAATGAGGAATTTGAAAGGAATTATAAAATAAATACGCAAAAAAAAAAATTTAATGGAAACAGTATAGAAATTCAACCTTGAAGTCTAGTTGCATGTTCTCACCGGTATGTTTTTTGAGCTATATATCTATGAGATATATATAGAGAGAGATATACAGAGATATATAAAATTCAGTGTCCTTGACAATCTTCTGCCTATAGCCCGTTCTTTATCTATATCTACCTAGGAAGAACAGTGCATATATAAAGTGACCTGTGAAATGAAGGCAGCATGGATGTAGAAAAGTTAGTTCAGTTTTTGACCCATTCACACTTCAGAAGAAAAAAAAATTCTCAGACTTTCTAAAGAAAGATTCTGATGTGGTGGTGAACTAGAATCCTGTGTTCTCAGTCCTGTTGTCTTCAAAATTTTCTTTTTAAAATTTACATTAGCATACCCTTTTTTTAGCAGTTTTATTATTTTTCAATGGTTTAAAATTATTTTATGCTAAAGCTTGAATATCTTTCTGTGAAACTTCCTTCAAGTGGGACAGGATTTCTGTAATTAGTATATGAGGAGAGAAGAGAAGGTGGTCTCCTGAATTTTGAGAGATTTTACTGGGGCAGGTGATCCAGAGGGCTGCAAAGTAGGCTGAAACATTTGCCTTTGTTTAAACATAGGTTTTGCTTTAACTCTGTTATTGCAGACAAGGAAGCTGAGCTCCAGCTGGGAGCTTCATATAAATGTGCCTGTTTGTGCAAACATATGTGAGCCAGCTTGGCCTGTTTAGGCTTTTAGATGGAATTGTTAAATTGTCTTGAATCTTCCTGTTGGGTAACTGTGGGTTTATTATATGAAGAAGTTTTTGGATGCTTGTATCTGGCAGTGTAGCAGTTCTGAGTCTTTTTATAACCTGTTGTCAAATCAGGGGCTTTAGAAGCCACTATTGTTAGTTTATGGCATTGGGAGAGTAGGAAGAACCAGACTTTCATCCAGTCACAGTTTAGACTCTAAATCTGACTGTTTTGTTTAGATATTTAAAAACAAAGCTGGCACAGAGAGTTTTAAATGAGGCTGCCTCAGCCAAATTCACTGCACCTCAAGGCAGAATTGTCCTAGAAACTATTTTCTGTTGAAGCTAAATTGGTACGAAGTCTGTAGGAAATTTTCTTGAGAAATAGGTAGGTATAAATGTGAAATTCAAGTCATGCATTGGTTTTTGCCAACCAGTCTTGCACATGGGTTTCCACCAACCTGTCACATAATAATCAGAAGAATGCCTATACCACTTATGCTGCTGTCTCTGGCCTTTAGAGAACTCAGTGCATGTGGATTGTCATAAAAAATGTGTTGAAAAGGCAGTATATATTGCATGCAGGATAATTATGCAGTGGGAGAAAGTTCTTTGGGGTGATCGTGGTTACAGACAGTTCCTCAGGTCTGTTAGAATCACCAGCAACACTGAGTTTCTTTGTGTTTGGCCAAAACTTCTTATTAAAGTTACAGATTTAAAGATTAATTGGCTTGAGGGGGAGGAATAATCTGGTACGGTCTGTAGAATGTTTTTGCAGGCTTTAAAAAAAAAAGACAACTAAGAAAACCCACCAGAAGGCCCCCACAAAAAAAAATTCAAAACACCAAAGCACAATTTATCCTCTAAAAACTGTACCTAGTTGCTAATTAGCAGGCATGAGAAAGCTTTATGTGCATGCACCTACACATCTTGAAAAACTGAAATTACAAGATACCGATCACATTTGTTATTTTCAGTCTGGATTCAGATGCAGAGACCACAGCACATCTTCAGAAAGAAGGCAGAGTTTGCAGAAACGACACGAAAAACCTTTAGCTACAAGCCAGGCGAGCAGAGCAGAGCAGAGTCCTGAACCTCTGTATTTTGAGGTACTGTCCTATGAAAACTGCTTCCACATTGCAGCAGCATAATTTGTGTTGTGGAATAAGTGATGTTCTCAGTGGGAAGTTACAAAACATCTGGCTCCAAGAGGTGTACAGTTGAGGTCACTAATTTAGTAGATGATCTTTTAATCGTGTGCAGAAAGAGACCTGTATTTGGGTGTTGTGGAAGGTGCAATAATTTAGAACTATCTGTGATGGACAAACTAAATAAGCAACCTTAAAGTAACTTTTTCTGTTCACTTGTGAGTAGAAATTAGTGTGTTCTCTGGGTTATCCACTCTAATAGGATTTTTTTTTATGTGTAAAAAAGAATTTTTCTTTTAAAAAAATACTATTTGGATACAGAAATGCTTTCCTAATTTTTCATTATTTTCTATTAGTGTCACTTAATCCCTTCTAGCCTATGTGGGACTTAGGGATTCAATTTGTTTTTCTACCTTGAGTAGTTTCAGTCAATGCTTCTCAGGTGACTTTGATTCCAGTCTTTTTATTCTTAATTTCTGTATTGTTTAGGATGAAGATGAATTTCCAGAGCTAAATAGTGACAATGGCAGCAGCAAAAGTACTAGCATCCAGCAAAAGATTTCACCCAAAGTAGTAAGTAATTCTTTTGTTTTGCTAAGCATTCTCTTTTGAGACTATTCAGTTTGTGTAACTTTTTATGAATCTCTGCTACAAGACTTACATTGCAGCAATTGTGATGATCTTGGGGTCTTCATCTTACCAGCCTTGGATGCTAAAGAACTGCCAATTAAAATAAGTGATGCAGGGAACCCATCTTAAAAAACCCAAAAAACGTCAGGATTTTTCTCTGCTAATGAGATTGTGAGATGCATGTTACAGGCACTGAATATCACAGACTGTCCCGAGCTGGAAGGGACTGCTGCATCGTGATGCTTTCATGCAGACACCTCTTGAAATTGTTAAATCTGCAAATATGGACTAGTGGTGTCAGTTTTTCAAAATAATTACAGTTTGTGTAGTTTCATTTCAAGATAAACTGCATCTGCTCTAAGGCTGTGGAAGCAGTTGTTGGAAAGGTACTTTTTTTAGTATGTGATCTACTTACATATTTTGTTGCAGAACAGTGCATATAGACTGCTTAATCTGTTTGGCTGCTCTCCAGGAAAGTCAAGTCCTATGTGAAATCTTGGGGAGGGGGAAATTATTTAGCAATCAGGCTGGAAAACCTTCTGAAGCCATAATTGGAGCTAAATAGAATAGCTTTCCCATACAAAAATGAAATATGAGTAAGTTTCTAGTTTCATTAACTTGCTGTGTCATCTGGCTGTAATTAATTAGGGTGTCATACTGGTAATCAAAGACTCAGGTGATTTGGTTTCTGAAATGCCACATATTTGGTGGTCTGGAGAGAAAGGTCTTTTAATTGTGGGTTTTTTTGCATTTTGTTTAAAATTCTAGTTGGATGACTTACCAGAGAATTCTCCAATCAATATAGTCCAAACTCCAATTCCCATTACAACCTCTGTACCAAAGCGTGCAAAAAGTCAGAAGAAGAAGGCCTTGGCTGCAGCACTTGCAACAGCTCAAGAATATTCCGAGATAAGCATGGAACAGAAAAAACTTCAAGTGTGTAGCACCCTGCCCACCCCCAGCACTTTGTTAAGAGGAGCATCAGTTACCTGATGCTCCTCTTACCCTCTGATAGCAATAATCTCTTTATAAAGAACATTGCAGGCACCATTTCTTTGTATTTATTGTGTGTGATGTTCCTGTTGTAGGAGGCTTTATCAAAAGCAGCTGGAAAGAAGAGCAAGACCCCAGTTCAGTTAGATTTGGGGGACATGTTAGCAGCTCTTGAGAAGCAGCAGCAAGCAATGAAAGCTCGTCAGATCACCAACACCAGGCCTCTGTCATACACAGGTAGTGCTAATCTGCCTGGCAGTGGCTAAATATATTTTGTGCCAACGTAAATGTGATTGATGTGAGCATCTGAAGTGTTCTTCCTTCTGTCTAGTTTTAGCTTTTGAATATTGGCATGATAAAAACCTGGAAAGATTATTTTTAATGCATTTCTCACTAAATTGCCTGTGCTATCATCCTCTGAGCTGCAGTACGCAGTGGTGAAAATCCATTGAGAACTGAGGCCAAATGTCTTTCAGAACACCTGCTATTCGAAACTCAGGATTTGTGTCCTGAGAGTAATTCAGTGCTGAAATGAATATGTGAGAAGAACATCTACTAAAGATACTACAAAATACTCTTTGAAAGAGAGGATAACTATGACTATGACATGGAGAGATAGCTCCCTAGGATATTCTTCCCATTTCTGTTGATTATGGTTCAGGGTCTCCTTTCTCAAACCAAATTTATTTCTTAAACTGTCCATTGTTTCTATCTTATGCTTTTACCATCCATAATGTCCAGTGGCTGTGAATTCTAACCTATTTCATCCTCTGTGAAGAAACTTTTCTTTCTGCTATGTTTTTTTGGGGTGGAGGTCAGTATTGGGGTTTTTTTGTGCTCCAAATCATAATTTTGTTAGCTTTGTATTACAAAGACTGAGCAATCATTCCCATCTTTCTTCCTCTGATTCTTAGATGTCTGTCAGGTCTCTAAGAGTCCTAGTGTATTTAGTTATTTAATTCTGGAAGTGTCTTTTCTGAGAATCCATATTGCTTTTTCTGTACCTTTGTGTAGTTCTGCTGTATCCTTTTAAAAATAAGATCAGACATAGACAGATTATTAGGTTATAGTTCCATCATGAATGTATACAATGGCGTAATTGTGCTTTTTTTGTTTGCTGTGTCTTTATCAACACATTAAATTAGCTTTTTGAATACTTGCTGCCAAATACAGAATTGACATTTTTGTAATTACTTATTATAACCCCAGTCTCATTCCTAAGCACTTGAATGTAGCCTGGAGTCCATCATTATGCACATAGTTACCATTTTCCTTCTGGTGTGCTGGTTCCTTTACCTGCTTTGAGTTTCAGCAGTGTTCAAACATTAATTCAAGTTGGCAAGGTTATATCAAACAAAGCTCAGCAAAGAACTGTTGGCATTTCCACTGGAGACAGCACTTGTTTTATTCTTTCTGGCAAAAGATCCACTTAACTACATGTTGCACTCTCTCATCTGTTTTGTCCTGTCAAGTATTCAAGTCTTTACCAACTGAAAATCAATGTTTGGATAAATATTTGTGATTTATCTTACCATAATCATCTAATTAATAAAGCTACATGTAGTCATTTGAGAGAGACCCCTTACCATTTATTACAATAATTCCTGGAATCCATGGCTTCCTAAAACATGAGGCTGAGTTGAAGAAAGCTTAAAACCATCTGGAAGCAACAATATCTGATGATGTAATTTTCCTGTCATTATGAACTGCTTTTTTTCCAAGGAAGGAAAATGTGCTTAGAGAATTCATCTGTGGAAATTCTGAAAACAGTGTTGAAATAAAGCTGACATGTCTTTTGGTGAAACTAATATCTATCTTGTATTTAGTTGGCAGTGCTGCTCCCTTTCATACCAAAGAATCTGCCAGCAGAAAGTCCTTAACAAAGGGCCAGCCATCTATGGGTTGCCTTAATCCTTTGGATTCGACTGCCCCGAAAGTGAAAAGAGGAAAAGAGAGAGAGATTGCAAAACTGAAACGCCCCACAGCACTTAAAAAGGTAAACGTGCCAGCCTTGGAGTGTTTTGACCCACACTAATACTTCAAAAATAAAACCTGGTATTAGTTGAGGACTAAGAGCATAGGGCAGGGGAGTTAGGAGCTTCTGCCTCCAGTTCCTGCTAAACTCATGTCCTGTCCTTTGGATCTAGACATGTGACATAACTTTATATCCCTGAATTAATTGAAGGTAAGAAAAATGTATCTCAACAGAAATTGCAGGGGTGTGTTCTTTTTTTTAACTACAGGCACTAGGACACATGGGAAGACTTCCATAGTTTTTTCATGTGGCTGATTCCTAGTCTGTAGTGCAACCTGTATGCTAACCTTAATTTTTCCTACTCCTTTTTATAGAGGTGGGTATAAAACAAACCCACGATTTTTAATTGAGTAAATTTACAAATAACTGCTTGTATGTATCTATATTCATGCAGTCAGAAATTAGGTATGTGCAGAAGGAATCGAATATATATGGAGATCAGAAGGTAAAATATAAAAAAGTGAGCCCTAAAAATGCAAGTGTGAAAGCCTTTTTCTGACCTGCCTATGAGCTGAATTAGAGGAATTCACCTGTTCAGAAAAGCTTTCTGAACTGTTTGTTGTCAATGCTTTTGTTGTTGCTATTAAACATGACAGTAATACCAGTATATCCATGGCTACTTACTTGGCATTTCCCTTTCTTTTATAAAAGGATTGTCTTTATTGAGGTGCTTCAGAAAGATGGCTAGTATGCCTGCATAAGGTATTTTTTTACAGGCATGGGAATGAGGAATTGTTAATAAGTGCATGTTATGAATCAGAAAAGAAGCTGTAAAAGTACTTAAACTATTGAAAGTACTGTTTATGTAGAAGTATGTGAGTATTGAATATACCATCTGTAAAATGCTGCAGTGAAATACTCTGTGATCCAAGAGGAAACTGAAATGATTTCAGGGGTTTCTATCCTGGCATGAGGAGGAAGGTTCAAAACAACTCACTTAACTTTGTGTTCTGTTCAGTGAAAGGGATGTTTTCCTTTACAGGTATCTTTATAATTTTCTGATGCTGACAGCTGTTGGTTTTGTTTCCAGATTATTTTGAAAGAGAGAGAAGAGAAGAAAGGCCGTTTATCAGCTGACCACAGCCTTCTGGGTTCTGATGAACAGAAGGAGGCTCATTTAAACTTGACTGCTGACCAGTCTCAGGAGCTGGCCTCTCAGGAAGGTTGGTCTCTATCTCCAGACTCCCATGACTCCCCCTCAACTGTGCTAATCTGCTTATTTTTATATTTTCTCTTTCTATGCCACACAACTTAGTGGTGTTATCTTTTAGCTCTTCTTAACCTTACAAAATACTAGCAACTGAAACCCTCTTCTAAAATGCCTTGTCTGTCCCTCAGTTGTGGAAGGCTCAGTACACTGTGGGTTCTCAGGACATGATCTCCATACAGCATTTTCATTATCATCTCAAGTGGATTTCCCAACACATCAGAGTTGATAGTATTTTTGATAAGCAAGCAACATGTGACCTGTTGTCAGCCTTGCCACGTTGGCCACAGTACTTTTTAATGATGAACATACTGAAAGCTTTCCAGATATGGAAGTTGCAAGCTGTAAATAGGGTTTTCCAGTTTGTTGAACATGTCAATCAGCTGCAGTGTCTGGATTGTCAATTAGCAGCAGCAGCCCTGGGCAGCTGAGAAACTCCAGAGAATTTTCAATGTCTTCAGTATGTTTGGGGCAGTGGGAGGGGGGAAGGAGGTGCCTGTCACGATTCCAGATGTACTGCTTCATAACTTCTTCTTCTGAATGACCTGTCTGACTAAAGTGGGAAAATTCTAAATATTCTAGGAATAAATTAGTTGACTATTTTATATATATAAATAGTAAGGAGTTATTAGAAGGAGTAATAACATTTAGATGGGGTTTTTTTTTTGTTTTATTAATTTCTTAAAGTAAGCCTAAGATATTTTTTTAATGAATATTAAAATATTGCTTATTCATCCAGTCCATGATGAGTGGTGGATGTGTGTTCAGTTTGTTTTCTCCCCTTTCCCCTACCCCTCCAGAAGGGGAGGGAAGAATAACGCTTAGTGTTGTCAAAATGTAATTTGGACAAAGTAAGGGAGTGATAACACAAGAGGTATGATTCTGTTCCTCTTACATTAAAAATGTATTTTATAACATTTAAAAATTGCCTTTCAGAAACTGGTCTGAGCATGCCTAGTGATACTTCACTTTCTCCAGCAAGTCAGAATTCTCCGTACTGCATGACCCCAGTGTCACAGGGTTCACCTGCTAGTTCTGGAATAGGCAGTCCAATGGCATCTTCTGCAATAACCAAAATTCACAGCAAGAGATTCAGAGAGTAAGTTTTGCATTATTAATATAAATTCAAGGCTTGCACGTCAGTCACCCTTGTGTTTTAAGTGTGGGTAGATTTAGCAGACTTAAGAGCTTAATGAACATAAGCTTCTCTTTCAGAAATAGAAAGTTCTGCAAGTATTTTCCTTTTTTATTCCCCAAATGGACCACTTGTGCTTGCACACAAATGTGTGTACACACACACTTGACACTTTCTTTGGTTGCCACAGCAAATAAGCAAAGTGGGAGTATTCTCTGAAAAATATTTTTTAAAGGAAGGCTGTGTATGCTTTGGATGGGAAAGGAAGGAATACTTAGGAATGCTTAAAATACTGTAATAGTATCTCTTAATGTGTTAGGGCTTTTTTAATAATGTATCTTTATAATGTACTAAATTAAGGAATAGAAAATTCGCTTGAGGCACTTACTGCAGTATTTGTATTTTTAGTATTTTTGATTGGCTTCTTGAGGTAAGGGATATTACTACAAATACAAATGTTTTAAGGATGTGTTTTTAACTTACAGTTTGCAGTCTGATTTCTAAAGCTTTTTGGTGACTTTAGTAAAAGTTAAATAACTGTTCTGAGGAAGTAAAATTACTTTGATTTGCAAAAAGGCTCGGTGAAACCTTGGTTATGCTGATACTTGTGAAGCAGCAATGCTGACACTTGTGAATGTGGTTTTGAATTGACAGATACTGTAACCAAGTTCTAAGTAAAGAAATAGATGAGTGCGTGACTCTGCTATTGCAAGAGCTCGTCAGCTTCCAGGAACGGATTTACCAGAAGGATCCCACGAGAGCTAAAGCAAGGAGAAGGCTCGTTATGGGGTTGCGTGAGGTTACAAAGCACATGAAACTAAACAAGATCAAGTGTGTAATCATATCCCCCAACTGCGAGAAAATTCAGTCAAAAGGTATAAATGATCACAACAAGTGGTGCACTTAGCTCTTTTCGGTTTCCTTGTGCTGATTAGATGTGGTAATTAGCAGGGTTAGAAGTGTTTGTTACTGTGCATGATGTAGCACTTCCAGAGTCCAGCTGGGTCATTGCCATTCCACATTTATTCTTTTCTACTCCATTCTAGAAAAAACTTGTTCATGAGGTGTGAAAAGCTTAAGGAAGAATAGATATTGTGGATTTCAAGTCTACTTGTGTGTGTTACTTCATTCTGTGTTCAATACACCTTGCAGAGTCCTGAACTCTGGATGTTTTTGAGGAAGATTCCTTCAGAGCAATGTGCATTGGTTACTTAGCCAACCAACACACTATGCCACAACCAGAAGTATAAACAGAGGCTTCCTGAGATAGGAGAATAGCAAAGCTCTGCTTAAGAAAAGACCTGTGAGACTCTGGTTTGTGTGCAGAACTAATAGAGAATTCAGAATATCACCTTCATCTGTGCTCACTATACTTGAAATGTATTGAGTGTTATCCTCTGGGACACAGGAGCTGCTGATGTGTGTATTGAAGTTTTACTGACTAATTGCAGTTAAAGTGGGTTAGAGAGTTGTTTCATGCCATATGATGACTCCAGCTGACTAGGTATCTATTTAAAATTGCTTTCTTCAAGGTGGACTAGATGAGGCTCTATATAATGTAATAGCCATGGCACGAGAACAAGAGATTCCATTTGTGTTTGCTCTTGGCCGCAAGGCTCTTGGCCGCTGTGTGAACAAGCTGGTTCCTGTTAGTGTTGTGGGCATCTTCAACTACTCAGGTGCTGAGGTGAGTAATTCCAGTCACATAAATGGCTGGAATAAACAATTAGTTCTTTGTAGTAAAGAATTAATTGGCATCGAGAGCACACCTAATATGCCTTTGATATAATAGTCCTGATCTCATCCATATTACAGTGTCTTTTCTTTGAAATTCAGTTTTTATGGTACTGGGAGGCTGTGCTGAAACACTTTGGTCACAGCATCTCATTGTAGCTTTCAAACAGACTTGAAATGTAATCTGAAATTCTCTGGAAGGCTTAAGAATGGAAGAAAAACAGTATCAAAGTATGTCCATCTCCTCAAAGTTGCATAAGCATGGAGTGGTATTTTTATTATTTAATACAGAGAATAACTAATTCGTAGTTGAGGTATTTGGTGTTAATCTTGAGGCTTATGAGGTATACCTTGGCCTGAAATGAGTAATCTAAAGTGAAAACTACTAGTAAGAATTACTGCTGATAAAACTGCCTTTGTACCTAGGATCTGTTTAATAAGCTGGTATCCCTGACTGAAGAGGCCAGGAAAGCCTACAGGGACATGGTGGCTGCCATGGAGCAGGAGCAGGCAGAAGAAGCCTTGAAGAATGTCAAGAAGGCCCCACACCACATGGGTCATTCTCGTAACCCTTCTGCAGCAAGTGCTATCTCGTTCTGTAGTGTTATTTCAGAACCCATATCTGAGGTCAATGAGAAAGAATATGGTAAGTGGGTTAAAGCTTACCTTTGTAAATAGAAGCTGGAGTTTTCCAAATGCTGTTTGTTGTGAAATGTAGCTAAAAATGCATTCCTTCCTAATTCACAGTGTTCTACAATATTCAGGGCTAAGAAAAAATCGGTTGGTTAGTCTTCAGTTAATTTCATAAGTAATTTTTTTTCCCTGAACTATATAGAAAATAATAATTTCTGATCCTCAGAAGTGATATATGTGTCTAACATCAGTGGAGGTGGCTTCTCCAGTTTTAGTGAACTTACAAAACTGATAGCACAGAACTGATGATGTGACTAAGGAAGAACTGATTACAGAGCAGGAACTGAAATTTGAGGTCTCTGAAGATACAGGACATGTAGCTTAAATTTTTAAACTTGAGATGGCAGTGAATGATTCTACTGGGATTCTTCTTCATTTATCCAGTTGCTTAAGCCCAGATGAAAAGGAATATAAAAAGGAGAATACTTGTTAGAAGTCAAAAGACTTCTCTTTGTTTAGTCTGGGAGTGAATTAAAAGAGAATGCTATCTTTTTAGTGAATTCTTTTGTGGTATCTTGAATTCATTGTGGGTATTAAATAATTTTTAAAAAACCCTTAAATGAATGACTTAAGATGGTGGCAATTTTCATCTTTTAAGTTATACTTGAGAGTAACCTCTGACTACCCTGAGTGCTACGTTTGGTATTTACACAGGAAACTAAGTGGCACAAACTTTCAACTTTGTAATGTCTGCTGTAGGATACTGTAAAAACCCAAAGTTATTCACAGCTCTTTTTGTTGTCTCTCCTCTTTCCTTCTTCCTCTTTTTCTAGTAGAATTCTTTCTAGAAAGCATAGACTAATATTAATATTATTAGCTGATATTGCTATTTAGGCTGTTAACTGCATGCTCAGGAGAAATATTTTTATATACAAGGAATTAAGATTTCCTACTTTAAACTTTTTTCAAATTTGTAGAAACAAACTGGAGAAATATGGTGGAAACATCTGATGGCTTGGAGACCTCTGAAAATGAGAGAGAATCTGTGTGCAAGGCTGCGGTACCAGAAAAAGCTGGACATGGCCAAATGGAAAAAACCACTCTTAATAAACAACCACCTCTGGCTACAACTGGCACTACCTCAGCAACAAATCACGGAAAATCCACCCCAGGTGACAAAGATGAGGTGAAACCAGATGACAATCTGGAATGGGCCTCACAGCAGAGTACAGAAACGGGGTCCCTGGATGGCAGCTGCCGAGATCTTTTGAATTCCTCCATGACCAGTACCACCAGTACTCTTGTGCCAGGAATGCTGGAAGAGGAGGAGGAAGAGGAAGATGATGATGATGAGGATTATGCCCATGAACCAATTTCTGTAGAAGTTCAGCTTAATAGCAGAATTGAATCTTGGGTTTCAGAGACCCAGAGAACTATGGAGACACTGCAGCTTGGGAAGACCCTTAGTGGTGCTGAGGAAGACAATGCAGAACAAAGTGAAGAGGAAGAAGTAGAGACTTCAGAGCAGGCAGATCCCGTCACTGATGGGGAGGAATGGACAAACGATAAGCACGCAAGTAACACTCAACATAAACCCACCATCTGCAGTTCTCTGAATAAAGAACACACAGATTCCATCTACATGCCCTAAAAATCAGCAGGAACTCAGGAACTTTTTAGAAATTATATTAAAACTAACTGTTGTAAAGGTTGCAGCCATTATTCCATATGCTTCATCTCAACATTTTGCACTGTTAAACATTTAATACGTGTATTTAATTCACAACAATATTTTTGTAGCTTTCTGTTACTTTTTTGATTTAAAAACTAGCTTAGCTCTTAATCAGTATTGATTTCCCAAACTAGAAACTGTGTGGAAAATTTGTCAGTATGCATTCATTTGATCTTTTGTAAAAGGAAACATCTTGTAACTGACCAGTTTCAAGCAAAATTCTCTCTAGTTGTGACTCTTTAGCTTATTTTCAAACAAGTAACCTACATTAACACTGACAAATTACCAACAATTCATGCTGGTGGTATGGTTAGGCCTGTCAGTGTATTTGGCCATGACTTTCTAGTTCCATCTAGAAATAAAAGGAAAATTTTTATTCTCTTTCAAGAAAAGCTAGAAAAAGCCATTTGCAATCTTAATGAGAATTAAATAGTAGAGAAATTGAGTGTGATTCTCATGCTAAAATAGATGCAGCTTTTTAGTTGATCTCGGTGAATGCATCATTAAAAAGCTGCTGATAGCTGAGATGGTTACAATAAGCTATAATAACTTTGATTCCAGAAAAACTTTAAACCAGAGGGATATAATTAATGTTCTGCAGGTTTTCTTTACAAGGTAGAAATACTGCATTAAAAAAAAAAAACAAACAGGAAAGAAAACAAAAATTCCCCATTCTCTGTGCAGTTGCTGTCTGCCAAACCACACTAAGTGACTCATTAACCATAATCCCTATTCAGGGCTTTTAGTAAACTGATGACTTCCTCTCTCTCCTGTCATTTACCTCAGGAATGCTATTTTGCATATTGTATTCTGCATAACACTGCAAAAAGCAAGAATAATCCTTTAACAGCAAGTGTGAGTGATGTGGTGGCTCTCTCTGCATTCACCTGCATGCTGTGATCCTGGCCAGGATGTATCTTACCAACTCCTGCTGAAAAAGTGACCTCTTTGTCTCTTCTTACAGTTGTAAATGCTTTAGGAGTTGACCTCTAGATAGAAAAGAAAGTAGCTATTCCAGGAAAGGAGGAAGTGCCCTGTAGTTTGGGGAAGTATTTCAGTGGTGTAGAGGTAAAAGAAACAAAAAAATGCCTTCCCTGAACCATACCTGTTGCTAGAGAATTGTTCCACGTTCTGCTCCGAATACTGAAGTGAAATGCATTAACTGATGATGGATTTGTTTCAGACTGAGGATGGGGAGTGTGTGTCTAAACCTTGCACGTCAGGAGTCTGTTTTCCATCTTTGCCTGGTATTGGCCAGGGATCTGCTGAAACTGCCAGAGGCAGGAGCTTCACTACAAGAGTAGCCAAAGAGTAACTCACGTGAATAACACTTGCATAGCAAACCTATGTTTCGTTTAATTTCACTTGGTTTTTCGTGATCACTTGTATCAAAATGCATGAAAAGCCTCTTGAATAGGCTGAAAACCACAGGAAACTGAAGTTAGCTGAGTTGGGTGTTGAGTCCACACTTGGGAACATGGGACCAATGTTTATAGCAGTAGTGATGCTGGCGTTTTAAGTTGCACTGGGAAAATAAGACTCCAGGTTTAGAAGCCATCTAGCCCTGGGTTTTTGGATGCTAATGAGAATAACAGAAACTGTGTATTATGTAAATAATGCTTTGATAGCTCTAGGCATAGCAAAGGCTATGTAGATAAGCAGTGTAGAGAGCTGCTATGACAACTGGCTGTTCTGTCACGTTCTTAGCTCCTCAATGTGATCTTCCTAGGTGTTAGAACAGGCTTTCATAGGAAAACAGAGACTAAGGAATGATGCCTCCTGAATGTTAAACCTTTTACTGTCCCTATGGCAGATTTCTAGTGTCTGTATGTTTTAAGAGTTTTTGCTTTAGGACATGACAAGTGTTTGAACTGCTGACAAGCAAAACTGGCCCTTGGATGTGTAAGCACATCTCGGCACAGGTGAGATCAGTGCATACACTGAGGGCAGAACTTTGCCAGAACATCAGAAAACAAAGGTGTTTGTAGTTTCTCCTTTTGCTTTTTCAGTGCCAGTGATTCAAATAACTTTTGATCTTGAAGTATTAACATCAAAGGCGCATCTTTTTATATGTCTTTTCTGAACTTGGACTGTCATTTTAAAGTTTTCTGACATTTATATCAAAGAAGTCTTGTAATATTCAGCCCGCTATTTAACTGCAATTTTGCTACAAGTTTAATAGAGTTCTTGAAAGTGATACAGCACTTATAATTATCTCTCAATTTGCCAGCAAATAAGGAACTAGTCTCTTTTTAAATGTGGCAGATCACCCTTAGGGGAGCAAACTGAAACTGAGTAAAGAAAACTGGGTTTAGTGCTTCCTTTTTGATAAGCTGGGAATGAGCAATAACTGTAAGAATGAAATTGCAATTCCTTTGGGAGTGATCCATTTGCATCTGAAATTAGGGAAGTTCCTTGCCACTTGAAGCACTTAAGGAGAGTATCTCACTGTGGTAATTTTGGTTCTATTATCAACTGAATTTACGAAGAAAGCATACAAATGTTCTACAATACCATGATTTTTTTAAAAAGTAGTTGAATTTCTATTTCAGTGTAAAAGTGTGCAGTTTATACAGGTTGTTACTGTCCCCATGAAAAGATGTTTCTGTAGTTATAGGTGTATAGATATTTTTGTTGTGAAAAATAATTATTCGGGAAACAAATCTACTTTTCTTAAGGCATTGTTTATAGAAATGATTTCACCACTTACTTTATCTGGTAAAATCAAAAATAATGTATCTGTGGTAGGGGTAGGGATCTTTAAAACTGATAGAGGTGGCTATGTATACAACCTATTTATATAAATACTCTTAAGTATCTCTGTCAATAATAAAACATGGATTACAAATCTGTAAAAGGGAAAAATTCTGAAGAACTTCTGTCCTTAGTTGGACCAAGTAGCAATGTCTGATTAAGGCTGGGGCCCTGATCCTGCCCACACATGCTTTGGAGTGTTAGTGCCACTGGCTTAAACTGGTGGCCTGTTTATCTGCTTAAGTTGTGTGCAGGCTGTCGTAGGATTGGAGCTGAACAGTGACAGAGGGTATTGACCTGTGTTTTAAAAATTCATTCTAGAAAATGTTCAGTAATGCACTTGTTGGTGTTCTTCTGGTAAAGCTAAGAGGTGTCTTTATGGGTGGGTGGGAGCTTACACGATGTGGTTCTGTCCAGTTCTTTAACACAAGCTTAAATTTTAATAATGTTACTTTAAATATGTATGTAAAAAAAGTATTATTGTTTGAAAAGCTGCTGTTGCTGAAACTGTCATTAAGTATTTCTTGTGAAGTTGTGCCAACTAATGAAACTGTTGAGTTGATTTCAGTGTCAGCCGTTTAAAAATTAGTGAACAGAACAAAACCCAGCAGAAACAAGCCATAGAAAACCAGGAGTGGGGGGTTTCTACTCACCCTGCCACACACAAGGACACATGAGAATGTCTAACCCAAAACTTCCTCACCAATGAATGGTAATGCTGAAAGTAGAAACCCAGTTGGCACAGCCCACCTTCTAAATGTTCATAAATAGTTCATATAATTTACTTTTTAAATAGATTCTAATAAGGAAAGCTGTTTAATCTTTAATGTCTTAAAGTTTATAGTAATATTTAGGTTAAAGCAGTAGAAAAACCATTATAAAATACAATATGAAGGGGTTTGTTCCATTTCTTTTTTGCTGTATGAAGGATAACTGTTCTGTCTACCGTACTTTTTGGAGTAATAACAGCTTTTTTGCACTATGTAAATACTAGTGGGGGTTCTTCCATAACTAATAAAAATGATTGTAGAAATTTATGGCTTTATTACAATGATGTGTTTGTTCACTGCTCTCTGATGCTGGCTTGGTCTGCACGGGCTGCAGGTGCTGGGACAGGTCTGTGCCAGGCTGTGGCCACAGGGTGGAGGAGCTGCCTGGTGGGGTGACAGCCAGCGTGGGGTGACAGCCAGCGTGGGGTGACAGCCAGCCCAGGGAGCTGAGCCCCTCAGCCACCATGGGGCTGAAGCAGAAAGCAGGAGTAGCTGAGGGCTTTCCACACGGATCCCAGCCCTCTGTCGTCACCCACTGACCAGAAAAGTGTTAGATAGAAAAACCCACCCTGCAGAGACCCTGGGACTGAGCCAGGTCCAGGATGCTGAGTAGGAAATAATGCTTTACTTAAGAGGAAATGAGCAGGGGTAAGCACAGGTACCTCCAAAAGCTGGGATTTCTCCATGCTCTAGGGGATGAGAGTTTCAGTTGAGCTGTCCTCACTGCCGGAGTGATGTGGGAAGTCCTTTGGAAAATAACGAGAAGTTCTCTGCGTGTTGTCCCCTCCTCTCTACTTAAACTCCTCCGTGGCAGTAACAGCGACCTGTAACAGTGTCATTAACTGGTTTTGCAACTCCCACGTGTGCAAATATTTGTAGCAATTCAAAAAGGAGAAAGCTTCATCCTGTAATTCTGAAGTTTCTATTTATGTACCTTAACTTCATGTTTCAGTTCTGCTGTTGCAGTTGTCGTCTGGTGAAAGTGCTTCTGTTACAAAGCCCACTTTGGAGTTTCTATGAGTTGCAGTCAGAATAACTCCTTGTATCTGGGTTCTGCCTCTGTCTTCTCAACCTGACAGGAGTTTTGGAAAGTACAAAGAAGTGGGTGGCACAGTGTGACCTGTGCTGTGGAAATGACAGAAAATTAGTTACCCTCAAGCCTTTACAAACTGAATTTTTTTTCTCCCTCTTCATTTCTCCACCATTTGAGAAACACTAACGTTGAGCAAAGCTCCTTGCCTCTGGTGAGTTTTTAAATGGTGCTTTGCACTTCTGCACATACCAAAAAAAGCACCACAAGAAAAGAATGGCTCCTGCTGAATTCCTTCAGGCAGCACTCACCCTGCTGCACTCCCACAGCAGCCTGGGCTCTCCCATAGCAGGTTCATAGGGATAGGGCTCCTTGGACTTGCATTCAGATTTTTTGGATCATTGTGAATGAACACAGGGCTTTATTAATGTTGTTGTTGTTGTTGTTTATTGTTGTGGGATTTTTTTAAAGCACTACTGGGCAAAACCAACCCACCCCCAGGAGCTGATGCAGCTGCAGGCTCTTTACCTTGGGGGGTCTTTTATGAGTTAGCAGATGCAGGGGGAGCTAAGCTGGACTGCACATCCCGGCCCCAGCTGCAGGCCCTGGTGTGCTCCAAGCTGTTAAATGAGTTTTCCACGGAGCCTGGGGAGCTCCCACACGAGGCAGAGGCGTGGAGGGCCCGTCTGGGCACTGAGAACACCCAGCTCTATCCTGTGGTGTTTTCCAGGGATCCAGCCTCAGTGAGTAAGGAGGAATTTATTAATCGTGTAACACTGACAGCAGACTTGTTCTATAAAGGGAAAGGGGAGAGGGGGCATGGAATAAACTGTGTGTCCTACAGTTTAGCTGTGTAGAGCTGTGTTTGTCCTTGGCTTCCCCTGGAGACTCTGGAGGCTGCAGCAGCACCGCTCACACCCACAGCAATTCAGTTTGTGTTTGTAGGGGAAGTTTGTGTGTGGCCACACCAAATTTAAAACAACTTCGTGCTTCTGTAAGGCTTTGGACCTCTGTAGTGGGTTACTCATTTCTTGCAGAGTTACAAAGCAACAATAAATGTTGTCACTTGAAACATTTGGGGGTTTTGTACAGTTTTCAAGAACATTGTAGTAGAAGACCTCCTGTTCAGTGGCATCTCTTAGGGAAAGGAACCCTAAATGTATGTTTAGAGCATTAAACTCCTTATAATGCTTTTCCTGCAAGGGTAAGCTTGTGTTTTTAGATGGATTCTGCCCGAGAGTGCTGTTTCAAGCTCTTGGAGACTTCCTGTCTGCAGCTGAGATGGTAAGTGTCCCCTCTGCCATTGATTGTCTTGAGGAATAGGTAAGCACTGGAGAGCCAAGGATGTTTGGCCAAAAAACCCCCAAGAATTGGAAGAAGCTCTTGCAGAGCTTTCCTTATGAAGGAATGTTGACTGTAGAGAAAAAGAACAAATTAACAAAAAGAAGTGATTGGAAATGCCCTCATGTCAAGGTTTACTTTCTGATTTTTCCTAGTTAAAGGCAATCATCCAAGGATGGAAGGGGCAGATGCTGAACAGCATCCTTCAGTGTTTCCTTGCACAGCTAAGCAGACCCTGGGAGAAGTTCAACCTTGTTGTGGGATTTACTATTTTCTAGTATGGGCTAGTGAATTACCCTATAAAAATACAGCCTTAAAGGTAATTGCAGGAAAGGTTCTTCCCTGCCTGCTACCGTGTGGATATCAAACCCTGTGATGCCACTGGAGCATGACTGCCCCCAACTTCCTCTGGAGCTGACAGTAGTTTGGTGATGCTGTTGCTGAAATTTGTTTCATGTGGTGGGTAATTCTGCAGAGAGGAAGCTTTTAGGCTAATTCAGGCTGAAATTTATCCTTTTATTCCTCCTGCTGTGGGCTGTGCTCAGAGCTGGATCCAGTCACCAGACTAAATCTGCTCTTACTTTGAGCACTTTGTGGTACAACAGGTACTGGGGTGATGCTGGGTTTTGCTCACGGGCTCTTGGCCTCCTTGCAAGCAGTGCTGGGGCAGCCCAGCAAGTGCTGCTGAAGGTATCTTCGGGCTCTCAGCATGCAGATCCTTTCAGAAAGCAGTGGCTAGGGCAGTGTGGTGTTTTCAGGTGCCTTGCAGCATCTTTCACAAGCTCTTCTGTTTTGGGTATGTCCCTGTTGAACGTGCAGAGGTTGGCACCACTCCCCTTGCAGGGACCCCTGTGGCACAGGTCTCCCATGCTGTGCTCTTCTCACCTGTTTATCTTTGGTGGCTGCTTTCCCTCAGAGCTCCAAGGACTGGCTCTGTGCTGGCTCTTGAGCAACCTTCAGATTGAATTTTGGGCTTTTGCACAGGGCTCTCCAGCTTGTTTCTGTTCCCTCGTGCTGTGGGACTGTCCTGGGGGAAAAGACAACAAAGCCCAGCAGTGTTTGAAGGAGGAGGTGGTGGTCCTGCCAGGCAGAGAGGATGTAAAAACAGAGGGCATGGAGCACATCCAGCTCAGCCCTGTTGCACGGCAGGCTGGGTCCTTCCACTCCGTCCTGCCCAGCTGCAAGGGTGTGAGCTTTGCCCAGGTGGAGCAGCCCTGCTCCTGCTGCCTTCTCCAACTGCACTTCTGCTGTCTTGGAGCTGCAGTTTGGGACACAGCAATGTTGCTGTGAGAGGTGAAACTGGGCTGAGCCAAACACAGCGTGGTGCCCAAGAAGGGAAATGGCAACTTGACTTTGTTACCCTAGAACATGATTTTGGGGATTAGCTAGAGAGGAGAAAAGCATTAATAGTCTAATCTCTGATTTTTGTATCCAGGGACCTGCTTTTGTCCTCCTCAAACCCAGTAGCTCTGATCCCCATATTTTCAGCCCAAGCAAACCCTCTCTGACAGTTCTGGAAAGCAGGAGGGGCTGCAGTTGTCAAATACACCTGGTTTTATCTCATTCAGAACAATGGATAGGAGATAAAACAGTGAGAATCATCCCACATGTGGGAAATCAAGTTTCTCTCAACTGAAATAGAACAGTTGCTGTGTGTGCCTTTCTCTAGTGGAAATAAGCTGCTTCAGGCCTCCCAGAGGTAGCTGCCACCATGTTGTTACCTGCCATGGGATTTTCCTGCCGTTTGTAATAATTTGCTGATTTCTGCCAGGATCAGCCAGGCATGTCAATGAGGAAGTAAGGCTGATCAGCTTGGTGCACCTCAGCATGAGTTAACTCTGCTGTTGCTATTTATAAAGGGGAAAAAAGTCCCTTGTTTACCCCATATTCTAACAGAAAGGCCAAGCTCTCTTGTACCGGGTGCGAGCAGCATGGAACGGCTTCCTCTGGGCTCCTGCAAGATGCAGCTGCTTTTGGGGTGTGCTCTGCAGGTGAGTGCCAGCTTGTCCCCCGTGCTGCCCCCACACTCCCAGTGTGAGACTGCTGAGCTGCCTCCTCTCCTCTCAGCTGGTCCCCAACTCGCTGTGAACTCTCCTGTCCCCAGCCAGTGCTGCGTGCCCCTGTCCCGACGGGGTGGTTAAGTGCCTGCTCCAGTTGTGATCCCACAGCCCCACTTGGGCAGCGGGGCTGCTCCCAAGGGTGCCTGAGGCTCCAGGCTGACACTGCTGCTTCCTGACAGAGCAGTGATGCTGGAGATGTGGCTGCTGCTGTCTCTCCTCCTTCTCTGCAGCTCTTTCAGAGGGGCTTTAGAAGTGCCTGTAGCTGGTTAACTGCTCCTCAGTAATGGTGCTGTGCCATCACTGTGGGTACACCTGCCTGAGCTCCTGTCCCCTCTGGCCATGCTTGACTGGGCACTGCTCACAGCAGTTTTTCACCCAGCATATTTGAGGCTGAGAGATGGTTTGGGGCTGCAAACAGGGCGTGATGGAGGGTCGGGGTGTGATGGGGTAACAGCGACTGAGGGGGGTTTCAGCTCATAACTGAAGTGCACCATGAGGGCATTCCTGCACAGCCCTTGGGCAGCAGGCACCATCCTCTGTCAGCAGCCATGTGAGGTGCAAAATGATTTTTCCCCGTGTCCTGCTGGGGCAGCAGCAGGGGTGAGCAGGGAGCTGGAAGAGTGGGAAGCCCTGAGCACTGTGAGCAACCGGGAACTCGAGCTGTGAGCAAGAAACACAGGCTCCTTTTAGGCAGAATACAAGGCTGTAGGCTCAGTTTCGCCACTGCTTAAAGGAGCTTTGTTCTCTGTGCTGGTTAGAGGCTGATTTCCCAGTATCTTAAACAGAAATCTTGTTTTTAGCCTTGAGAAAAAAAGCTTTATAATTTATAAAGGCATGGCATTTTTCTTTTCCCTCCTCTCTCTCCCCACAATGGCTGGTATTGCTTGGACAATGCAGCTCTTTGCAGCATTGTCCAAGGGGGTCCTGCTCTTGAGCTTGTGTTTCTCGATCACTGCTGAAAACAGAGCTTGTCACAGTTGCATTTTTCTCTGGAACTTGCAGTAAAACACCAGCTATTATTCACCTCCCACACTGTAATCACACTTGCTGGTGCCTGTGAGCAGAGAAATGCCTACTGAAGTACTGACCTCCCTCCCCTCTCTGGAGAACCCACCCTGAGCCCACCCTGGGCACCTCGAGAGGCAACAACGCTCTGACCATGGGGCAGCAGTTGCTGGTGCCATGCAAGGCTCCAGACACAGCTCGTGTGTGGTTAGTGAAGGACAGGCTGTTGCATTATTATTTCTTTTTCTTGAAAATGTCCTGTTTCACCACACAGGTTTAAAGCCTGCCCCATTAACTCTTTTCACCTGCCAGCTCTGTTAGCTGCAGTGGGACATGGAGGGGATTGCAACTCCTGCAGGGCCAGCAGGGACCTCACCTGCCCATTTTCTCACTCACACAGGTAAAGAAGGCTCAAATTGCTTCCTGAGGAAGGAGCAGAAGGCAGATGGGCTCAGGAGATGAGGACCATCATGGGCCAGAGGCTGCCCACAGCCATGAACTAATCTTACCTGAGCCAAGGCACAGGGGAGTGTCCTAGTCACCAAGTCATACCTTCCTGGCACTGTCATCTATGCCAAGGGGCTGCTGTGAGGCAAGAAGACCCATGCTGTGTGCTCAGAGGAAAGGTAGGAAGGATGGTAAGGCTGATCTTGCATGATGAGGAAATTTGGCTTGTCTGTTTCCATGTTTTTCATGGCAGTAAAGCAAAGACAAATGTGGGAGGTTCCCCAGTACTGAAGCATGGGGCACCAGCACCTCCCTGAATGCTGGTCTTCATTGCCCCCTTCATAGGAAGCACAGTTTGCACTCCCCTGCAGACCCTCCTCCTCACCAGTGTGGGTTCTGTGGCCTCTCCAGCCCAGCTTTCCTCCCAGCCATGTTGATGTCATGTTCCAGTGTGGCGTTGAAATGAAAGAAAAATATTCGTGCTAAGAGAGCTTCTGTGCTTTATGTACAATCAACAGTGCCGCTAATCACTTCTGAAATTTTCTGTTCTTTCGTGCTCAAAGCCATCATTAAAGCTTCATGAGATATTAGTCATTCTTTGTAACTTGCGGCTGGTCCAGGTTTTGCCTCTGGGTTTGATTTTGTGAGCAGTCTGAGCCATCCTCACCAAAATGGGTTGATTCAAAGCAGCCACTTCCTCTGAGCCATATTTCACTAAACGAGTCTGGAGGACTGGGGTTTTTCCCTACCTTACTGTAGCAACTATTGCACCTTTAGGATTAATACGGCTTTCATATACGAGGTAAGAACAAGGAATGGGTGTGATGAGCTCTCTCACTGTGGCAGGATTTTCTCCGCCTGTCACGGGCAGGGCAATGGGCAGCACGGCCTCTCCTCATCCACCAGCAGCTGATTCACAGCCCCGAACGCGAGCAGAGAGTGAGGCCGGTACCACTGTGCGCATCAGGAAGGTGAACTCAACACTGAAAACCCAGCGAGAGAAAACCCCCCAGCCAAGGGAGGGAAGCGAGGCCCCCGTGCCGGTTTTCCTCTCCTGGCCGTGATGTTGAATTTCTCTTCCCGCCGCGCTGCCCCAGGTGTCGAAACCCCACACGGAGCCCAGGTAACTCGTGCTGAGGGCCCTGGTATTTTCAGTGAGTGAAACAAACCCGCCTCGCTTCTTTCGCTGCCCGAGGTACGCGCGATGCCTGAGGGGCGCTTTCCCCTGGAAAAA
>VYXC01009763.1:65529-119783 GCA_013397175.1 Platysteira castanea
CCGCTGCCCCGCGGCGCTGCGGGAATCGGCCCCGGAGCCGCAGGAGTGTTCGGGTGTTTCGGGATTATTATGGTGCTGAAGGACTTTCCAGCAGGAATTTGCGAGACCGGCGCTGCTCAGTGTTTTTCGAAGAATCCTGGGTTTGTGCCTGACGGCGGGGCAGGAGCTACAGCGCAGGGATGCTCTTCGCCTCTGGGGCAGCGGCGATGGAAGTGCAGAGAGCCGGGCACCTTACGGGGTTCATGCCGGTCTGAAAATACGTTTGGGCTTGTAGCTGTCTTGCTCTGCTTTGTGTGGAATATGCTTGAGCTTTCGCTGCGGCCAGGACTCTGCAATTATTGATGCTACAGCTGTGAGTCTTCAGAGCTAGGTGGGATTTAGTGCCTGCCTTGAGGCAGGAATGAAGGCAGGTTTGGATAGTGGCTCTTCAGCTTAAGCTGCTGTACCACTGATGTGCTTTCCTGTATGCTGCTTTTATTACTGCTTACAAAATGCCAGATGTCCATGCAGTATTAAGCCTTGTCCATTGAGGAAAATAAACCGTTCAAGAGGAAGTCAGCAAAAATATCCAATAGGTTTCTGTTTTGAAAATTGTTTGACTTGCTTGATTTCCATATAATTTATCTACAAGAGCCAATTTATGCAAGAATATCCAGTTACAGACCTGCCAAGGCTATGAGAGAACGCAGCCAGCAGAGCCTCGGTGGACACGTCCTGTATGTAGGGTTATTCAGACATCCAGGAATGCTGCACAGGGCTAAGTACAGCCGATTCAGGAATGATTCCATAACCTCCCTAGACGAAGGTACACAAAATACGTCTTTAAATATCAAAGGTTCTTCCTCCTCTTCCCATTCTTCAACACCCAGTTTACTGACAGAAGATGTCTCCCTGGGGCCACAGGACACCTGCACCACGCTGTGCACGCTGATCCCCCGGATGGCCAACATTAAACTTGCCAACCCGTCAAATCTGCCGGGCCTGAAAAGCTTCTGCCTGGGAACGAAAGAGGTGCCACGAATTAAACTCACGGAGTGCATTACCATCCCGAGCAGCCCAACCTCACCTGACATCAGCTGCCTGTCGGCCTCATATCCCCAGCCCGACCTGGACAAGCTGCTCCTAACCCCAAAGCCAGCGGGTGACTGTGCTGTGCGGGGAGCTGAGGAGGCCGCTGCTGTGGGCAGGCAGGACAGGGGCCTCGCACAGAGCAATGAGAGCACCTACAGCCAGGAGCCAGGAACCACCTACAGTGTGCGGGTGAGTACTTCTCCCTGGGCTTCCATTCTCTGACAAAGCAAACAGCTCAGCTGGCTGCTGGGTGGCCTCCATTTCCCTGCCTCTAGAGCCCATGCCCCAAAACACTGAATTCTCCCATGTATTTCCTGTCTTCTGGTGTAAGTAGGGCTGTGGTGTTGAACTGAGGGAGCTAAAAGCACCCCAGCTGCTTCCAGACGTAACAAACCATCCAATTCTAAAGGACTATCTAGATTTTCTGAAGAGTGCTGCTAAGCTGCAACTAAAACGGGTTACTCCAGCCTAAACTGTGTGTTGAAGGAAAAGGAGGCCCATGAAGGGGCTCCCCATCCCTCACAGAGCAACTCCAGGCACTAGGTGCATTCTGGCCCACATACATTGCTGACATATTTGTCAGGGAGACTGTGGGGCAGGCACTGCCCAGGTTGTGTTTCCAGTATGGTTTTTCTGCTGGTCTTTCTTTCATGGGCAGTCTCTCCGAAGGGGGTTCACTGGCAGGAGCCTCACAATGCAACAGGGAGATGTTCTTCCCTGCATCTTCCTGCTGATGTTGCTCCCATGGCTGTGGGCCTGCAGGAATCTGCCCAAGGAGAGCTGCAAGAACATCGCTGACACGTCCTGGCCAAACTCTTGGTGGTTTTTTCAACTAGCCCCTTTAATAATGACAAGCAGGTTGGTAAATAAGTAGCATGGGGGTTTGGGCATTTCAGCATCAGAGCATGGGCAAGGTGCTCATTTCCCCAGAGACCATCAGGCTTCTTCAGGAGCTGGTGATGAAGCCTCAGATGGGCTGGGGAGAGGCCAGAGCTGCAGCATGGCAGGAGTATGGTGCAGAGGGATGGTCTCACCTGGAGGCAAAGCGGGACCAAGAGACCAAGGGCTGGGCAGTTGGAGCTGCTTCCAATCCTTACCCTCTCGCCCTGGCCCTTGCCCTCCCTCCTGTGTGTTTGGAGACACTCACTCTCCCCATGCAGCTTCTTGGGCCCTGCTGGGGTATGGGGTTGTTGGGATCTCCACAGAGACCCTTTTAGGAGGTGGGTCAGGTCTATGTTACTGGGACTGCTCCTGCCAGAGATCTTTGGCCTTAACAGCTTAATCAGAGTTTGAGGAGGATTCAGCAATTACATGGAGAGGATCTACATTTATTTTAGAAAGTCAATAATGTGATGAATTAAAGAAATGCCATAGGGCAGAAGCTGTCCCCTGCAGACTGGAACGAGGCAGAAATTTTCTTGGTGTTGTTTTAAAAAGAGGCAGCGCTGGGCTCATTGTGTCCCCCGAGGAGGCAGCTGTGGCTGGGTGTGACTGGTGGTGACACAGCACCTGTGTCACAGCCATGTGTCACCCATGCCTGATGAGGAAGGTAAGGCCCATAAGAGCACCTGGTTCCCTAAAATGCTTGTGCAAATAATAGACCCCAAATATTAATATTTTAAGAGGAGCCTGGACAGCTCTGATCCTTACGCTGTTATGTTTCAAAACATAGTTTGTATGCAGATTGCTGCAGGCTTTACCAGGGATATTTACCATGTCCTTGTCCACATTCTACCCGTTACACACCTTCCCACAATGCTGCCCATCTGGAGCTGAGGTTGGCTCTAACTGGTGCCTGTAGTGGCCATGGCCCTCATCTTTCCTGCTGGTGTTTGCTATGGCTGTGATGAGCCTGAGGAATATTCCAAGAGGTACTTGCCATCCTCACTCTTGCTTGTCGGGGAGTGCCAGGGAGGTGGCTGCTCCTGAGCAGGAGGATAAGATCTGGCTCTCAGCACTGTCCTGCACCAGTGGTTTCTTTGGGAACAGCAAGGGTGATATTTACTGGACCTAACATGGAGTAAGACTCTGTGCCTGAGCTTAAAGCAAAGCACAAGTCTTTGAAAGATGATTAGTTTTAAAAATGTGCTACTTAACTAAAATATGAAAACGAAATACTACTGCCAGATTTTTCATTACAATACCATTATACTTTAAAATAATATGGTAAAGGTTGTTTGCAGCATCCTTTGCCTTAAAGGGGTTTTACCAACGTACAGGTTGATCCTCTGCTAGCAGTTTGATGGCGAATGCATACAGATAATGCCATCATATATACCTAAAATCAGTCACACATCTCTAGATTAAAAGGAGCATGACTGTTTCTAACACGGAGGTTCAGAACGACATGAACTGCACCCTGAAAGTGCCTATAGGCCCTGCAGAGTGCTGTTGTCCATGGAGAATGTGACAGGTCAGCCTGGAGCAGTTGCTCCCTGCCTCTGTGTGGGGAAGGGGGTCCAGGGCAGCCCTTTCCCGGTCCTAGGTTGCCACCAGCGCCTCTCCCATGTCCAGGGCAGGGAAATATTGTGGTATTTCAGCAGTAGCCCCTTCCCTGGCGCGCAGCACCCTGACACTGCACCCGGAGAGCTGCTCTGCATCGCCCGTCGTAAATAAATAACTACACGCGTGTGCACAGCCGGGCTCTCGCAGGAAGGAGATGGGCTCCGGTGATTCATGGCTCCAGAGCCGCTGCTGTGAATCATGCGCCGGGGGCTTGGGACTGAAGGGTGCCCAGGCTCGGGGTTTGGGCTTTGGGATTTGGGGTTTGGGGTACGAGCAGCGCCCGGCCGTGCGCGCCTGGTCCCGCGGGAATGCGCCTCGGCACCCCGGCATCGCCTGCGGGGCACACGCGCCTCTCCGGGGAATCGATCCGCACAGAAACCCGCGTGTTTCCAGGCCATTTGCTTTGTCACAGCCGGAGAACGGGGACAGGGTGGATTGGGAACAATTCCCTTAGGGACCTGGCCCGAGTGCAGTGATGCAGAAAGTGGTTTTTCAGCACAAAACTAAAAAGAAAAGGAAAATATTTATGTCTGCATTTATGATTTTTCCCTGTTGTTGTTGGTTTTTTTTGTTTTTGTTTTTGTTTTTCCCCCCCTCAAGGTATATTTAAAAATAAAAAAACCTGTGAATGAAAGGGTCAGACCACCCCAGAAAAAAAATTCATTTATCAAAAGCTATTCTTCATCACAAAAAGCCCTGGCTTGCTGCTCTTAGGGAAGAGGTTGTGCTGCGTGGGCACGAGGAGTGGGACAGACCAAGGGCCTGTCTGTCTGTCTGCCTGCACCGATGCTGCTGCAGGAGGGGAAGATGAGAGCAGGGCAAGCACATGAGAAGAGTTAGGCTAGCACCGACAAACTACCGGTGGGGGGTTTTTTGTGCTTAATGATCTTTAATGGGCTCTTTTCATCCTTGAAGGTATTTAGTCTGTTTTCCAGCTGGTTCTGCCCGGATTTTGTGCTGTCTCACAGGTGCCCCGGGGGTACCACCCACGTCTGCAGTGGTGTGCACTGCTGCTGTGGGCTGCCTTGGCCTCTCTGCTTCCCGTGGCGGGGATGGGAGAGGTTCTGCTGCTTTTGCTTTTGGATCTGGATGGGGTTGGTGCTTGCTGGAGGAAACCAGTGTGGTTCAGGCTGAGGAATGAGCTAATTGAATGTCCTGCAGGGTGCAAACCTGGGCCAAAGTTCTTCATTAGCTGCCTGAGTGGTGACTGCTAACAGCGTTCTGGAGCACTTACCCCAGCCCTGTGAATCCTGCTGTGTGAGGTGGGGTGAGCAGCTGAGCTGACTGGTGCAGAGGAGTCTGTGTGCTGGCAGGAGCAGTGCCACTGCCAGGGGAGCTCTGGTTGTCTCTGCTTTCCAGTGGACACGGTGGCTTTCCAACCCCAAGGCTACCACAGGCAGTGTCTAAGGAAAGGCTGAGGAAACTTCCCCACCAAAACGACAGTAATCACGTTTTTCTCCTTCCTCACATCCCTGGCTGGCTCCTGGTACTGTCCATGGAGGGAAGACAGCACTTCACCTTCCTGCCAGGGTGAAAGCAGAGAAATCTCACAACAGGTTCCTGAACCTGTTTGCATTGTCCTGCCATGTGCTGCTTATTCACATGGGCCCTGCCTGGTGCCTTCACATCTCCTCCCACACAGTCCCTCACCCTGCTTGCAGTCACCTTCTCTCCTCTCACGTAAATGGATGTGAAAAGGTGTGTGCATCTTCAGCAACTGCTGTTCTCTCCCACCACCTCCCTGCCATCCTGCTGGTGTGGGGAAATGGCAGCCAGCCCCAGATCACCCTCTGTATTCAAACCCCAAGGGACAAAGCTGTTCCTGGTGCCAGTGCTCTCCACAGCCCTGTGCAGGCAGATGGGATATCTCCGCCCGTGCTGCCGGTAGTGGAGTCGTTCCCTCTCCAGCAGGGGCCAGTGAGTCTTTCCCTTCCCTCCCAAGAGCTGCTGCTTGTCTTGGCAAGAGCTCTCCTTCCTGCTGCTGACACAACAGTGGGTTCAGCATCCGCTTTCATTAGCGATGTCAGGTCTTCAGCACTTGGCTTGTTTCACTGTTGCTGTTTTATTTTTCTATAGGTAGCTGAATTCTGCAGTTCCATCTGTGCTCATTGCCCCAGGCTGGTTAGTGTGCCCTTGGGCCTGCATCCAGCTTCCCCCAGCTTGCCTGGCAGCTCAGTGGCCTGGGCCTTGCCTCTCTCCGTGGGCTTCAAAAGATGAACGCCCCTCCTTGGACACCACCTTTGGACCTGGTTATCACAAAAGTACCTGGTGAATAGCTTGGGCTGGGGCAAGAGCTGTGGGCTGCTGTGGCTTCCTCTCCCAGGCACCCGTGGTTGCTGCCCTGCCCATGTTTTAGTTGAACCTTCCCTGCAGCAGGAAAGATGAGTTGGCTTCGACCCTGCCTCACCAGAGAAGCCCACTAGGTTTTTGTGGCAGCTGCTGTTTGGGGTGTACAGGATGGGGAGCAGGGGCATCACCTGAACTGGAGTTTGGGTGCAGAAGTCTCTGAGAACATTGTCTTTCTCTCCTTTCCCTCATACACTGGTTGTGCTGCTTCTCAGATTTTGCTATGCAGGGGTTAATATTTTCCTTGTTTATTTGTTAATTATTTTTTTCTTCCTTGGAGAGTGTCTTTTGTTTTCTTGAATAGGCTTCTGGTATTCCATTGTCCTCTGGTGTGCTCCACAGGCTTCTCCCAGGCTCTGTGACCCTGACTTGCTCTGCCCCACTCCCACATTGCCCCCCTGCCCAGGGCTCTGCTGGTTCTCTGTACCCTGCGAAGTGAAGGTTCAGCCATTACAAACTGTGCCACTTCAGATAACCAATGACAGCTGAAATAAACGAGAGATGCAGTGAGGTGCCGTGTTAATGCACTTCCCTACTCAGGCTTTTAAAGGGAAAAAAAAAAAAAAAAAAGTCTTTTGTGAATCATTGATAAGTTTGGCTTCACTCAGGGTCACTTATGCAAAAACCTAATATTGATTTTTCATCTTTGCTTAGAGTAGCTTCCCACGCATCTGTTCAGGATGCAATGGGGACTCACTTATCAGCATATGACTCACCTACTCCTCTAAATTTTTCTTTTTTCAAGGATAGAGGAGCAGCCAACCAGCTCACAGGATGCTTGACCTTATACTGGAGGATCAGAGGTCGTTGCTGTGCTACAAGCTGAGGCTCTAGACATATTTTCCACATTTGCTTTGTTCCTGTTAAGCAGGAATATCTTTAACAAGGCAGATAGCTCTCAAAGTCATTAAATGTTCATTAGGGAAGCAGTTCTGCCAACCTTTCAGATTCTTATTGATGTCCTTCCAGGTCTCTGACCTAATTCTGGAGTTCTCCCAAGGGTTACATTGCTATCTGGAAAGAAAGCAAAATAGGGATAATACAATTGTTGTGGAATCCCTGACTGCACATAAAATGTTCTCTTTTTCACACATATTCATTTCTGAAAGTCTCCAAAGCTGAAACAGATACCTAAACCCAACCCTCTCTGAATGGCCCAGCAGAAAAATTGATTTACAGGCAAAATGAGGCAGAGGAACTAAATACGGTACCTTTCTCTGACACAGGATGCTTCCTCCCTCCGTTCAGACAAGGGGACAGAGCATGCATGTCCCTGCCTGGGTTTTCCAAGTTGTCTCTGTGTCCCAGAGGCTTTGACTTCCTGCAGGAGAGGTCTGCACAGGCAGGCTGTGACTGCAGCCCCCGGGCACTGTGTGAGCACTGCAGATGGTCCCAAGAGGAGAAATGAGAGACCCAGACCTCTGCCAGCCTGTTGAAATGAGGAGATCAGACTGCTTCAACAACAGAGAGATGGACATCCACAGAAATGCTGAAGGATTAGTGAGATATGTTTGGGGATACGCCATCACATCCTTGATATTTCTGAGAATTAGCCTTGTGCAAATCCCAAACGAGCACAGAAAAAGCCCCAGCTCTGTCCCATACAACAGAAGTGTGGCAATCAGTCTTTAATTTAAAGCAGGTCAGTTTATAGTGCAGGCTCTTAAGAGCTGTTGCTATGAGCTGGAATTGCAACTTCACATCCTTCATCTTCTGCAGAGGTTATTTGTCATCAGACCTGTAGCAGCGTGGAGCCAGTGGTTTTCCTCGTGGCCTGTAATGCCTCTGCTCTCTGAAGGGACACTCAGCTCTTCTGCAGGGGGACTCTGAGTGCACTGGTCTCGTGGGGCTTCCAGAGCCTCTCTGTTCTCTCCAGTATTTCCTCATGTATTCCCCCCAGCTCAGTGCCACAGGCTAGTAAGTGAGAGTAAGCAGAAATGGAGAAAAAGGAATAATTGGATTTTGTGTCTCCAGAGTGCTTTACCCTTTTTTTTTAGTGCTACGGTGTTTAAGCCATTGGTATCTTTATTGCTCTTCTCTACACTTTTAGTAAAACAAGATCTATTTAGGAAGCAGCTTTAGGATGGCTGATTTGATTTTCCATTTAGACTGTGGTTCTGCATAAACTTAGTGAACAATAATCACATTTGCTTCCTCCTGTGATCCTCCTCTTACTTGTGTGCCAGGTATTAACAGTCCTCCCTTTCTCTGTCTGTTTTCCACAGTACATGGGCTGTATTGAGGTGCTGCAGTCAATGAGATCCCTGGATTTTGGCACGCGAACACAAGTCACCAGGTAGGTGGTATAAAACTGAGATTCAGACCAAGAATGAAAAACCTGAGTGCTAATTTCTATATAAAGCTGAGGGCACGTGCCAAGCTCTGAGACAATTTTGAATAGGAGTTTGCCATGTTTTGTTTTGTTTTTTCCCTAAGTGATGATTTGAATTATTTGATCATCACAATAGGCTATTTGCATTGGAAAAATGAATTGTTTCGGGCACAGACGTAATTCCTCTCCCAGTTCTTGCTCAGAGGGCCTCCCCCTGCAGCAGCAGCACAGAGCAGGCAGCCCCAGGCAGCTGGGGACCAGCAGCAGCCGGGCTGTGCACGTGGGCTCGGCGCTGCCTGCACGGCTCTCCCGAGGCACAGGGGAAAGCCACCAGTGCTGCCGTGGCCGAGGTGGAGAGCCAGGATCCTCATGGGTCTCTCTGCCATGCTGCTTCACTCCTGATGCAGAAAGTGCTGTCAGTCCTTAAGAGTTTTTATCAGATGTATGACACGGCTTGACCCCATCTGCACCAAGCCCAGGCTCAGCTGGAAGTGGAGTCACGAGGAAAACATGTTGAAATACAGCTGTTTCCATCTGTACCGCAAGCCTAAGTTTTGAGGCTGCAAATCAGATAAAGATTAATATTTCATTCTCAGATACAACTCAGGATGTGGTTTAAACGTAAAGTATTTTGTGGTCTTTTGAGAACTTTGCAACTTCTGTTGCAGATTGCTGCCAGTTTCTGGGTGTAGATTGTTAGTACCCCCATGCCTGTGGGGTGGCTGAAATATCCTGTCAGGAAGAGAAAAGCACAATTTTATTTTCACATTTGTTCTTGTAAGTCTGGCAGTGCAGGAGTGTTTGAGTTTTCAAAACAATCACCCTCTCTCCAGCCCTGAGTGCTGTGTGCTCATGATGTACTCATGGTCCAGCAGTCAGGACCAGTGCTCTGCTGGCCTTAGACATGTTCCCTTGTCCTCTCAGCTGCTTTCCTGGCATAGTTCATGCTGAGGATGCCAAGAGTGTGGCTGAGGCTTCCCGTGCCTGCCCAGCTCTTCATTCCTGCTGGCGGGAGATTTTTCAGATGCTGTTTTGCTTCCTCAAGTTTGTGTCAAAGAAGTCACAGAGAAAGGAAAGCAACATGAAGAGATTAGTGTTACATTTATACCTGTTGGCTCCCAGGCTTAGCAGCTGAAAGGAGCTAAAAAACTTGAGTCCTTCAATGCCTATAGACTTCACTTGAAAGCTGTTCTGTTTGCTTTATATTCAAAATCAGCAGTTGTTGACATTTACAACTGGTATAAGCACACGCTCACCCAGTTCCTGCATGTGTGTATGAAGAAGTGCCTGAGATACCAATATTCTTCCCTCAGGGGAATCCTTTACTGACCAAGAAGAGCCATGTAATACATGGAGCCCAAAGCCACTGTGTTCTCCACAGCTCAGCCAGAGGGCGAGGTTATCTCCTGTTTGCAAGAGGTGTTGTGTGCTGCTGTGCTGACAGAACAGAGCTTCAGATGGCTTGTCTGGAATATAATGAATATGAATTACTGCATGACAGGAGCTTGCCAGCTTAAATTTGGGCCAGATAGTAAGGTTTTGCTAAGCAGAACTATGTCAAAATTTAACAATGGAAATATTTCCATCACCTAAAAAAACTGCCACTGCTGACCTTAACAGGCTCTTTTGTGCATGAGAAATTCAAAACTTAAACTGTTTGCAAACCAAATGCTCAAGTGCTGAGCTCACGCATGCAAACCTTAAAGTTCGATCGATGACAAGCTGACTGGAGCAAAGATAACATTGATTATTCCCCTATTGTTCTCTCGGGGGAGTAAGTGTATAGGCACATGCACAACGCACCAACCAAGGAGCTTGCTGGAAATTATCCCACTTTAATCATGCCTGTTATTTGAACTGGGGTAAAAAATATTTTTACTTTGATAGCATTTCACTAAACAAAGAGGCATCTCCTGTTTTAAAGTGATGTAGAAAGGGTCTCAGTTATGTCTGCACCCTGCCTTGCTTTATGTGTATGTGCACGGTATCTAAAATTGAAGATATTNTCTCAGCTATGTCTGCGCCCTGCCTTGCTTTGTGTGTATGTGCATGCTTAGTTACCTCATGGTATCTAAAATTGAAGATATTATTTACCTACCTTATGAATGTTGGAAAGATCAACAAACGTGAGTGAGGAGCGGAATGAGGAGTCCAAAGAGATGAATGTGGAGGATTTACTTTCTGTTTTCTTGATGGACTTGCACTTTCAGTAGCTCAGCAGGCACATGGTTAGGGAAGGCAGAAGGTGGCCTCTCCAGTGCCATGAATGACCCTGGGGTGCAGAGGGGCTGTGTGGCCAAATGACCACAGTGCAGCAAGGGAAGGGCTGGGCACTGAGGTGCTCTTTACCCTCGGTGGCTGTGGGGTGAGGAGGCTGGCAGAGGAGATGCCACTGCTAGTTTTCCAGCTCTCTGCTGTTGCCCGCCAGCAACTTACTTGTTCTTAGGACATGCTTCCCATTTTGCAGAAATCTGTGATCTCAAACTCCGTGTAGATGACAAAAGTAACACCAAGAAATAACAATAACGGCAACAGATTCTTCTGCTTGAGGGGCTTTGTGGTTTTTTGGTAATGGTTAGCCTGTGCTTGCTGTTCTGGAAACATGATGTGTTTGGGTTGTCACCCTTGTACTGTGGCAGGTCCTGCCTCTGCTAGACCCTGATGTGTGCTTCTCTTGTCCAGCCCTTCAGCTCTTTTCCTCTTACACATTTCCCACTTCTTGTTAAATTAAGCTGATTATCAGTCATCAAATCTGGGCATTTCTGGGAAAGGGTTCCTGTATCTTGGATTGGGACATTACCAAACTCGAAAATGGTCAGGCAGTAAAGGGTGAAGGGCGTCTGAAATGTGCAGCTGGGGAGGGCTGCTGGAAGAAGGCTGACTTTGTTTGGAAGATTAATTTCAACTTTGTTGAGCCACATAATCCCTTTCTGTTACATGGTGTGGGCAGGGCCCTAGATGCTTAAAAGCAAATCCTCAACAGCATGCTTGCTTGCTTACATCAGCCCATCTTTCGTCTTTTATTCTCGTTTTGGGGGAACAATAAACAAAGCGGCTCAGTGTTGCTGCCCACAGGCGCTCTGGGAGGAGCAGGAGCTGTGTCTGCCACAGGTTTCAATCCAGGGCTGCAGACCCAGAGAAAACCTGTGGGCTGTACTTCTGAGCAGGCCTGAAAAAGACAAAAAAAAAATCCCCAAACAACTGGTCTAAAGGCTTATGGATGCCAAAAATGGGCCACTCATTTCAGGTTATCGTGGACGCATCCAGAGTTTCTTTTCTTCCTAGTGTATGGTGCAGTTTCTAGTTTGTGGAAATGGCTGCGTGTAGGAGGAGTTCAGTTGTAGCAGCAGGTGTTACCAAACTCCTGCTTTTCACACCTTTAAAATAATATTTGGGAAGTTCTGTTGGATCACGTGGAAAATCACCCAGAGGCATGCAGCAAGAAATGTCTGTGAGATTATTTCCCCTACCAAAGAGAGGTAATAGAAACTATTAAGCAGAAATGGTTTGCCTACTTTTTAGTTCCTTTTTGCTGGACAGTGGCTTCAGAGCACAGTGACACGAGCAGTCACCACACTGGCTTGTACAAGAGCAGGCTCTGTGGCTGGCAGCTCTGCCTACAACTCTTGATTTCACATGGGCTGCCTGACGTGTGCAAGGAGTCATTTGTCACCAAAGGAGACAATTTCCCTGTTTTTCCAATTTGTTCTGTATCTGGTTTTCTTTCTAGGTAGGGCTAGACTTGAAGGCTCCAAGCAGCCTTAATGTCTTGGCTCTGATTTTAATTTCCTTTAATATTGAATGAGAAGATGAGTTCTCATTTTCCAAGCTGATTATTGGAATCTGCAAGATCATCCTGCAGGATGTCTTCCTCCTTTTTTTTTTTTTTTTACCTTTTTGGCCTTCCTCCTGGTAACAGCTAAATAAAACAGGACTAACCAAGAAGGGTATCAGGAATTTGCTTAAAAAATGTATTTTCAATTGTGTAAGGGGAAGTATTTTGCTTTTAAATGCTAAGAAAGCTCAGTGTTTAAAAGGCTGGGTTCCTGACCCATCTTGTGTAGCCCACAACGAGGGCCCTCTTCTTCCCTACTGTTTTCACTCAGAAAATATTAATTATATTTTGCTGTGGGCGAGGTCTCCATTCATTTGACAGCGTCCAGGTTGAATTTCTCAGGAAATCCAGGCTTCCCTGGCAGGAAGCCTCAGTGTATATCACTGATCTTCAGTGCTCCAAGCACGCAGCCCACTGGCGTGGCAGCCTGTGGGGCACGGAGCAGGGGCAGCAGCGATGCTGGGGCTCACCAGAGCTGGGGTGGCTTTATTTCCTCACTGATCTGCAGGGTCCTGGGGGAACCACGCTCCTCACTGGGGCCCCTCTGCTTCATGGGACATCCCTGGCTGGAATCTCTTGCTGTTGTGTGGTCCCCTGATATTTTTTAGCCCTTCTGAACCAAGACTTTCTCAGGAGATGAAGCCCAGTGGTGTTTTCCTCCCACACACGCGCCGGGATCTGGAAACAGACAAACTTTCCTAACCAGCTCGTTTCCTAATTAGCTCTTTGGATAATAATCCAATAATACAAACAAACAATTAAACAAATTCCCTTCCGCTTTAGAACAAAACAAGATCCCAGCTTGGAGGATAAGTCTGAGTTCAGCCATGAGAGAAAGGCTGAGGCCTGGTATGGGCCCTCAGGCTGAGGGGGTGACAGGCCCTGTGGCACAGGGCCAGGGCAGCCGGAGAGGTCGGGTCTGAGGCTCCAACCAGGATGTCCAGACAAGGTTATGGAAACTTGCTAAGCACATCCCAGCCCAGTAAGGCACCGTTTTCCTGTTGACTTCAAAGCAGTAAGTGTCAGTGAGGACAAGCCTGTGACTGCCAGCAGAAAGGTGTTTTCCCAGCTGCTGGGCTAACCTCAAACAGGGCCCTCAGGGCTCCACTGTGTGTCCAAACCAGTCACCTGCCTGAGCAAAGGCCAGAATTCGCCTTGTTCAAGTGTGGAAAATAGGCACAGCCCACCACTCTGTTATCCCGTGTGTGATTTATCCTTGATCTAGAAATGAACACTGTGCGTGCTTTATGCCTTACCCTTTGGCTGCCTGACCTGAGAGGAACCTGCAGAGGAGGATGGGTGGCTAGAGAGAAGGTTTAGTTTGGGAAATTCCTACCAGATATAGACTGATGGCTCTGAAAACTGACTGATGGAGAAGCTGATTATACCTCCCCACTCCTCCATACCATTGTTTGGGTTATTGTTTTTTGGTTTTGGTTCTATTTTTTGGGGCTTTTTTTTTTTGGGGGGGGGGGGGGGGTTTTGGTTTGGGGAATTTTTTTTGAAAAGAAATCCCAAACCCCAGAAAGTCAATCAGAGCACTCAGCGGGGCCCAGTCAGCATGCACCTGCTGAATATGAAGGGTTAAGCAGGGAGCAGCCCCTCCTGCCAAGTGAGAGACCTATCAACCACTCTGAGAAAAAAGGGTCTGAAGGTATTAGGTTGTTTGTCTTGTGGTTAGTTATGTTTGGAGTTTTTTTCATTAAACAAATTTTCATTAGGTGAAACTGATGTGTTTGACGAAGAAAAAGAATCAATCCAAACCAGGCTGCTGAATCATTGTATTTTGTTAAATAGTTCTTTTGGTTGTTTTTTTTTTTTTTAACAGTGGGAGGAAAGAAGAAAGAAAAACAACTGTGAAAGACCTTCCAGAAGATTTAAGTGTTTATAAGTGGGCTGCTAGCAATAAATTGCGGAGCTGCTGGCTCTGTTACAGGTGGTGCATGTGAAATGATCCAACAGTTTGTGCTGTTTTTTATTTGCAGGGAAGCAATAAGCCGACTGTGCGAAGCTGTATCGGGTACAAATGGAGCTATAAAAAAGCGGAAGGTAAATCCTGTTTTAGCTCAGCAGTTATTTTTCTATATCTGCTTTTGATAAGCTGGATACATGATTCTCTAACAGGCTTCAATCCATGCTGGAATTAGCTCATATTAATCCATCTGAACTCAGCCTGGATAACATGGAAGCACTGGTAGCAGGGTGTTTAGCCCGTTTGGTTTGGGGCTGAGGCTATGCCCTACTTTATTTTTCTCAGCATTAATGCTTTGCCCAGAGTTCCTGCTTCTACCAGCCCTCGCAGTGCATGGTGCTTTACAAGTTTTAGGCTCTGGCTGCTAAATTATTGGAATTGGGTTGTTTTTTTTGGTTTGCAAGAGGGAGCTGATTCCCTGGAAGATTATCTGCTGCTTAATTATATATACAAAAATTTAAACACAACTAAAATGGCAGTGTTTAATTGGTTTTATTAAGTAACTGGGATGCAATGAGGGGCAACATAAATGGTTACAGTTGGGTTGTGTCCAGTGGAACTTATTGATTTCCTTCTGTAACTGTGGAGCTCAAGAGGAATGAACTTGCTCCTGAAAAAGGAATACATGAGAGAATTTCTTGCTTTACCCAGGAACACTTCTTCCTCAGGAAACAAAGAGGAGTTCAGAAGGAAAATTGCACATTCTGAATTACTGAGCCAGCTATCACATTTAGCTCTCTGGCATTTTGCTTTAAAACTTTTTTTCCCATTATTGACATAAAACCCATTCCTACCAGTATTGTATTCAGAGCTGATGTTTGTTAGAAGATCTATTTGTGTTTGATGAAGCCATTATCCTTTCTCCATTGAAAGTCTCAGTAAGATACCATAAAAGCTACTTGACTTTGATATGTTCCTGCCCCTCACAGGCTGGGCTGACAGCCTCTTTCTTTTGTTTCTTTGTTCAAAGCCTCCAGTGAAGTTTCTGTCTTCTGTACTTGGCAAAAGTAACCTTCAGTTTTCTGGCATGAATATAAAGCTGACCATTTCAACAAGCAGCCTCACTTTGATTAATGCTGACACGCAGCAGGTAGGATACAAGTAATCAGTGTCCTTTTCTTCACGTTGCTGTTTTCTCCTCCTTCCTGGCTTCTGACAAAAGGCTGTGCCCTTCAAAGGGAAAGCAGCACCCTTTAGCAGACCTGTGCATGCCTGCTGAAGCTGAATTACATGATGCCTCTGAATTTAAAAATGAAAGCACTTTGGAGGAATTGAACGTGCAGCAGCAGGTCCTTTTAGTTCATGATGGTGTGTTCTGTGGGGAGGGGTCCTTGAGCACTTGGCAAACTGTTTCTCTGGATGTGCTTGCTGGTAAAGTGCCTAATCAACAAGGCACCAGTCCCAACTGTAGTTTCTGACAAGTCCTAGGAGGAAAAAAAATTGATATAGATATTAAGTCAGAACTTGGTTTTGGTGTCATTCAAAGCTGGATAATACATGTGGACAATCACTTATACTACGTAAAGGCTCTAGGCTCCATTGAGGTGTGTTCCTGAGAGCCTGGATTTGCTTGGAACTGGGCTGTGCTCCCTTCCTTCTTGGCAGATACCATAAGGATCTTTGTCCTGCCCACCTAATTCCTCCCTCAGCTGTTGGTACTGGCTCCCAGAATGATCTTCCCCCATACAGCAGCAGGTTTTGCTCCAAGCTGGAGCAGGGGAACATCGGGGAGGTAGTTTTGGCTCTGGGAATCCTGCACTGAGCTGGTGCCATGCTGAGCATCAAGGAGCTCTTAGGGGTTTGTCTGTAGTGCAGAGGTCTCCTGTTCATTGCACATCTCTTCCAAGAGGAGATTAGGACACCAGGTTTCCCTTCCTTTTGGGTACAATTAGAGGTTGGTGGTTGAACTGATTCTGGAAACCCTTTAAGGAAGATTACTCAGGGATCTAGGCATTGCTAAACCTGAATAGGTAGTATCAAAAATATTCCTATTTTTATCTCCTTACTTCCTAAATGAGATATGCTTAAATTAATAAACTGGGTTGTTATGAATTTAATTGCTTGTTCTATGAAGACATATGTTCTGCTGTCTTCTAATGTGTGGCCCAGGAGCATGTTTAACTAGTCTGTTATGCTTTTCAGATTATTGCCAACCATCACATGCAGTCCATCTCATTTGCTTCTGGAGGTGACCCAGTAAGTATTGATTTATAAGATAAACTTCTGCAGGTATAATGAACTTACGTAATAATTGTTACCTGCAAATACTTTGCTTCATCCCTTCCTTCTACAAGCACCAATGGAGTACACAGCATTTCTGGATCATGACCAGTGATACAAGAAAACTGAGGGACTGAGATTGAAAAGGAAATGCAGAATAGAGACTCAGTGCATCTTTAATTAGACACATACAGTTAACTTTCCTGTTGCCCATCAGCGAGCCTCAGTCCATTCAAAAGCCCTCTGACTTGGGGATCTAAAAATAAGAATATGGACATAGGAATTGATCTGTTCAGTGGTCCCTGTGATCCAATACCTGTCACGAAAGCCGTCAGCACTGGCACCTCTAAATTTTTAGATTAATTTTGAGTCAAGCAAAGAGCTCCTGTGAGACAGATGTGGCATCACCACCTTCTTCCTGCAGATAAGGCTGTTCTTCCTCGTGTCACAGCCATGCAGTCATGGAGCTTTTCAAGCCAGAGATTTTTTATTCTATTCCAAACTCTTTACTGCAATGATTGTAAGCAGGAGATGTCATCTGTCTGGGTCGGATAAATAATTCTTCAGGGCTCGTTTACCTTTTTTAGTGTTTTTTATATTATTATCCTGCACTGGTCTTGCACAGTGACCTCATCAGATTTGAGAGGCTACACAGTGCTGGGTTTGGTCAGTGCTCAGTGGCAGGGCCAGCTGGAGATGTGCTTGCACGCAGATGTGCTGCAGGAAATGGGCTCGGTGGTGCAGCTGGTGACACTTCTTACTGGGAGGATATGTAAAACAGAGGTCTTGCTCATCAGTGGTAACTATAAATCTACTGACCCTTTACAAAACAGGCAATTTTGTTGTCTTGTTCAGGTAATTTTTTCAAAATTCTGTTTACATTTAAAATGGGAGATAGTTTCCTCAGGGCATGTCTTTCCACCTGCCCCACATTCAGGGTCTAAGTGAAGTTCATAGCTCTGGGCTATGAAGGAGTAGCACTATTCTGCCTGAGAATTGAGCCTATTCTGGATTTCTTTTAAAGAAAAATCATTCAGGCATGTACATAAACATTAAAAAGACATAAAAAATAGCAGGTACTGCTCCAGTTACTTTAGTTTCTAGTTGCTCCCTAGATCTAATTTATTTTAAACCATCTTTCCTAAAATATTTATGAACTTGAAGAAAAACTTGAAAGGAAAAGGAAGGAAATTGAGTTCACTAGATGCATAAGAAATATTTAGCTTGTTTTGTTTTAATGATATTAACTTTAGAGATTTAAAAATAATTATCTAGGACAAGTTCTGCTGGCCCTAAGACCTGCCTCTTTTGTCATTCATTGTGAATTATTAAATGGTTGTTGTGCATATTGCAAATGGGGCCTTTTTTCCTGCCAGCTGATTGCATCTTCCCTCAAGAGAGCCATGCCTTTAAGCTGTGAATTGCATTTTCCCCATCCCACCTTAAAGATCCAAAATAACAAAATGCATCTTTAATAATTAAAAGAATGTTATTCATTACCTCACCAATTTGACTATAAAACTGAATTATCAAGCTGCTCTTTGCTTTCGTGGCATCATTAGAAATGTTAATTTTTCTATTCCAGTTCCCTTTTCAGTTTGATGAGAGAAAGTGGATTATTTCAGTGCTGGCTGGAAAGAGAATCAGAAACAGAAAACTGATTATACTGAGGTTGTCTGATCTCAGAAGCAGCTTTGAGATGCAGGGTAATTTAACCTGATTGTAGCCAGTCTAAAATCAGGCAGCAGCAACTGAGATCAGATACTCATTTTATTCTGCATAATTTTAGAGTTTACCTTTTCTCTAAGACGCCTGCAAAACTCAATCTTGTTGCTACAAATTGGAAACATTATGACTTGTCCTTTGCAGTATGGTAGCACTACTTTATCTTCTGCTGATTCTGATAAGGACTGTCCCAGCCAGAAGCTGTGACCAGCAGCCACACAGCCCTGATGTGTTACACAGGAGAGGCTGTGAGCTCCTTGGGAGCAGTGGAAGGAGCAGTGTTGCCTGCTCATGAGGCACCAGTTGTATTTCTACTCCTGTTGCAGAGCTGGAATGGAATATATGGTTTATTGAAGGCCCAAAGAATGCCAAATGGCCTAGTGCGTGTTTTAGAAGAAAAAGAATATGGGACAATTCCTGTGTCCATAGCCACCAGTGTGTCACTGATATTTTTCATAGCTCACTTTGCTAGTACCTCTGGTTGTTTTTCCCTGAAAGAAGCCTGCATTTTAAAGCTAAATATGTATTTGTCTATACTGCATTGCTTTGCTGTGGTGGTAGGGTTGTTCATAATTATAATGTTCAAGACATTTGTTGTCTTCTTTCCTGTAGGATACAACAGACTACGTGGCATATGTAGCAAAAGACCCTGTTAATCAGAGAGGTATTGAAACAATTTTCCAATTGTTATATGTGTTTATATGATTGCTTTATTTGTATGTAACAAGGAATTGTTGGAGTTTTAAAATAAGAAAGCTACTGAACAGCTCAATACTCAGTACAATTTCTGGCTCTGCTGTATGGATAGGGGTAATAGTGTGCAGGCTGTGGCTTTAAATGCCATGATCTTTGTGCAGTGAAGTGAGACTGCAGGCCAGACTAAAGCTGTACCAGCTGCTGGCTCCTTGAAGAGGTAGGAGCCTTGCCTGGAAAGGTGGGCAGCTGCCCTGCTCCAACACAACTTTCAGGTGAGGGAAGGGTAGTGAATGAGCCTCCTCCTCTAACCCAGACCTGTGGCTGTGTTGCTGGAAGGCAGAGCGGGGCATGTACTCAGGACTACAAGACCTTTTCCCCTCTGGAGCCTAACCCAGGAGATAAAATCCCTTTCCATCACTCATTATGTGTGGGCAGTACAACAAAGACTGGCATTTGGCTACCTCTGTCATGCCAGCCTGTTCTCAGAGCAGCACTGCCAGTGGCTGTGGACTTGGTGGTGGCAGCTCTCAGGAAAGCTCACTCTGAGGTGCTGTGGTGGCTCATAAGAGCAGGATGTTTTCTGGAGAAGCTGGGCTGCAGCCTCACAGTCTGATCTGCCACCCCTCAGCCCCAGGATGCCAGAGCTGCCCATACTTGTTTTTTTCATGCTGCTTCACATGGAAACTNATGTAGCAAAAGACCCTGTTAATCAGAGAGGTATTGAAACAATTTTCCAATTGTTATATGTGTTTATATGATTGCTTTATTTGTATGTAACAAGGAATTGTTGGAGTTTTAAAATAAGAAAGCTACTGAACAGCTCAATACTCAGTACAATTTCTGGCTTTGCTGTATGGATATGGGTAATAGTGTTCAGGTTGTGGCTTTAAATGCCATGACCTTTGTGCAGTGAGACTGCAGGCCAGACTAAAGCTGTACCAGCTGCTGGCTCCATGAAGAGGTAGGAGCCTTGCCTGGAAAGGTGGGCAGCTGCCCTGCTCCAAGGTGAGCAACTTTCAGGTGAGGGAAAGGTAGTGAATGAGCCTCCTCCTCTAACCCAGACCTGTGGCTGTGTTGCTGGAAGGCAGAGTGGGGCATGTACTCAGGACTACAAGACCTTTTCCCCTCTGGAGCCTAACCCAGGAGATAAAATCCCTTTCCATCACTCATTATGTGTGGGCAGTACAACAAAGACTGGCATTTGGCTACCTCTGTCATGCCAGCCTGTTCTCAGAGCAGCACTGCCAGTGGCTGTGGAGTTGGTGGTGGCAGCTCTCAGGAAAGCTCACTCTGAGGTGCTGTGGTGGCTCGTAAGAGCAGGATGTTTTCTGGAGAAGCTGGGCTGCATCCTCACAGGCTGATCTGCCACCCCTCAGCCCCAGGGGTGCCAGAGCTGCCCATACTTGTTTTTTTCATGCTGCTTCACATGGAAACTGCACATTGGTAGTTTGTTCCCTACTTCTGCTTACTGCCAGGCATGGGGAGAAAAGGAGATGCAGGAAGCATAAATGGAGAGTGTCTTTTATTGAGGTATAAGAAGATACTAAGATTAAAAAATGCCTAGAGCAATTTCCTTAACATATGAACCATCCCAGTCTGTATAATGTCCTAAAGCTATCTACATGCATATTTTCATGCCTAGCTTTTCTGCTATCAGCTTGAGTCTCTACTTTCTGGTATAAACTGCATTTACTTAATTAAAGTAAGGTGTCTCTTTGCAGCATGCCACATCCTGGAATGTCCCAATGGGATGGCACAGGAGGTGATCAACACCATAGGGCAGGCTTTTGAGCTCCGGTTCAGGCAGTACCTGAAGAACCCATCCAGCCTGGTTACATCTCATGAAAGGTCAGCATATTCTCAGTCACTTAACTGGTAGTTCCCTTCTCTTCAGTACTTTTCAGGAAAACAATACACTACGAAGAGTGATCTATAAGTAAGATACTTTAAATGTGCTTTCTGGACATAGGATAACTATAATATACGCCTGTATATGCAGTGTCTAAGATACCAAAATTAGCTTATTCCAGTAAACTCCATTGATTTCTGTGACATTTGTACAGGTGCAGAACACAGAATTAAGCTGTATTGTTCCTTAGATAAAGCATCCTTATTTTAAGTCATGCAAGTTGAACAAATGTTCAAATTACTCTGCCCGAGTAAGTTCAGCTCTATAAATAGCACACACACACACACACAGACTGAGCTCAGTCCCGACCTGTGCCAAATGTTAGCTTGCTGCAGCTGTGGAAAGTGTGTGGTGGGGGAAAAAGCCATTTTAATTCACCTTTCTGCTATTCTGCTCATGTCCTGGCAGCAGCCTCAGTTTTCACCTGGCGTGACTTACATCAGCCTCATGTACTGAAATAAACACAGCCACCACTTGGCATTTTAAAGTGTGAAGCCCTGTCCTCTGCACATTGCCCAAAATACAGGGCCTAGATTAGTTTCTGGACCACAATTCCCCGTTTCAATTATCCTTTTTCCGTTGCACTGGGGACACAATTCTTGCTCTAATTTATGGCTCTCCTCACAGATTAGCCATGCCTATTTTTCTCAGGCTTCTTTTTACTGTAACACCAAGTTTGATTGCCTGATACTTCCTGTGAGTAGGTAAAGCCGTGGCACTTCTTACCTGCACCCTGAGAACAGGAGTCCTGTGCAAGCAGTGTCACTGGAACAGGGCCTAATGCATCACAGCAGAGCTGGTTTTATTACATAAATGCAACTCCAGTTTATATTTATTCCAATGTGTATGGTGGTTCTTGCCATTCCACTGCTAAAACCAGTCTGTTTTCCCTGGGGAAAATAACCAGAGGAAAAGCCTTTCTTTCCTAAGAAATCCTTCTAAGTTATGTCACAAGTGGCATAGGAGCAGGGAGAAATGGAAGAGGGTAATTAGATTTCCTCCTTGAGTATAACCCACAGCCAGCCACGGAGAATGATCCTCGGGCAGAGAAGTCGGATATTGCTGTGTGAATGAGTCACTCCCTTCCAAACTGCTATGAATCACATAATCAAATACTTGCACTGCATATCACATAATCAACTACTTGAACTTTATCTCTTTCCTGCTCATGGCCTTTTATCCAATTATACTCTTGTTAATCAGAGAAGTAAGATTTGAGATGAGTTTTTTTTTATTTTGGGACCGGAGACAGTACAGGAAGCACCTAGTTGTATTGTAATGTATCAGCTGTATATGTAAACTATCATCATTGTTGTTTAGCTCGAAAAAAACCATTGTGTGCTCTTCTTCATGTCATTCAGTGTTCCCTTCAAGCTGAACCAGAGTATTGATTGTGGTTATTAAAATTGGGGTATGTGTATTTTTTTTTTAAGCAATATTTGATTTTCTAAAACAGTTGTAGTCTTGTCTGACTAAATGCCGCGAGGTTTTAATTTTTCTCTTGAAGTCTGGCCACCCCCCAACAATCTCTAGACTTATAGAGTTGAGTCAAGAAGCCACAAGAATTAGTTTTATGGTCAACACTTTGGATACCTTAATAAGCAATGCTTTGGAATTCTTAAACGTTTCAGTAGTTGCCTCATACCTTATTCTTTGATTTGAAAATATATCTGGGCTGCCTGGTGCTAATGAAATGACTGTACTTCCCTTTACCCCAAATTGTCATGACATTTTTAATTCAGGAAGAAGTAAGTGGAAAAATAAACAGCTCTGAAAGTTCCGGCCCAAAGCCCTTTACAGCCTCCGTATGGCGGATCTGTGTATTGTGTGATGTGCAGGCACTGGGGGTGTTTGCCCACACTAGAAAGCAATTGATTACATCAGAATCTTCATTTTTTCCCCCCCCATATTTTTTTCAGCGAGGCAGCAAATGCTAATGGATCAGCTGGGAATTCACAGGAGAGGGAGGATCATGAATATTACAACGAGATTCCAGGGAAGGAGCCTCCCACCGGTGGAGTGTTGGACATGCGAATGAAAGTGCAGACAGACCAAAGGGCTAAGTGTCCTGTCCAGGGCAAGAAGCAGTATTGCTCAGTAAGTACATCATCTTCTGGGATAAATATTTGCTGCCTATTATGGGAATGAATAATAAAATGTTTCTGTGGTGTTAAAGCATGGCATTAACAGCAGAACCAGGTCCTGATTATCCTGGGAGGAGGTTTTTTTAGGCTAGATTTAATGATGCTTAGTACATAATTGAATCCCAAAGCACTTTCTGAATATTAACTGGTTTGTCCTTAGAGTACTTTTAGGAGACCAAGTAATATTCCCTTGTTCACTCATTAGCTCTGAGAAGAAAATAGATACTAATTTAAATGGCTTGTTGGAGAGAACATCTGCAAAATCTGGGACCTCCTGGCTCCTGATTCTGTGATCTAATAAATATTTCATCCTGTCCATTATGCTCTACAACTTACACATACAACACTGACTGATTGCAATATATATACAATATTCATTACTCTTGGTTTGTTTCAAGAAACTCTGTTAAATCAGCAAAAGATATCTGTGGCTCTTGTCTGGGATAGTGGGAATAAAAACCAATCAGGGAGTACAACAAGCCAAGTTCAGACTGGCTGCACAGATTTCAAAGCCTGCTATGCAAGTCCTTGGGAACACCATCCTTTCCCCACACAGGAAAGAAAGCACCACCACTTTGCTCAGAGGGAGCACACTCAGATGTGCCTGCTGGAATCCAGTTGGTTCTGTTTAAAAACTTGCTGCTCCCAAGTGTTATTTGTGTTTGGTGGCAACTGCTCCCGGGCTGCTGTGTGTTCCTGTGCTACTGCTCCATCCATTTTTTGCTAATGTGAACCATACTCCATATAACAGGTCTCCACCTCCCCACCAGTTCTCTAGTTCTAAAAATGTTGTACTGTATCCTGAGTTTGCACCTGACACTTGCCAGAGCTGTTGCAAGGAGTTGTCCTGTGTGTAAATGCAAATGCCTTCTTCCCACGGGGTGTTACTTTTTGGTTTTCCTTTCTCTTTCAGTGCTGCTCAGACAATTTAGTGACCATTTCATTTTCAAACCATGATACCTGTAGTTGCTTTTATCACGAGGGACATTTGTAAGAAAATCTGAGCTTTCTTACCTAAGAGTTATACTGTGTATATACTAAACCTGAGATATATAACTGGGCAGTTATATGAAATTGGAGTCCAGATGTGACATCCTGCAGAAAGAAGAGTATCAGTGTGAAATATTATTTGAGGAGATAGGAATTTTTTGGTGAAGAACATGCTTAATTACCTGTATGTCTCTTAAGTATTGCATGGATGTTTTGAAGTTACTTGAGTTTTCTAAGGGACTACCTTATGTGACCAGTTTTAAAATTTTTCTACAGACAGGCAGCCCAACGTTCATTAATATATATGAAAATTGTCCAGAAGAAAACAAAACTGTGGGTATGTACTGTCTTTTCCTTCTCATGCATATGCAGAATTACCCAGGGTAGGCTGCCTGGGAGAGCTGCCCCTTGGCTTTCGATACAATGGTGAAAAGTGTTCTATTTAGTGGGTCATTTTCAGTTCCCTAGATGAAGTGCAGACAAAAAAGCCTTACAGCTTTTCTAAAGGCCACTAATCTATCTTCATGTCTGCTGGCAGACTTACTCATTTTACTTCTCATGATACCGTACAGTAGCTCTTTGTTTTTTTTATTCTCTTTCATACTCTTTGTTGTTTTATTCCCTTTCTTCATACTATTTGAAAAAGGAAGATACTTCATTACTTATCAGTCTCTGAATATATCCCTTCTCCTACAAATGCTCAATGAGACCCAAAGTATCAGCATTGGGTTGTTCCAACAGAGCCTGGTCCCTCTGTTCAGCATCCCTGGCTTCTCAGTGTGACTGTGCCCTTCCCCTGCCTTAGGCAGCTTTGTGCCCAGGATCAATTTCCCTTTAGCAAAACCTGCTCTCAGGGACCCCAGGAGATCATCAGCCTCCATCCCTTTCTGGAGTTCCTTTGCCACAGCTGATGCCCTGAGCACATTTCCTCAGCTCCTCTCTTTCACTGCACAATGAGGTCCTTTCTGAATTCCCACCTGCACGGCTCGGAAGTGGTGCATTACACTGTCTGCAGGGGATACTTCAGTTTCTTGTGCTATTTCCAATTCAAGGAAAGGAGAATCAAATGGTTTCTACAAAGAGAGGGTGAACAAATAAAAGAATGAATGAATAGATCTATGAATAAAACGTTTGTTGAAGAGCAAAAATATGCCTGCTATTTGGCTAGCTGAAGTGCTATTATTTTCTTACCCTGCAGGGGGTATTCTGTTAGCCTGTTCCTAGGCTTGGATCCTAACCTGACAGATGTGGCTTTGGCTCTCCAGGCCATCTTTCCCTTCTCCACCAGAATAGCAAGAGAGAGAATTGCTCATCTTCCCACAAGCTCTTTTTGTGGTGCGGAGGGGAAGGAAAGGGTTTTGCAACAAATAACTTATATGGTTTGTGTTTCTGTAGAGTCGTATGTAGGAATTTCTTTCCAATCTGTGGAGGGTTCACTGCTGACATTGATTGAAGCAGAACTGAACCAGTGCAGAACATTTCTGAAAACTTCATTCTAATAAATTTTGGACTTTGTGCCTTCTAGCCATAAGGAAAATCAAGTTCATTTTCATTTTTCTTTTCCTTCCGAATTACTTTAGCGGGATATAAAGAAGAACATCACTCCTATTTCAGCTTTTACACTCACTTAAAGCTGCGTTAAAAGAAGGAAATCTGTGCATACTATATACTAATTGCAGGTAATTGTGATGAAAGATCACAGAAGACAATAAAAGAGGCAACCTCACTGAAACCCGCCTACAAAGCAGATCTGTTTGATGATCCGTGTTACATCAACACGCAGTCCCTGCAGTCTGCAGCCTGTGCAGCCCGAGGTCCAGCAGCAGCACAGACCCCTGGGAGCCCCCTGCGCCAGACCAGTAGGTTCCCATTGCAATGCCATGCCTGTCCAAGCACTGGAAGGAGGGGGGGCTCCTCATCTCTCTGCATGGAGAAAGATTTGGGTTTCCCGTAAGAAATGTAGAAAAGGTGGGAGGAAGAAATCTATCTTGGTTGTTCTTTTTGCTTGTTAAATTTCAGAGAAAGGGGATTAAGGAGTAAAAGTAGTGATGGTAAGCAAGCAGAGTAACCTTTCATCTTCTGGAGTTGATTTAAGGCAATGAATAGAGTGCCACAGGTATTAAACAGCAAGTCTTTCGAAAGATACAAGCTTGGGACTGCACCTTGCCTCTAGGAGGAGGGGTTCTCCCGTATGTTCAAGGTCTTAACCACCCTAAGGTAGAAATGACCTCAGATGCCTTTGCTTCACAGGCAGTAGCATGCAAGATTAAAGTGGGATTATTATGACTGTCTTTTCTCAGTTCTTCCATAAGTGACCATTGAATGCCATCCAGTAATTTCTAAATCAAACTGTTTGATCTGTGGTATCGATTAAATGTATGTCAAATTAAACTTGATTTATGGACTCAAAGTGGTGGATATCCATTAAATGATTATATAGTTGCTACTGATTGTCCTCATTATTGAATATACTTTATTAGTTTTGCCTTTTATGGTTTCCCACCGAGTGTTTTCTCTGTCAGAGCTGGCTCCACACAAGAAAGTGGAAAAAGGACTGGACAATAAAGGAAATACAATAAAGAAATCTCTGACCATTGAGACATTTCCAACTTGGGGCTGTATCATGCTCTAAAAGGAACTGCCTATATCCTGAGGAGCCTTAGGTTGCACAATTCCATTGAAGAAGTGGTATCCTCTTATTTTCCTTAGAAGAACCCTGCCTGTGAATCATTTGCAGTCTTACTGGCTATATCCCAAACCACCCAGGTTTTTTAGTACATTTGGTAATTGTTCGTTTTTTCACAGCAAATGCATCATGCTGTAATCCTTCCCTTCTGGCTATGTTGGCTATGTTGTCTTACATTCCTGCACATAGCTGGAGCCACTCAACACGACTCTGCCAATGATCTGTGACAATCTCTTCAGAGCTTGTTAAGGAAGAAGGAAAAACAAGATCTTAAGGAAAAAAAAAAAAAAAGAAAGCTAAAAAGCCAAGAAAAATCTTGTTTTACAGGGAAGATTTGACTTTTTCATACAATCAAAGAAATATAACCCCAAACCAGTACAGCATCAGAATAATTCCTGTTTCTAATCCCTGTTGCCTAGCGACCAAAGGCTTTCCCATCTAAGGTAGGGGAAGAGGTGGCATGATAATTTTGCCTAACGCATTGGAGGGTCGAGAGCATTCTTGTGTGCATATTCTTACAGTCTGTAAGGTTGGTTTGATCACAGCTTCACAACTGAATCATTTGAATTTTTGTAAAACTATTAAAAATATTATCTTGCATCCTTTTAGGATGAAGTTCTAGGTGAAGTGTCCAGTACATTCCCTTTCATTTAATTTTAGAGTTACCGGAAGCTGTTCAGCAGAGTGCCACAAGCAACACAGCTGGTCTCTGTGTTCTGCCACAAATAAAGCAACAGCTAAAGAATGAAGATTGTTACCATGGCAAATTGAACAGGAAAGCAGCAGAGAGCCTCTTAGTCAACGACGGGGATTTTCTGGTACGAGAGAGCACAACGTCACCTGGTCAGTATGTCCTCAGTGGACTTCAGGGAGGGCAGGCAAAGCATCTACTCTTGGTGGATCCTGAGGGCAAGGTATGAATATTTCATAGAATGAAATTTCAGGGCTGCTCAGATATTTCAATCAAAATGAATGGGTGCATTCCATGAAGTGGAATTGATTTGAGTCCATCCAGGTTAATTTAAATACAACCAGTGGCTGCAGTAGGTTTGAAAGTTCAAAAACTTACAAGCACTGAAGTACCATGGAAGTAGCAATGAGGGACTTAAATACTGTTAGTCCAGGTGCTGATAATTAGTGTATACACTTAATACATCTTTTGAATCATTAGTGCTAGAAAAAAATAACCCTACCCTTAAATTATGAATTTCTGGATACAGAAAAGGTTTGTTGTCACTTCAATTCTACCTTCTTCTGCTCAGGGTTAGAAGAGCACTCTTGAGTGACATCTCTGAGGAGAGAGTAAATCAGAAAAGTAATTCTCAGTGGGGTTTAGGGAAAACTATCTCTCTTCTGTGGAGAAAAAGAAAAGGTTATTTCATTTCCCTGTGCAGAATCAGCCCAGTTTGACATACAGTCTCTTTAACTTTTCCTCTACTTTTCACGTGAGCTAATGATGGGTCTAAGGATAGGTCTGAATTGCTGTCTACAGCCTAATGATCCTGTTCAAGTGAGTTCAGTGGCTTAAATGCCTTTTGTTTTTATTGTGTTAGGCTCATGTTCAATCCGTTATAAACACAATGTAACCATAAATATACTCTTTTGCTTCTTCACTAGGTGAGAACCAAAGACCATATATTTGATAGTGTGGGTCATCTGATTCAGTATCACATGGAAAATAATTTGCCAATCATCTCTTCTGGAAGTGAAGTGAGCTTGAAGCAGCCTGTAAGGAAAGAGAGTAATATGGGACACATGCAATATCACAAATAATCCCTTGGATCTCACAAATCCCAAGACAATTCATACCTGAACTTTCTATTATGAAGACAAGTCAAAAAAGTATAGACTGCACTTTCTGCTGCTGTTCCAGAAGAAGCCCTTTTGTGTGTGTATGTATGAATATATGTATATGTGTATATCTATGTAGATCTATAGAGATCAACAAGCATAGTTATATAGATACATATAATCTTAATCTTAACAAAACTACACCTTCAGAGTGTGAGATTCATTTGTGAGAAGGTATTTTAGACATGCACAAATGTCACTTTCAAGGTCATACTGAATCAGTAACTATTTAAAAGCACAATTAAAACTCTACATACAAAAGCTCACTTGAAAGAACTGCTGGAACATTAGTATGTGCCTTTTAGCATAGAATTATTGAAACCAATATTATTTATACTGAATTAGTTTTGGGTGGTTAAACAAATGTGTCTAAGCTTTTAACTCTTTGCCAAAAAAACAAGTACAGTTTGAATATTACTAAAATGTCGTCTTCTTTCGATAGACACTAACAATTTCATTTTGCTTGTAACAGCACTTTACTAGCAAGTAATGTTTGAAATCAATAGCATTCACAATACAGAAAGGTTGTCCAGTTTCTTAATCATTTTTTGTCACAGTCTGACTACTCAAAGATTTGAGATTATGAACATTTACAAAGTTGAAATTAATATATGTAATATAATTTTGGAATAGAACTTGTTAAGGGACAAGCATGCTAGATCTTAATATTTTTGTCTTGCATATGATTTTACTATTATTATTAATTAATACTGAAAACATCTTTTTAAATGTAGGCTAAATATATTTTCATTGATTACATAGTTGTTTACAAACTAGAAAAGCTGAACAAAACTAATGATACATTTGGGGAGAAAACTATTTAAAAGATGTTTGAGCTTTGCATGTGTCCTTATTCAGTGTTCTTTCCAAAACAAGATAGTTTTCCCCTCTTCACATAGAATCCGTTTGTTCCTAAACATGGAAAAAAGCCTTTTGAAAGAAATCTATTAATTGTTTTGCCACAATAAATACTCCAAATACGAACAATCCTATATTCAGAGTGAACAGTGATTTATTTGGCTTCCTGTTGAAGAAACAGTGATTTAATAACTGAAGAAAGGCAGGGGAGATTTGGGGAATGAACTGGTAGTCCAGGTGATGGCCTGATGGAAATTGTGCCTTTAAGATAAACAATGTCCTCTGGCATGAGCAGACATAATTCTCTCTGTCTCCCAGCCCACCGGCTCAGTTCCTAAGGCAGACAATTGTTGTGGAGTTCAGCAGTTGCTGGAAATCTTGACTATAAAAAAATACATTCTGTTCTTTTGTCAGTGTTCATTCTAAATGGGACACTATAGTATGAGCTCTTTCCCCTAGAAAAAAAGAGAGGTCATATACAGATAAAATTATGGAAGACAAGCTTCCTTGGAGGGGAAAATGTAATGTAAAGAGCCACACTTAGAGCCCACTAGAAAACATCTTTATTTTTATCCTCAGCTAATAGCCATAAAAATACATTTCATTCTTTGATAATAACATAATTAAAATACTCAATTACATATACTGAAGCAGTGAGAAATTTTAAAACATTTGATTTCCTTGCTAATAGTCTGGCATTTTGGATGCCCTAAGCCTTCAGCCTAGCAACCCAAACTTAATGTTTATTCTATCCTATGCAAGGTGCTCTACCTGTGAAGGCCTCCAGCAAGAGGCCGCCTTCATGCTCAAGCTTTGTGCCACAGCAGCAAGGACAGCTGGCAGGAAACTATAACTGGGGTTACAGTTTAATGCATTATATCCTTTCTATTCTCACATCTTGTCAAACTTCAGAATGTGCTCGGTATGACTCCGTGGAGCAAGCAATGAAGCAAACCCAGCTACTTCTGTATGTCAAGGGGAGAGAAAGACCTGCTGGTTTGATTCTTGTATCAAAGCTGAGTGTTACGGCAGCTCATAGAAGGAAAATGTGCAGAACTCCACCTCTGTTTTTAGTACAAATCAAAATTACTCAGGACTTTAACAGTAGCATTTGGAGCTGTGATAGTATGAGATCAAAGTTTTTTGACTTTGCCACTCAAGATGCTGACTCAGGGACTTTTTTTCACTTCTTCAGTTTTCACTTTACCAGTGAATAAGAACAGCCAGAGCCAGTGTGTGATGTTTGGATCACAGTATAATGCAGTCTGTGTCTCTCTCTTTGAATATCGCAAACGTAAAAAGTTTAAAAGACCCGAATCTTTGTTCTGATGCTCCTGCATATTTTTTAAGTGGCTGAAGCAGAACTGTGAAGGAAAAAGGAAGGGAGATAATTCGGTCCTAGGGCAATAAAGACATGTATCAAAATCTTTTGATGTGAGAGAAAGCAGATAATCCAACTAATTATAGATAAAAATCAAACACAACACATCCATGCATTTTCCTAGAATAAACTACATTCATTCTCAGTTTTTGGTTTCTAGCATTTACAAGCCTTCATTTAAGATATTAATGCTGCTCTGTGGCCCAGCTGTCTCATGTAAAGTACACTGTCAGCTCCTCTGTGGAAGTCTTAGAAATAATAATGCTAAAAAGAAAAATAGTTGTCTGAATTTTGGAAAGTTTCCAAAATACTGTTCTCGAGAAACTCAATATGAATTGTCAGACACATTTAACCCTTTTTAATTCTTGTTTGAGTCATTTAATGCCTGTGAAAATGCTGAGAATTGATTAATCTCTGTTCGAATGGTGACTAGAATCCTCTGGGAAAAACGGCTTTGGCCTATAGTGTCACATTTACTAGACACAGCATGTTCGTTCTGTTCAAACTTCTATAAATTTCACTGAAACACATGAACCGTTTGCTCCCACCAATAAAAAAGCTGTAACAAATGACCCAAACGTCTCTGCCCCGGGGTCTTTTCCCTCTGCCAGGCGGGCGGGCGGCGCTGTCCGGGCTGAGGGCGAGGCGCCGGGTGGGGCTGTTACAATCGGAACCAACTCTTTGTCAGAATTGCTTCCTGCCCCCGACTCTGCGCAATAAATCTGTTCCTTCTGAGGAGGTTTTAATTTTTTAAAGAGAATGAGCTCTCGAAACAGAGCGGGTTCCCGAGCAGCCAAGCGAAGGCTGCCTGGGGGAGGTGCTCAGACAGGAGCGGTGCCCGCGCATCCCCTCAGCGCTATCGTGACAGTGTCGTGAGGCGCGGCTCGCGGGAACGTGACGTCACCCCTCGTTGCCAAGCGACCGCCACGTCCCGCTGCGAGATGGCGCCGCTGTCCGCCCGCGGAGGCCCCGCCTCTCCACAAAACTCATACCGCCATTGGTCGCCTGCTTGGCCAATCAGCTCGCCAGACGCGTTCCCGCGACCATGCGCGCCTGCTTTCAAACAATCAGCGGGGGCGGGCCTGCTCGCCCACCCTCCCGCAAGACTGGCGGACTCTGTCGCCAGTTGGTGTTCGGGGCTGTCAATCAGCGCGGATGGGGGCGCTTCTGACCGCCGATTGGCGATCCCGGCTGTCAATCAGCGCGGCGGGCGCGGGCCGGGTGTGATGCGGAAGAGCGACGGGCTCGCCGCGCTGGTGGCTGTGGCGGGCGGGTGGCCCCGGTAGTTCAGGTGGGTTTCGCTGCTCGGGCCGCGCTTTGCCGGCGTCTCCGGCGCTGGAGGCCCCGCGGCAGCTGCAGCGAATAACTGCAGTATCGCCCGCGCCGCGCCTTGAGGGGCCTGAATTGGCGGCGGCCGAGGTCGCCCCCTCCCCTGGGGCTGCCTCTGGCCTGTCCTGATCCGGCTGTCCGGGGCTGATCGCGGCTCTGGCGGCTGTGCCCTTTCGTCTGGCTGCCGCTGCCCCCGGGGCTGGGAAGGGCTCCAAGGAGAAGGGACAGGGCCGGTGGTCGTGTACAGGTGATGCGGTCCGGGTGAGAGGGATCAGGGGGATTGCGAGGATGCGCAGGGACAGTAGCTGCGTTGTGAGGCCTCCTGCCAGCTCTGCTGGAGGGTTTCCTTGAACAACAGTGGGCGAGAAGGTCCTTTAAACGTTATGAAGTGACTTTTAAGTTGGAAATAATGCTCTTGTAATATTACATTATACTAAGTGAAGACTTCAGTATGTGCTACACCTGTGTGCTCAAATGAGGATCTCTTCATCGGGGAGTAACTTATCTCATCACCAAACGAAGACCAGCACTGATACACAGTAGCTTACTGTGAACTCACTGCTCAGTGTAGACGAGCCCTTGAGAGTCAGAGTCTTTTCATTAAACAGTGAAATCTGGAACTGACATGATACTTTTCAGATTTCTGTGATACTTGTCCTGGTTTTCCTTTTGGAGCTGTTATCCAAATGCACAAGAAACAGCACACTTTCAGTCTTTAATACAAAATATAGTTATTCTCTAGAAGACCACGAAGCAAGGTGTAAAAGTGGACATAACTATCATTATGTATCACATCATATGTATACTGTACGGTGTTAGAACTTGCAGAAAATAATGTCTGGTTGTAAGTGAACTTCAGAAATTATGTCATGTCAGCCTATGAAAAACCCAAATAATTGTTTTAAATGCTAAATTCTTGGAAGAAAGTAGGCTTGGATGTATGAAAAACAAATAAGTAATGTGCAATGACTGTTTAAAAAGTTATGTTTTCGTGTATGGTTGGCTAAGTATGATGAGGGTGGTGCTTTTTGATTCCTCTTGTGTTTTACTCACATGTGATGTTTTCCTGTCCTCTGGTAGGTTTTGCTGGATACGCAAAATCAATATTAGAAAACAATGTCCCTTGACTTTGATAGTGGAGCTCTACAAACACAACATGAAGATGAGGAGTACGACCAAGAAGATTATGCAAGAGAACAAGAGGTGAAAAAAATTAAGTAATTTAGTCTGAAGTCTTGTGAATTTAGCTTCTTCCTATCTTTTAAGTGCTTAAAAAGAAAGAAGAAGGTTTATGTAGTCTGGTAAGAGCAAAAGAGGGTGCAGACTGTGCCACTCTTGAAAAGCATAAGAAGTAAAGTTCAGGAGTGTTCTAGTTCTGGTGGTATTTTTCTCTGTTTGTGTCCAATTGCTCGGTCCAGAGCAGACCACTAATCATTGCAGTGATGAGTTCTTGAGCGTAGTGATACTGACTGGCAAGTTCTTATCTGGATTTCCATCCAGTCTTCTCAGAAAGAGCATGTTTTGAATGTCCACTACCTCTCTTGCCTGGAATTTAGAGAGGAGAAACCTTGGCATGATTAGTTTGCAGATCATTCTTTGAAATTACTCTGTCCTGGGACATATCTACCAGGGGGCATTTCCCTTACCTCTTTGTGGTGCAGCTCCTTTCTTAACAAGAGTTTGGCAGAAAATTCCTTTGGTTGGTACTCTAGTCTGTTAAACGTTCTATGGTATAAATCTCTCTGTGGATTTCAGTGTTGTGAATTCTTCCTTGAAGGAAGAAAATCAGGTTTTTGTGCCAGTGGCCTACTTCACCTCTGTTTTTGGGCTGGACTTGTATTAATTCTTCTGAAGAGCAAATAATGTGTGTTGTTTGTTCTGTTTCAGTTGCAGCAGCTGTTGACAGACCTTCCCCATGATATGCTGGAGGACAGTGGAGACCAACTTTCCAGTTATTCAGACTGTAGCCTTCAGGAGGCTGAGGAGCAGTAAGGCATTTGGCACCATTTTTTTATTATTTATGTTGTGCTTTCAAGAACAGAGCAAAGTCTCAGTTGATGAGGTGTGTAAAAGCAATCCAAGTGAAAGGGGAGCTGGAGTGCAATTTGCAGTAAACAAGATGTCCCTTAATTTAAGAAATGATGGTTTGTTTTTTCCCTGTAATAATTAGCATATAATTAAGCATATAATTAGCATATATTTAAGCATATAATTAGCATATAATTAAGCTGCTTGTGTCTCTCTAGGTCACATGAGCCTGGGAAGCATGATGGAAGGTGGAATGATCATCCATTGATAAGTGATCCTCCAAATGTAAGCTTGTATGAGCAGAGATGTAATTACTGCTTGTTCATAATAATTATTATGCTAAATATTGTTTAAATCCATTAGAGAAATACATGTAGGTGACAGGTTGTGGTATTTGTTTGAAGTATTTCTAACTTCAGGGCTGGTAACCTCAGAAATGGAGGGTGGGGTGAAATCTGAGTTTTGAGAGAGCAATTCTAAACCTTATATCCATTCACAGGGCTATGAACAAGGACAAAATCTGTACCCTGAACAATTCTTGTGTGACCAGCAAACTGATCTCGTTGAGAAACATGGGAAGAATTGGAATGGCCTACATAGTGATGAAGAAAAGAAACATTTATATGATGTTAAAGAAGATTACTGTGGCCAGAATGGTCAAGACAGCCCTGATGAGGTGTATCTTGGTAGGGATGGATTTAACTCTCCAAGTTGCTACCAAGAGAACAACGTGTATCATCTTCCCGAAAACTTCAGGCCTTATACAAACGGCCATAAACCAGAATTTAACAATCAGCAAAATAAAATAATAAATTTTCCAGATGATCCAAAGGAACATCTTAAGGTATGTCAGAAGCTGACGTGTTTTTCTGTCTCTTGGAAAATTTTCACAGGTCTTTAACTATTGGTAGTAATATTTCTAAGTGCCTTCAGTCTCTGACAATCAGTTCAAACAGTGATGGGAGGCTTCTGTAGTCTGTTTAAAAAAATGAACTTGGATTTTCATATGTTCATGTTATGATTTTTTTTTCTTTCTTTTGTTGCCTTGGTAGAATTCCATGAGGTGGAATGAAAGTGATTCACTTAAGCATGTGCTTACTCTATTTAAGTTAACACTTCACTACTTTTCTAAGGTGGAAGCTTTCATAGAAAAATTCTATCATGCTTAAATGGTGTGCTGGATTGGAGCCTGAAAATGAAGAGCTACTAGAACTCCTCTTAATGTCAACCTGTAAAATGAAAAATATTTGCACTGAGCAAGACTACAGTTGTGGTTTTAATTTATTTCCTCTTATGTGTATATTGTCACAACAGCAATTAGTTGCATCTGATGTTGTCAATGGCCAATCACCAGAATCTTACAAAGTGACTTATAAACCATACCAAAATGGCATTCATCAAAATATTCCAGGAATCCAAGAAGGAAATAGAAGAAATGAAGCGTTTGAAGATTTGCAACGTGAATTCTTGGGCAATGATGAAAGTAAGTGTTTGCTGCTTAGACTTGAAATAAACTTGTGTAAAAAATTCACTGGAAATCAGTGATAGAAAACATGTTGACTTCAGTAGTTTTTCAACAAAAGGACAACTGAAAGTATGTTGATGTATATAATCTTTTATATCTAGAAATGATCTCTTTTTGATCAGGGTGTGTGAGCTTCAGGCTATTAAAAATGTAGTTTTGACAGATGGGACTGAAAAATTATTTCTGGTGGCTTGATGTCAAATCTTGTTGACGCTTTGTCTCTTTTCATAAAATTGGAAAATAACAACTCACTGTACCTTAGGGAGTGTGCTCTGAGTGATGCCACATTGGGCTTTTCTCTTAAATACACTTCAAATGACAGAACTGCTTCATTAGACATCTTGTAACTTGGTAGTGACCACGAGCCTGTGAGTTCACAGTATGTCAACTTTTACCTGGGCTTGCTGTTAGGTTGGAATTGTGTTGGTAGTTCCCACAATCCTTCAAATATTGCTGCCAGAGCAATTTGTGTGATATGAATCAAATGTGGATTAAAAACCAAGATTTTGTGCACCAGCAATGAACTTAGCACTATAAAAAAAATGAAGTATCTTGGAGCAGGAATTACAATGATGACTTTCTTGGTGTCTGTGCTGACTTGTCTGTATGCTATTTGAAATTTGGCAGATTCTTCAGAAAATATGCAGATTCTTCAACTTCAAGTTCTAAATAAAGCAAGGGAAAGACAACTGGAAGAACTTAATGAAAAGCTAGAAAAGAGTGCACAGCAGATTAGGTATTTGAATCATCAGCTTTCAATGGTCAAAGGTAAAATGTTTTGTGCTAATTCTTTGATTTTATTCGTATCTAGTAACTTTTTAATTCTGAGACTTTGATTTTGAAAGTGTCTTTAAAGGTATTTATCATACTTATAAACTTGATTTGGGACTATATGCACCTAACCCTCTCTCCCCAAACATTGTTCTAAATCAAAATCTCTGGATTGGTTGCCTGACTGCATAACTGTGTTAACTTTTACTGTATTCTCAAAACCAGTGTTGTTTTCCAGAGTCCCCATGTGTGAGGCATCACAAATGTACAGAAAAGTGAGAAGTTTGCCAAAGCAGTCTTTTGAAAGTCAGGAAATTAAAAAAAAAAGCCAACACCAAAACACCCAAACCCCAATAGGAGAAGTGGACATGTATGAAAAAAAATTATTTTTGTGCTATCTGGTTTAACAAGCCATTTCATAGACTGGATGTACAGAAAATCTCTTTCAAAAATTATAAAATCTGTGATAGAGACTGATGATCGTCTCAGTTTCCCATTTCTTATAGGGACAAACAAAAAAGCAGCAGTAAACTTAGAGAATTAAGAATACAGCTTTTAGAATGCAAAAGAGGCAAAGGAGAGAGAAAAGTTCAGCTGTCAACCACTTGGCTGTGCCTTGGCTGTTCCTCCAGAGGACTCTCCCTTTAAATGGTGTAAGGGAGGATGTGAGGTCCTCCTGCTGCCAGGATGGGGCTGGTACCTTCAGGAGCCTGCTGGAACCAGCAGATTGGAGTGCTCCCTGCTGCCAGGAGGAGACAGTGGTTACTGGATGGAGACTGAATGATTTTGTTCAATCTTCTGTTGTCCGCAGTGTGGGACAGAGTGAGTGGTTCTGTAGAGCAGGTACTGAAGTTGTGTTGCATGAAGTTCTTGGGTGGCTGGCCATGGTTCTCACACAATTGTGTCTCTTCCTTCAGATGAGAAGGATGGTTTGGCTCTTAGTCTTCATGAGTCTCAGAAACTCTATCAGAACGGAAAGGAACGGGAAGTGCATCTTGAAGGTCAAATCAAGGCTCTTGAAACTCAAATTCAGACTCTTACTGCCAATGAGGAGCAGGTACTGTACAGATTTTTAGACTGTTTATTGTGGAAGACCTCTGCAGTGAAATGTGTGGTGTGTTTGCATTAACCAGAAGTGCTAGTCTCTTGAAATGCTGCTCATGATCTTTGCAAAAGCTAAATACATGATAGATGAATAGGATTCATTGGTTGAAAATAGTTTGTATTAAAACACAGGCATTATCTGAGGACTTGTGGCAAGTCTTGCACAAAAAAAAATTTGAACTGATGTACAGAATATTGGAGCAACAGTGAAATATATGTCACTGGGAGCTTCTCTAATACTGTTCCTACAGATACTGAAGCAATCCAAAGTGGCAGAGGTGGCCATGGAAAGCATGCAAAAGCAGCTGTTGGAGCTTCAGCGATCAGATGCCCTCCAGCGAGCCAGAGAACAGCATGAGGCCATTATTTCTGCACTCAAGCAGAAGTATGAGCAGCAAGTATTATCATTAGAGCAGAAACTTGATACTACGCAATCTGCACTCCGAGAGCAGGTGAGAAATTATTTTAGGATGCTGAGTACGATACTGGAGAGACTGTAGAGCTCCCCAGGTTTCCCAAACTGCATTTCTTGGCCTACAATTCGAATAACTCCTTCTGGAAGCTGCTAAGAAAATGGAAAGTCTCAGCATTATGAGGCCTATGAGGTGTGTTTTCATAAACATCTCCAGGCAGTTGCAAGTTCAAATTGTGAGTTTGTACACAGTGGAGGCAGAGGAGGCAGGAATTCATTGTCTTAGTTGCTCTCCTGAGCTTTCCTTCTGTGTACAATCTTTTTTTGAAAGAGTTCTGCAAATAACTCTGGGAAAGAAAAGGACTAATTAAGAAATAATGTGATATTCTTGCAAGAAAAAAGACCAAGACAAACTCTTTATTGAACAATCTGTTGCCAAGATTTGGTCTCAAAATGCTGAAGGATGACTAACCAGTGAACAGTGACTTTATTTTAGAAATAAGGATTTAAAAGTAGAGAGGGAGGAAAAGGCTGTCTTTAAGATGGAGGTTAATACAGATTGTGCCACATGGTTGTAGAGCTCACTGAAATTGTTCTACTTGAAATGTCATAAGAATTCAGTACACTATTAGAAATATTCAAGCAGTGTATTCCAGGCAGGTCTTAATAAATTGTCCTCTTGTTTCACATAAAGGAAATAAAATTAAATTTCTGTACTTCTTGTCTCAACATATAAAAATAGATGGGTTGTATATTTGGAAAGGTAACTAGTACTTCTAAACCAAATGCACTGCTAAAGTTTTGTCTGTTAGTACCACAACAAAACTGACATGACTTTGTCTCTACTGTAAGATACATGGTAGCAGGTTTGGAGTATTTAAAGAGGGAGATCTCCTGTTCTTTGAGAGAAGATAGAAAAGTGAAAAGGTGTAAATACAAGGCATTGTGCCTCCCAGGTCTGTGTAGGTAACTACGTGATGCCATATAAACGTCTACTTTGTATATCCTGTGAAAAAGAAACTACAGTTTCTCTTTTACAGAGTATTGGCACTTGTTAGCTTGGCTTAAAGTCAGTTAAAACAAACTGAGTTAAGCTCTGGTTTGGTATAATGTGGAGGCTCGATTTTTCTGCAGTAGATGAAGTGTATGTGATTAATTACAGGAGATAATGTGATGTGCTGAGAAGTAACTGCTCTAGGAAATACAAAACTATTCTCATCCATGTATGTTTATATATGAGTACAATTAGTTTCTCCCAGTGAAAACTGAACTTTGATGCTGTAAGAGGTCACTTGTCAGCCAAGGATAGTGTTTGATCTATGATTGATTAACTGTTCTCCAGCCCTTTAGATATCAGATTGATTATTCTTCTCCTTTGCCCCGTATGTATTGACTTTTTCTATATCTGAAGCTCTTCTAGATGGTTAAATGTTTGTAACATGAGTAAAAATACTCTCTTCCTAGAAAGAGCTCTGCAAAAATCTAGGAGAGCATGTTAAGCAACTTGAAAAATTGCTGGAAGAAACCAAATGTGAGAAAACGGAAATAATAAATCGGCTGACAAGAAGCCTAGAAGAAAGCCAAAAGCAATGTGCCAATCTACTGCAAACAGGTCAGCCTTTTACTCATACTTTTACCTTTCCTTGCAGAAGTGTCTTCAGTTTTTCTAAGTATGAAATTGCATATCTATGTTTCTGTGGAAGTGGAATCAACATCAAGCTGATTGTGTTCTAGGCTGTTTCCTACGCAGTGGATTAGCCAGACTTAAAGTTAAGCCTAGACTAAGATGTAAAACCAAATAAAAGCAAACACTAAGTAAAAACCCCAAACAACAGTGATTAAACTGTTTTCATCCATATTTTGTGCTGCATTTGTGTAAACCTTGTTTCATACTAAACAACAAGGGTTTGGGAGCAAACTACTTAGTTTTGTATTAAGGTGCTTGACTTGAATTGCCATTCTAAATTCAAATCTCAATGAGAAGGATTGTTTTGGGAGCTGGAGGCCGCTCTTGGAAACCTGTATCTCAGGAACAGATTGTGAAGTATTTTGCAATTTGTGTGTTTGATTTTTGCTTACCCTTTACATACTGAAGTCTTTTGATAGTAATGTATTTAATGGCTGATAGCAAGCTCAAGGAAATAGAAACAGTAATGTCTATTGCCAGAATCAACATGGCTATTTTTAACAGAGATTTTTCTTCAGATTGCATAGTCTTTCTTGCATATTTATCACTTGCTCCTTTTCTCCCTCTTCTTTCCTACAACAGGCTCAATGCAGGAGACAAACCAGTTACGGTTTCAATTGCAGCAAGCTCAGTCTGCACAGATGATAAGCAACAACATGAACAAGGCTTTGCAGGTTAAATAATTTTATTGAATATTTTATGTTTGAATAAAACGTTTTCACTTGATGGGGGTGGGCATTATAACTAAGAGGTTGGTGGTTGAAACACTTTAAATTTTGGGGGGAAACAAGCACGTCATCTTTGACTACTTCATCTCCCAGTAGGGCACAGATCTGATCTCATACTTCTGTCCAACCTGCTTTTGGAAAAAAAAAAAAGTAAATTCAGTGTGTTGGGAGTCTTGTAACTTAATTAGGAGATACCATGTTCTGAAATTTATCTTTTGTCTAAAAGGGAGTGCTAGAAAGCCCTCTGTAAAGTATGAGTGGAAGTCTGTGTTTCCTATTCAGTTCATATATTTGATTTAAATCTGTTATCTTGGAAACTATGAATCCTACTAAGTCCTAGAGTAATAGCTGTTTTTCCAGGTGTGTGCTTTTCTGTTGTCATCCATTTTACTGTACAAGGGCAGCAGGAGAGCAGAAGAGCAAAAGAAGTAATGCTTCATAGATGAGCTCTAATGAGAACAACAGGGAATATTTCTTGTCTATTTTAACTAATTTGTAGTTGTACCATATGCTTTGCTAGAGGTATGAAAAATGAAAGTATAAATAAGTTAATGCTAGACAATTCAACTAAATGAAGCTAAATATAACTATATTTAGAAGGAAGAGCTCCAAGTGTTTGTTTTCTTTGGAAGAATTTATCGTGGGCCTGATATGTTGGCTTGGAGGCTCTCTGGTCAGTGTAATTTTTTTTCTGTCTCTTCCTTTCAGGAAGAATTAATGGAACTGAAAGAAGAAATAGCTCTGTATGAATCTGCTGCCAAGCTTGGGGTATTTTTGAATGATGCAGGTGGAGAGCGGCATATGAGCCTGGGTGATTCCTATGTAGACCTGGGAATTAAAAAAATCACAGGGAAGAAGCCAAGATTCTGCAGGTATGGAGTAATTCTTGTTGAAAGAAAAGTTTTAAATCCTCAAGAAATTACACAAGCGATGTGTAAAAAGAGAGTTCTATTGGATCAACATACAGGTTTTTGTTAGATACGTGAAATACTGTTAGTATTGCCAGGTAGTCTGAGAAACAGAGAAACTGTACTAATACCATAAACTGGTTGCCTAATTGCTGCTTAATAAATCTTCAGATTTTATAGGGACTATATTGCTGTTCTTTTAATTGTATGAATTATATTTGTGGATACTTTTTTTGCTCCAAGACTCCACATAGTTACTTAAAGCTAAAGCTGTCTTGCATCAACCATTTGAGTTGTTTCAAAACACTTCACATCATGTGAGAATGAATCTTTTGAGGAAACAGCTGAATTAACAAGTTCTCTGTAAATTAATTGCAACTTGATGAGAAATGATGAAAAAACTTTGATTTTCATGTCCTTTTATGCTTTTTGCTATTACATCTTAGACATCCTGGTATTTCTGGTAGCATTAGCTGCTCTTCTCTTTGTTACCACTGCCTTTCAGATAAATGTGTTTTGTCTTTTAAATACTGAACTGGTTATGCCTTTCCTGATAGTGCAATACAGAATAGAGACATGGATAAAGAACTCTCTAAAGATGAAATCATTGTAGAATTAAAAGCTGAGCTGGAACGTTTATTGAGCAGTAATAAAATGAAGAGAAACCAGATTACTCAATTACAAAACAGTCTTAAAGATTGCCAGAAGACACTAGAGGAATACAAGCAGTTGAAAGCAGAAAAAGCATCAAAAGATTCAGAGGTTTGTTCTTTTACACTTCTTTAAATGTCAAGTATCCCTGGTTTTTGGTGAACAAAACCAACATTTAAACTTCTTATGAGAACAGATCAAAAATTTGTGCATAGCTGAGCATTCATAGCAACTCCTGTGTTGTATCTTTGGTTGAAAAGAAAACAACTGAATAGCAGAAATGCAGCATATGCATTATTAGATGTGTTCTAAAATGATGGCTTATATGCTTGAGAGTGCTTAGTGGCCGCCCTCCTTTTGTTAGAAGTAAATTTCATTGGAAAAAGTTGGTTTTCTTTAGCCAAAAGGACCTTGTAATTTCTCTGAGAAAGCTGATAGTGCCTGTAGAGTATGCAGATGGAACATTTAACAGATTTCCTTCAGAGGGCCTCCACTGTGTCATTTGATCAAGGAGGAATCTCCTTGATGCTGCATCTCTCTTCACCCCATTGTTACCTTCCCTCTATAAACTGATCAGACTTGCAGTGTCTGTACATGGAGATGTGGATGTGGGATAGGAATACAATATATGTGAGAAGTGTGCTCTCTGTTGGATGGCTGCTGTCATTCAGCCTGCAAACACTGAGTGTGTGCTTCTCCAAACCTTCATGATACTGAGTTTTATGAATTCATCTAGAATAGCAGTGATACTGTTATCTTGCACAGCAATGATTTCCTGGTTTTTTATTTAAGTACAATTTTTATTTGACAACTCTAACTTTTTTAAAGCATGAACTGCTAAGTCATTTATGTCTTGAATGATATCATCTTAATTTTATTTATATTTAGCCTGTCACAAATTTGAAGGATGCTTCTGATAATCTAAAGGAAGAAGTTCTGAGACTCAAAAAGGCTAATGAAGCTTTGCTGCAGGAAGTTGAGGTAGGACAGAGATGCTGCAGGAAGAAAAAATCCACAAAACCTCCCACTCTGTGCTAAAACCTGTGATTAGGAAAGGTTCTTACAACCCACATATTGCTTGACCCTTGTTTCTTCAGGCCCATGCTTCAACTATTGAAGAACTGAAGGAAAATGAGGAAAAACTGAAAAGCTTAAATCAAGACCTCTGTTGTCAGATGAGAAAGATGGTTGAGGATTTTGACCATGATAAGCAAGAAGCCGTTGACAGGTAAATCTGTTAACTTTGTTTAGTTTCATTTGTGGATTTTCACGCATAACCTTGTTCCAGCTCTCAAGCACAAGAGGAGGTCAATGTTAGAAAGGTATTTTCTCACAGAAAAGTTGAACCTAGGTAGTTGAAACCAGGTACTTATTTTTCCTTTCTTGAGATTGTAGGTGTGAAAGAACTTACCAGCAACACCATGAGGACACCAAAGCACATTTTGAGAAAGAGCTGATGGAGAGGTTTGCTGTGGAAAAGCAGCGGCTCGTTCAAACTTCTGAAGAGACAATCTCACAGTTGAAGTAAGACTTACCATTATTTCCATTTTTACTGAAACTTTCATGCTGCCTGCCTGACCTTCACTGCTAGTTATACTTATTTTAAAGCTGGTTTGCTGTCCTGTGAGTATAAAGGCCAATTGATAATAAGTGATCTGTCCTGTCAAGGGCTAATATAGAGGGGCTGAACAAAGAGATGACTGCAGTGAAGGAATGTTACATTGGAATTTGTCAGGAGAAGGACACCTTGGAAACTACTTTAAGACAGAAATTTCAACAAGAGCAGCAGCTGAAGGAAGAGAAGGTACAAATGGAAATGCCTCTAAACTATATAATTTCACACTGTTTTCAAGATGTAACATTAATAAGTGTATTTAATTTTGTAAATGTTTGCAGAACATACTTGAAAGACCTGCAGCTGTATCAGAAAGTTCATACATATGACTTACTGGTTTTTAGGTGAAGCTGGTGTTGTGTCCTGGGCTTGAAAACATTGTAGAAGTAACTGTTTCCAATAGCTGTTTATTTTCATGATGTAATCTTCCATAATTCTGACTTCTGAGGATGTGGAATCAGCCACATGAGCTTTTAAATTCATAAGACATTTTCAAAAAACCCTGAATGATGATACAAATTAACTTCTCCCTATATAAAACTGATGTAAAAAGTACTGTGTGTTTTTTAAGTAGTAATGAATTCAGACTGATTTGATTAAAAACTTTGCTTTTCTGGAGATATCAGTGTGTAATGACTAAAGTAGATCAACTATCTGGGTGAGCAAGTACAGTAAAGAGGTGCAGCTCAAAGTATGAGGAGTAAAGATGCTTGATACAAAAACTTACTTTACAGCAGTACCCTATAATAACCTCTGATATAATATCTTAAAACACCTCTTTTTTTAGAGTTGAATCTCTTGTTTAGGTGTCATCAGTAAGATCAGTGCACAGGCTCTAGAGAGTTAATGATGTGTCTCATGCATTCTCATCACTTTGTACCACAGCAGTTGCTATGCCTTGGAGAACACTTCATTTATTTATTTTTGGTCTAGCTCAAGAAAGAGCTTCTAGAAGAAAAAGAAGTCTCCCTTAAACTTCTGAGGACCGAGCTTGAAGAGGAACATATCAGGTCTATGATAGCAGCAAAGAAGCAGTGGCTGGAAGAAAAAGAAAAGCAGATTCAAGAGGAAGTTGCATTAGCCAAAGCTCACTGGGAAAAGGAAGAAAAAGAGGTGTGAAACTTAGATCAAGGAATTTCAATTTTTTTTTGTTCTTTTGCTGTTTATTTTCAGAAACAGAACTTTAGATTTATGTGCTGTTATTCTGCCATTGGAAGTGGCTGTTAAGGAGCTGTCATTTTAAAAGCCTCTGAGGAAGTCACTAGGTATTTTACATGTTTCAGATTTTTAAAAAAACCCAAAACCTAGATCTTGCAAAGTGAGAATGAGAATACCCTGAATGTCACAGCTGGGAATGTGCTGGAGTTTTCCACCCAGATCCTTGAGTGAGCAGTTATGCTTTCTATTGTTTCACTCAGGTATCGTGTAGAAGTCCTTTGTGTCTCCTCTCCCATAGAAGAAAGCTGTGATAAGTCACCAAACTCTCTCCTCTCTGTGCATGGTTTTGTTCTTCTCCTGTTAAGGAATATCGTTAGTGTGAACAGTGTTGCTAAACACCAGTGAAATCTGTTTATTTGGACACTGGGGGGGATTTTCTTAAAAAATATTTTTTTCCTTAGAATAAAGAACGAGTCTTTGCCCAATTAGAAAGAGAATGGCAAAGTAGGCTGGAAGAAATGAGAAGATCTGTAGTTGAATGTAGTGACTGCAGCTGCCAAACTGACCAGCTAAGAGTTGTGGATGAAGTTTCAGCTAAAGAGTTAGAAGGGACTGTGGAAGACCAGAGGTTGCAGATCCAGAAGGCTCTGAAAGAAAATACAGCCTCTGAAGAGGCCTCAAAAGAATTTGAATTAGAACTGGAAAATAAATACTGTAAAAATCTTGCCAGCCAGGTAACAAATAATTGTTCTGTCTGCCTGGAGTCTGTGAAATTGCAGTGTCCAATTAAGTCAGCTAAAAAAAAAGAAAGTGGACTTTTCCACTAACTTCCTCTTAAGCTTAGTGGTTGATATTCACTATATTAGAAATAGAGGTTTTTTGAAAAGTTCTGAAAAAACTGTAGCATGTCACTTGTTTTTCACACTGTTAAACAAGTTTTGTGGGAGTTTTGAACAGCACTGAACAACACTGACTTAGGTTTTATAACATTTTGTTTAAAATAAATCTAGTATTTGTCATTTTGGCATCATTTTTGCAACAAGAAATGCATCAAATGCTACTGGTCTGATTCTTTTAATTTCTGTAAACATAGGCAATCCGTAGTGAAGTCAGTTCTTGCACTGTTACATGAAAGGAATAATAAAAATGTATTCAGTGTACCTACCTACCTGCTGAAGTGTAGGTTTTTTATCTGTTTAAAGGTAGATGCAGCTTTAACCCAAGCTCATGCCAAGTGGCTGCAAGAGTACAAACTAAATCTAAAGCTAGAACAAGAAAAATGGGGGAAAGAACACCAAAAGACTACAGCAAAGCAGGTAGCCCAAAATACTGAATATGTATGGATAAGCAGTTCAGCCTTCAGATCCCATCTATCACTGAGGGAGGAATGTAGACATAGGCACAGGGAATCACTAAGGAAAGATATTTCTTGTGTACTCTGCTCCACACCCATTTTTTTGCCTATGTAGGTTTCATTTTTATTAAATAAATTGAAAATATCTCTGGTGGATTTATGATGATTCAGAGTTACAATCTGTGCATCTGTAAATGTGTATATATGTTTATAATGACTGTGTTGTTAATTTGCCAGTTAGCCCTGGTTCTCTCAGCTGCTGAGGAGAAATGGAAGAAAGAATATGAAAGTACAGAGAGATCTGGACCAAGGATGAAAGAACTTGAAGAAAAGGTAATTTCTCTGAGGAAGGAATTGGAGCTAAAGAAAGAGGAAATCCCTGCAGCTGTCAAAGCAGAACTAGCGAAAGCCCGTGTGCAGTGGAACAAAGAAAAGCAGGAAGAAATTCTGCAGATCCAAGAGCAAAATGAGAGAGACTACCGGTCATTCCTAGATGATCATAGAAACAGAATCAAAGAGGTCCTTGCTACAGCAAAGGAGGATCTTGCAAAGCAGAAGAATGAACTCTGCCTTCAGAAAGAAGCAGAAATAAAGATGTTACTAGACCAAAAGCAGCGAGAATGGGAGGCTCAGGAAGCCAAGAGACTGCAGGATGAGATTAATCGGTATGAGGAGAAGACTCTGGTTGAGCTGGAGTATTTGTTGACTGAAATTCATGAAGAACTAGTCAAGTGCACACGGAGTAAACATTCTTGGAAGGACAAGTGTTTTGACTGTCATGTTCAATTAACCAGTCAAGGCAAAGACAAACTGAAGGCTTGTTTACAAAAGGCCTATAGAGCCACAGTTTGCACAGTTCTGGAGAAGAAAGAGCGAGAATGGAAAGAGGTAATATTTCTGTAAATTATAACTGCCAGTCAGAACAGGGATTTGGGAAGTCAGGTTTGTTTTCCCCCATGAAATATCCATGTAGTTGTGAGAAATAGAAAATTCAACATTGTGTTCGTTGATAAGAGTACTCTAAAAGAAGGCTAAATCTACCATTAGCAAGTGAGAAGGGAAAGGATGGGTGTAGCTTTGACATCTTCAGTCTTTAAAGAAGAGAAAGTCAGGTTAGGACTGTCATTTATGCAAAGACCTGTAAATTAAGGAGATTAATCCACTGCTTAAGTTTGGAAGCCTCTTGAAGGCTCCTTGTGCTCTCCTAGGTGGGCTGTAATGACAGAACCCATCTCAGATTTTTGCATAGCTGCAAAATCCAGTTTGTAGTGGTGATTGGATAGTGACTGTGGATCATGTTACGCTTTTTTCCCTTCTCTTTATACAAATAAAGATGAAAGCAGTAAATCCTTTCTGCAAATTGCCTGCAGTAGGCAGTTTGTCAGTTACTCAGCTGTGTCTTGGGAATAAGATTCTTGCTTATTTTATTGTGCCTCTAGGAAATCTTTTTCAGTATGCCTGCCCAAATGAGGAAAGATGTCCTACCCTCTTCTAGAGGAGTTTGGGGCTAGGTCAAATTGTGTCCCAAAGCCTTTGTTTCTGTTGTTTTAGCAGATTCTTCTTCTTGCAGTGCTTGTGCTTGTAATAAGTTCTTTGCTATGGGGAGCATCCCAGCGGAAATGCCATTGCCACCCAGCATTTAGTAGCTGGGGAATCATCCAAGAACAGGGCAGACAAAATGTCATGTTTTTCAAGAGAAGATGGGATGTTACCATTTCTTTAGTGTCAATATATTTCTGCTCAGCAAGTGAGCCTTAAATGTTTTCATGCCACAAGTCATATCCTCAATGGCAAAGAGAATTGGGAGCTTTTTCCCTGTGCCTTCTGCACCTTCTGCAATGGACAGGAAATGCTTCTTGGTAATCTCTTTAATATGCCTTTGAACTTCAAAATGTTGTTTGGCTTGAACCACCTCATCTAGTGAAGTCTTTTTAATTTCCTAGTAATATCTTCCTTCTTTAAAAAGCAAATTATGTTCAACTGTTCAGAGACAGTTGAAGTTCTGCAGTGTTAAGGGCTACTGACATTTCCAAATAATACTGAAGATATTCAGGCAGTGCTGTTGCAATGATTTATTCTAACTAAAACTTCTATATCATAGAATAGATGTTTTCTTCATGATTTGACTTGTAATCTGTGGTTCTAGAGCAGGTTTAAAGTACCTGTGCTAAAGTTGCTGAAGTTATTTGGTGGCCAGGTTTTGATTGTGGTGTGGAACACTTTTTTTGCTCCGTGTTGGGTTTTCAGGAGGTGTTTTTCAATTGCAGAAATATGAAGAGCTAGTGAGTAATGCAAATAAAGGATCATACCCTTACCCACAACATGGTGCAGCAGACACTGGGGATGTGGCAAGACCTCCTGTGTGCAGTGTTGAACACCAAGCAGAAGCACAAAGGAGGCTGAGAACACCAACACCCTTGCAGGAAGCTGGAACAGACAAAGGTATTGGGTTTGATCTTAATCTGGCAGATTGCATATCATCAAATTAAGCTTGTTAGTAGCAGTCTTTAATAGTCAGTGTCCTATTGATGACCCCAGTGCAAAGTTAGTTAATTAGTGAATATTTGGGTGATAGAGGAAGATACAGTTCTGACTGTAAGGTTGTTTAATATTGCATAAGCAAAGTTAAAGTCACAAACTGCAACAAATGGCACTGGTCTCCAGCTTACTGATTTAATGCTAGGCTTTGAGGTTTGATTTTTATCAAATGCCACTAGCTTTCTGCTTTTTAAAGCCATTCTTCAGGAGGAAATAAATAGCTGTCTCATCTGCTAGAGGTGGGTGTATTCTTTGGGGGTTGTTAGCACCAAAACCTTTGGAGTATATAACAGCTGATATGCAAGGCAGTGTTGACCAGGATATGCAGGGCATGGTCTAAACTGTCCTGTAAATGGGTAATACTAAACTTCAAAGATTGAATTATACTACTTGCTCTTGGCATTAAACGAGACAAGCAATTCTGCATTCATGTAAAAGCTACTATTGTGTCAAGAACTTGCTTGACCTGGCATGGCAGTCGTCTCTGGTTCTTTCGGTCAAGAGTGTAGCTGAAACAGTGTGAATCCCTGGCTGGTGCTTCTCTCTTTTTTTTGTTTTTCCCTTTCTTCCCTTTCCCCCCACTCCCTGTGCCCAGTGAGTACTTCAGCATTCTAGCTTTTCCCAAGGCTGTCACGTGTCCTATGGCCAAACTGGAGGCAGCGTAGATGGGAAGAACTTCACGGGAGGGACAGATGGCCCTGAGGCTTTCTGTTTAGTTCGAGTTCTTACGCAACTGAGAAACATAAAGTAACAAAACCCAAGAGAATTTTTGGCTCTGTGCCTGCAGTGTGGTTTGAATTCCTTCAACACCAACATAACAAACAGTTTATTAAGACAGAACAATACCAGCACTGCAGTGCTGCTGTCTCTAGAGCGCCCTGGCCTGGCTGTGGGGAGCAGCCATCACTCCCCTGGAAGGAGCCCAGTCTTTGTGTATCCCTTAACCAGACTCAGACGTGTGTGAGGCTTTCCAGCTGGGACAGTTTCCTTCAGCTGACTTCAAAAGACCCTGCTTGGCTCTTGTTGTTTTTTTTTTAAATACTAAAAAACTTCTAAAAGCGTTTAACCTGCTTGTCTTTTTGCTGACTGAAGAACTCAGATCATCACCAATGGAGGTACTTTGAGGCTGTGAGGGCTGTATGAGTTGATAGATGCTGCTGCACCTTCTGGAACAGGGTACCAGCCTCTTGTGATTCGTTTAATTGGGCTAAAATGTTACATGCTTTCCACTGAGAGGAGGACTAAGTAGAACACTGAAAATAGATTGGGCTTGATTCCTTTTTTTGGTCCCATGTATAACTTTTAGCAATTATTGTTGCAAGTCAGAAATGTACAAAAAGGAACCTTGGGTCTCAGGAAGATTTGTGCCGCAAACACTGCTGCCAGGAGCTTGAAAAAAGAGAGGCTGTGTGCCAGGACTCCAAAAGAGAGCTAGAGGTGGCCCACAAACATCTTCAGCTTGCTGTGAAGGAGCATGAAGCTAAGTCAGAGCAAAGCCAAGGTTAGGACTGTTAGTCATCTAAAGACAATTTTGATTCCCTCATCTGTTACATCTTTTAGTTTTCAGTGGATACTAGGGTTTTGGTTATTAACCTCAAAAAACAAAGAAAACCCCCTCACCACAACAAACCAAGTAAACCAACCAAGTTTTATCTTGTATCTTTCTATCTCAAGGGCACAATTGCTAACCCACAAATTAAAAACTCTTTGTCAATGTTTGTCAAAGCAACCCTTGTTATTGTTTTAATCCTGTCCATTCTCTACAAGTACACTTGATATCTGGGTTTAGTGTTAGTAGTGGCATATGAAGGCTTTAGGCTTATTTAATTACTGTTATGGGATGACTTTTATATTCATACTTCATTGAAGTGTGTTGGGATTGATTCCTATCTGCTTGTTACTGCAACTGACAATGTTTTGGGACAATGAGCTCTTGTACCAGAGGCAGCAGTTACTACATAAACATCTCTTGAACTTGAATTTAGAGAAATGCAGTGAATTATGGTTCATCTTTTTTTTAATAGAAAATGAGGAGGTTCTAGGAGCTCTAATTGCAGAAGACTCCGAGATGAAGACTAAACTGGAAGACCAGGGATCACCACCAAGGTATTTAAAAAACCAAACAAGATGATTTTGTATTTTGCTAAGATATAAGTTGCTTTTTTGTGCAGTGTGATGTGTATCTATTTCAGGTCACTGTCCAGGGGAGGCATCTCAAAGCCCTGTGCATCCTCTGACTCTGTGAAAGGTCTGGAAGAAATGCGTGCTCACTACATTAAAGCTGTGAGCAAGATTAAGTGTAAGTACTAAAGTCTCAGCTGAAAATTTATTGGAGGAAAATAAATTACTTTGTTGCTTCTTCCTTCAGCCAGCTTGGGCAGGAATCTGACAACCAAATCACATGAGAAGTAAATTTTTCCATCTTACTAGAGTGACTGTGAGAAATGGAGTTGTCACCCTAAATTCAACGTGTAATTGTGATGGGTGAAGCCTTGTTTTACCATCCTTGCTTTGTTGCACTGAATTACATCTTTTAAAGTGGTAAAGTGTATTCTGAGAACTGATCTTATTCCTCCAGAAGAAAACCTGCCTAGCCTGCAGCTTGTCCTGAGAGAAAATCTGCTTTTCTCTTGTGCTGTATCCTGCCTTCTGGCTTAGTCAGCAACCTCTGGCTGAGGAGAAAGGATTATGTGTAGCACCAGGTCTTACTTGAGTGCAGCAGGTCCCCAAATTCCAGCTGCATGGTCATTGAAATATGCATGAAAATATGCATGGCATATTTTACCAGCCGAAAACCCTCCCAAATCCCTGTGCCTGGTGTTGTCCACTGCTGCTTAAGATGCAGAATCGGACAATGAAATTCCTTTCTGATGCTTCATACTGACCTGCTGTGGTTTGCCCTGGCATTCACCCAGCAGACAGCCCTTGGCACGAGGACTTGGTGAAACGTTGGCAGGTAAATCCATGCCCTTGCTGACTTGTTCCAGGTCTGCTAGACAATCCCAGTTTGTGGTGCTGGCTTTTTCCCCACCCTGGGGGAAAACTGCTGCTAATGAAGTGTGTTTGTAGGTGATATGCTTTGTTACATCCGTGAGAGCAAGGAACGAGCTGCTGAAATGATTAAAGTGGAGGTTTTAAGAGAGCGCCAAGAGACGGCGCGGAAAATGCGCAAATACTACTTGACATGCCTTCAACAACTGCTCACTGATGATGGCAAACATGAAGGGTAAGTGAAAGGATGTTTGGAAATGACTGCTGGCTTTGCAAGAGGTGTAGATGTTAGTCTGGTGTTTGTCCACCTTGAAGCAAACAGTGCCTGGGCTGAAGTTTTGCCAGCGTGTGCATGTCGGTGCCAGGTCACTGCTGAGCTGCCTGGCACACTGTCCTGTCAGTACTCTGACTATCAGTAATGTTGCCTCAAAGTAGAGTTGAATTACCCTTAAACCTGTTTTTGTTTTTTCCCATGTTCTGCAATTCTTGACAGGGCTGAAAAGAAAATAATGGACGCTGCCAGTAAACTTGCTACGATGGCTAAAGGGCTGGAAACGCCTCTGCGGCACGTTCCCCAGCGCAGAGCTGCCCGCCCAGGTGTGCTGCCTTCTGTGGGCCTTCTCTTCTTGATCATATTGGTTTAATGCATGTACTAATGGAAATGCTTTTCTTCCAGTATTAACTTCAATTATCTATTTTTTCCTTCCTCTCCTAGCTCTACGTTTAAATTCGGATCCTGGAGCCGAGTGCTCCAAAAGAGATTGTGTGCTTCAGACTAGGTCACACCGTGTGGAAAGCAAATCATGTAGGGAAAGCAGTGCTGAAAAAGCCACTGATAAAGTTGTCCAGAAGCGTGTTCCACGTGACTTGAAGCAGCAGTTTGATGCAACGCAGACCAAAACTCAACATGTGCTTCATGAAACACTTGCTTCAGGTATTCAGAACAGGAATAATTCTAGAGATCTGGATGGTGCTTGTAGAGCTGTTCTACCAGAATGTCATCCAGATGAAGATGGAAGAAGAGCAAAATATGGCCCCATTATAAATGTAGACAAAGGACCTTTGTGTGCTGTGAGTAATGATGATGCTCCTCCATCTGCTGCTCAGGTAACACTACAAAATATGCAAGTACCCAGTGTTACAAATGGCCACAGCAGCTCTGGGCCAACTCATGGCATGCTTAAGAGCAAGAGTGGAAGAACAGGCTTGCAAGAGGATAAATGTATCCAATCATGTGGAAAATGGAGAACTAAGGCTAAGCGAACTCAGGAATTTGATTTTAAAGACGCTCCAGAAAGAGATGAGGGAAGCAGCAGTGAATGGAGTTCTGGGAATGGAAGCTTGCATCTGGACTGTGGTGAAATGCCTCTCTTGTACCCCCAACAAAAAGCCAGTGCTAATCTTCAAGCACAGACTGGGTACTGTGAAGAGCTTCCTCACAGCAGGTCATTTTCCCCTGCAGATGAAAATGTTACTTGGAGAGACATTTCTGGTGGCAGTGGCAAGATTCTCAGTACAAAAAGCAGCACAAAAGTTTACAGCAGAGACCAGCAGATAACAAACCCAGAGCATACTTCATTCCTCAACTCTGACAAATCAAATTCTGCTCTCCTACAACTCAATGCATCATCAGGTTCAAATGCAGGAAAATGCTGCAAGAAATGCTTGGAGAAAAATGGTGTGGGATCCCCAGTCTCATCAGCAAGATAGTGGTTTCTAATTAGCCCACTTCCTGACTTGAACCAGTACCAGCAGTCCTCATTTGAAGGAAAAGATTAACTTGATGTTTAAATAAAAGTGTGATGATTGAGGAAAATCTCTTCTACTGTGTCCGCTTTGTGATCCATGTTACACGAAGAGATTTTATCAAGTTACTTGAAATATTAATGCTGACTTTTGTTTACCTTTGTAATAACAATTTCATAAATGTTTATAGTGCATTAGATACAAATTTATTAAATAGAATCTATTTTTATATTCAATTTAGCTTGCAGTACAGTGTTTATCTAAAACCAAGCTACTGTAACTTGTGGTCCTTTTTTAAATGGTTATCAAAATTCCTTCAGAGTGTAATGAGAGATGTTTTGGGATTTGTTTGAAGTTAGTATTTTAATTGACTTTTCCATTTTGAAGGACCTCCTGTAAGCCTCTGTTTGTGTTCCCACAACAAAAGCAAAATATGCTTGCATTTTTTCATTAAATTATCATAACAAATCACGTTTCAATTATTCTTCTCTGTGACACAGCAAAAAATAGCTCACAGTGGGTGTAAGAAAGGTATCAGAATGACCACGATCTGTGCGTGTTTCTTAAATAGTATAAGTTATCAGGGTGAGCTGAAGATGTAGTAATTTGCCCTCCTGATGCTTAGAAATCTCCTATTTTAAAGGCCTGCTCCCATTTTAAAGAGAATTGCTTCTCTCAGAGGTGTTCTGTATGCCTTTCATATGTAACATTTAACTGCTGTAAGGTTGTTTGGTCTTTTGGAGTGGAATATCACAGTTCGGTTTGAGAATCTTTTGAGTTTTTAGAGGAAAATAGTGCAGGAGCTGAAGACAAACGTGTTTAACTTCCTTTACAAAAATGTCCTGCATGTTTATATTCCAGGCAGAATGCATTACAGCTCTTGGTACACACGCCTGGGTTGTGCCTTGAGACTCTCACAGCAGCTCTAACGAGAGACTTCTGAATTTCTTGGTGGCCTTTCATGTTGCCCATAAATCCAACCCCACTTCCTCTCTAGTGAGGTGGGGTTTGTCATCGTCAGTGGGAGCAAGCTGAGGCCATGAGAGACCGCTGGTGCCTAAACAAACACGGGCCGTGGTTAAGTTCAAGGGCCAAATTCCGAGCTCTTAGCTGAGGAAATAGCTGTGGCCTTGTCTGCAAAGAAAGTTTTTACTAGTTGTCCTCTAAGCCCCAAGTGGAGGCTTTTTT
>VYXC01009763.1:119793-134514 GCA_013397175.1 Platysteira castanea
TTTTTTTTTTCAGTGATGAGTGGCTGTTTCTGGTTAGCTTAAACATTTTCCCAAACTCCACAAGTTAAAAACAAAGCGCATTTAGCCCTGTGTAAGAAGGACTTTTACAAGTGTTGGAGCCAATACATCAGATTAATTCAATCCTTGGGCAAGTTCAGAAGCCTTTCCAGATGAAGATAGGATCTGTTAAAGTAAATCTCCAGCTATCTTGTAGGACATCCCTGACCACTCAGACATCATCTCATTGCTGCAGACCAAACGGAACTTTTCCAAATATTCCATCTGAGGTGGGTTCAAGAGCTTCTCTGTAGTTGCTCCCCCAAATGCCACGCTTAGCAACAACGTGCAAACTGCTTCTGAAATTCTAAATTATAACTTTGCAACACGTTTTATTTCTGTTGCCTTGTTCAGTGTTGTGTGTGTAACTCTTGCTGTTAATTTCCATAGCTTTTAACAAATTCCCTGTGTTTAAAAGCTCAGTGGTTTCAATGCAGAATGAAGTATTTACTGATCCTACATGTTTAATTTAGAAGCTGGGGCCACACCGATAGGAGGGACCTTCCACATGAGTGACTGCTCTTGTCTTGCTGTTTCAGTTGTGTCTTATCAGGCAACCTCAGTGACCAAAACTGAAATATATGTGAGAATGAGAAGGTAGGTAAAGATTCAGTTAAATCCTTGCTCACCTAATGTTTACTGTGTGTCTTGTTGCAGTGACAGCTCCAGAGAGCTCCAGAGCTGCCAAGGAGATTTTAAGTTTTCCTTAATGAGAATCAGCTGCAGAGGACTGGAGGGAAGATCTACATCCAAACAGCAGCAATCGTTCCCTGGTGAGTAAAGTTTAAGGTGCAAGATGATCCTTAGTGCAAGAATCAGCAGCTCTAAGTTGAAAGTGCTCCTCAGCCCTCCTCCTTCCAAAGTCAGGAGGAAAGAAGGAAGCAGTAACAGAGTAGCATAGGGGGTGGCAGCTCCTGAAATGGGGCAGCTGACCCCAGGCAGAAAGGGAGGTGGAATGTTGCAATACATGTGCTTGGACTTGGGCAGCTGAGCCAAGGCTGTAATAGTCACTAAATGAATCTCTGAAAACAAGCCTGTCATGTGTTTTCACCCACTAGGCTGAAAGAATTTACCTGCTTTGTTCAAGAACTGATTTCCTGCTGCTACATCTTTGTGATTCAGGTGGTTCCTTTTTTAATACTGTGTTTATACTGTAGGAGCCAGATCAAATTTTATTCTAGAAATGTTGCAGTTCGACACTATTTAGCTTAAACTTTGTTTAACAACACCCTCAGAGTAGCATAATGCAGTGGTATTCATTTTTGTTCTCTGTATTTTCTTTAGTTGATTTATCTTTACAGGTATAATATAGGACAGCAAATGATAAATAGAAAAAAATTAGACCCAACAGTCTTGGTCCTACCACGCTTGGTAGTTTCCAGTCTGGTTCAGCCAGTAGTCTGTTCTGCAGAATGACTACAATCTTTGCAAAACACTCTATCAGATTGGGAAAGCCTTTCAAGGCTGCTGATTAAATTCAAGTTCCCTGAGTATAACCTGTGGATATGGAGCTAAGGAGAGCTCTGCCTTGCTTGCATTCCCAGGCTTTACTTAACACCTTTGCAATTGCACATCTCATTTGCCCCTTACCTCTTACTTTGCTTTGTAGCTGGTCCTTTCCTCTTAGCTTTGAAGGTCTCCTTACGACTGTATCATGTCCCTTTTCCCATACTCTTTCAAGCTGGGTACACTTCCCAGAAGCACTGAGATACACAGTCACACATGCATATATATTTCAGTAATTCATCCTCAAAATTTGCTGTCGGAGCTATTCTTCTGCCGTTGGAACTCTGTTCTCGTGTTTCCCTTTGTTCTGCGGGAGTTGCTAAGATTTCCCATTGAAATTTATTTTCCTCTTTTGTGCAGATTCCCTGGGCAGCCCTGTCTCCCACAGTGGGGATGGCTGACAATGGGGACGATGGCAACCTGGCAGTGATACAGGAGCACATTGCTTGCAGCTGGAGGGAGATTTCACCCAGCGTGCTGATGCAGGGCACTTCGCACTTCCAAATTAATCCTGCTCCTCTCCGTTCTTGTTGTTTGGGTAAATATTTTGCTCTTGTGTAGATTTGGGCAGTGATCTGTGTGAGAACCAAGGTTCTTCATTTCCTCCTTGTGCACTCTTACCTACCAAGCAAGCTTTGGAGCCCAGTGCCTTTTTCACACTTGATAAAATGAGTCTGTTTCCATCACGCAGCGTTGCTTCTTTGTAAATCTGAATACAAGTAAAGAAATCCATGTCTATTGCCAAATGTTCTGGCTGAATGCCATCCCTGGTGTTCTGGCTTCATCCAGATGACGAATGTTCCCTGTCAGCCTGCAGCCTAGTGAGAGGGGACAATGGTACAGAAATACTGTAATTATCTAATCAACTTTGCTTAGAATGTTAAGCAAATGCAATTCTTTAATACTCTGGCTTTACTATAGCTGTTAATTACCATGTGCAAATGCAATTTGTACAGCAAAACCGAGTAGAGGAAACATTCACTTTTAAGTTACTTTACTCCCCTCTAGTGGTCTCATACCACACGTACGTTTATGTAACACTTCATCACCACACGTTTAAGGACAGTGTCAGTATTCTGTAAAAACCAAAAGTCTTCTGGTAACTTCTCCTTCCTTCTGCTCCTCTTCTCTTTCTGCAGAGAAACCATTTCAGGGATTGGGATTCTTGCCAATATAACTCTCTAAGGGAAGTTTTTCTTTCTATGTTGAATTTAATTCAAGGCCAAACTGGACCCCCAGCTTTAAAATCCGTACGGGCGGAAAAATCTCAGAGCTGTGTCGTAAACGTTGATTTTCTGTGCCCTCAAAGGTGTTCACAGGGGGTGTTGGTGTCGATGCCAGAGTGACTTAAACTGCAGCCAGGGCTGCAGAAACACCAGCAGAACCCAGTCCTGACTGCAGTGCTGCTCTGTGTTTGTTCTGTGCCAGGTTTTGGTGCGTGTCTAACACTGTTGGGGCCCGTGGAATTTGGGGGACATGAGGAGACTGACAGATGACCAAGTTCCTCCTTTAAAGTTGCCAGTTGGCCATTTGGTGCACTGTGCAGCTTGCACGAGGTGGAAAACAGGCAGGAACCTACAGGATGAGGATGGAAACTTCTACTTTTCCAGTATATCCTGGTTTGTTGCTCAAGTTACTGATGTTGTAATCCAGGTGAGCAGCACAGGCTACATTTAGCAACAGTTCATGGGTAAGTTCTTGGCTAACTTTTTCTTTGCTTCCTGGAGTCTGTATTTTAAACAGAAATGACTTGCTAATGTCCTTGGAGAAGATAGGGTAACTAATAAGAAGCTTATCATCTGTTTCTGCTTAGACAGAGTGTATTAAGAAAAATGTAGATAGAGGATTCACTTTTCAGAAGTCAGTTGCTCTTTTCAAACTTCCCGCTAGAAACATTTCCATTTTCTTCCAGAATGCTTTGGACTAATATTTTGAAGAAAATAAAAGGAGTATAGGGTCAATAAAGAAAATGTTGATGATTTTCCATTTGAAAAAATAAAGTTCTTCTAAAATACTTCACAGAATTGTGTTTGTCTTTGTATTTAGTTATAGGGGAAAAATGGAAACGTTCCAAGAATCAAAACATTTTAACACTCTTTGACTGGAACTTTTTGTTTTAAAATGAGTGTTGGTTTGTAAACTTTTGCAGCTCTAAAAAATCAAAATTGAAACGAAACAGTTTAGGGGATCCAAATCCGGCCTTTTTTCCACATGATTTTCTTTTGTGGAAAACTTAAGTATCCCAGTTTCCTTCCAAACTGGAAGGAAATCAAATGTGAAAAGTAAAATCCTTCATAAAACGTAACTCCTGTCTTCCTGCAGTGCTCTCACAAGGAATTATTTGCCTGTGCCAGCGATGCATGCTACAATAACCAATAGCTGGGGAAACTATTTCCTACACTTCTCAAGATTGTTCCCTTTAGGTCATTAGCAGATAGTTCTAATAAACATGAGCTGAGCCAGTGGAGGCTTTGACTCGATTTATCACTGCGGATGTCTGAGCAGTCCCCGTGGGAAGCTGTGACCAATTCATCAGCCAGGGAGTTTAACTTGTTCTTCACTCTCCTCTCGAACAGCAGTGTCAGCAGTCAAACGAAATCCAAACCACTCACTGTCCACGTGTAGGAAGCAGGTAAGACCTGGAATAAGAAATAAGATCATCTGTATGGCTGTAAAAAGCACCCAGGCAGGCAGCTGGTGCAGGGGTTTCTTTACTCAATGAGCTGGCAGGCCCTGCCTTGGGGAGTGTGTGTCTGGGAAAACACAATAAAGATGCTCTCACACCTGCCAGGTTCAGCAGAAAGGAGGGGAAAGAGCCAACTTTGTTTACATATGTCACATTCTTATACAATTCCCAACTCCACAAGGGATTGGGGAACGTGCCACTTCCTTCTCAATCCCACTGGAGAAAAAAGATGCTCATCAAAGTTCTCTTATCACAAAAGGAATGAAAAACAGAAAATACCGTTAAGTAAGCATTGGCTGTTATTTACATGAAACTGTGTGAGAAGGAATTCCGACTCCAAGGTTAAAACAAAAGGCTTTAGCAAAAACCAGGGCAACATCGAGTGTGTGGGCCTGAGCAGGGCAGGATCTGCTGCTGCTTTTGGGCACCTTGCCTGGCACCTGGCAATTCTGCAGGTGGGCCCAACCCAGCCCTGCTACTCCAGCACTGGGGGTGAGAACTGGCCCAGGTTTCCCTGCCTCCTTTGGTGGTATTGCTGTTCTTCTTCTTGGTGGGTTCCATTTGTCAGCTCTCTGCATCCAGGCTGTGTGGAAGTCCCATAACCTTGCAATTCCAGGCATGCATATGCTCCAGGACCCTCCTCCAAGGAGCAGATGGAGTTATTTCAGAGCTTAACACAGCTTAACACGTGAGTTAAAGTAGGACTGCTGGGTTCCTGTGCTTAGGCAAACAGGGAAATTGGCCAGTATGAATTCAGACTCAGTGACTGAAGATTTCTGCAGCAGAGAATCTATTGAAACTCTGTGCCCCAGTAGAAGTATCAGAGAGGAAGTGACTGAGTGGATTCCAGTGTGATCCTGGTGCCCCTACCTGTCAGAGCACGGAATCACGGGCTGGCTGAGGTTGGCAAAGAGCTCTGGAGATCATCTGGTCCCACATGCACTGAATAAGCAGGGTCACCTGGAGCCAGTTGCCCAGGATTTGGAATATCTCCTAGGATGGAGACTCCACAACCTCTATGGCACAACCAGTTCCAGTGCTCGGTCACCTTCACAAATCTCTGATACAACTGATAAGAAATACTTGCTAAAATCCCTAACAATGAGACATATTCTACCACCCTTACAATTATTCTCTTCCCTTTTTGTAGTTTGAGAAGAATGAGACTGTTGACAAGGAGAAAAGGTCTTAAAATGGATGTGAAAAGGCCATATCCAAAGCTGTAAGATCCTGTTATGGCAAGTGAAGTTCTGGAGTCATCCATGGGCTGCTTGCTGCACACGGTTCTGCCTTGCTGTCCAGGGGTATGGATCTCCTGTGCTGCTGCAGTTTGCCCAGACCTGGGGTCTCAGGCAGTGTCCAGTTGTCTGGAGCTTTCTTTCTGTCCTGTTCACACTGCAATAGGCCAGTCTTGGGCTTGCTGAGAGCTTCTGGAGCATGAACAACCTTAGAAATGGAATCACCACACTGCCTGCTGAACGCTCTCTTGCAGAAGTGCTGGCAGCTGGGGAAGGTATTTTGTGGATCCTCTGATCCACAACAGGCTGTTCTTGACACACAGCTCTCTGCTGATAGCTCTGAGTGGGGCTGAGCAGTGACATTCCCAGGGGTTTATAGCTGGGATTTGCAGATTAACACTCTGCTGTACTCTGCAGCATCTTCCTGGGCTAAATCCCACCTGCCTTTGTCGTGAATGGAAGGAGTTCCTCAGGTTTTCTTTCTGCTCTGGTCCTTCCATCACAGTTAACAGAATTTAGTTCCAAACGTGTTAGAAGAGCTCTCTTCTCCAGCATGGGATTTGGTTAAGCACAGGACTAACATTTCCCATATTATGGGTGTAGCCAGTGGCATAATTGATAATATTCTACTTAAAATCTTTAAACTTTATTCTTTCCTTCTCTTTATTTTTACTTGCAAATGGTATTATATAGTTTTTGACTGCAGGAAGGGGAAGGACAACTTGTGAAACAAACCTGTCCAAGCAGGGTAAGTAGCTACCAGGGTTGCCTAAATCAGCCACCCTTAAAATGGAGTTTGTGGTAGGGAGAAAGGTGGAAACCAAACAGAGAAATAACACAGAAAATACTAGTTAGCAGTTAATACTAACAACTTAGAAGCTGCTGAGCTGCCCTAGAAGAAGCAACTTTTTTCTGGATTCCATGGGGAGTGACTGTTGTTGGCACACTCATATCAGTGATCTGCTGAACTGATACAATGGTGCAGTTGTTTCTGTGAGACACTGAGCTCTGAATTTGACACTCTTGAACACGTGTATTGGGGCATGATACATATCTGAATTCTGGAGACTTACTTTTTACAAGTTTGAGTAAATTCAAAAAGCAGTTCTTTCTTGGTTTAGAGAGCACTTCTGGAATTTCGCTTTGTATTTTCACTGTGCAGGACTCTGAATATTTACTCAGCAGGACTGCACAGACTTTTTGTTGTTCCACTGTTTGTGACAACACCCCAAGTAGGTAAAGAGCCTCATGTACAGACCAATGAATACAGAGGGCTGCATACTTTGAGCAGGAGGAAAAGCTTTGAAGACTTTGTAGCCAACTGTATGGAAGGAATTGTTTCCAGTTCTCCATGAAGCTTTCAAATCCATGTACTAAGCTCTTTTCAGAAATTTCACTGCTCTAGCTTAGCTTAACTGATGGAATGGCACTCACCACACTGAAGTCAGGGCACGCTCTGAACTCCACAGAAATAAGTGAAGAGGGAAAAAAATTATCTTGAGCTTGGACTAGGCTTGTAAAGTCAAAGGAAGCTTCTCCAGATCACTGCAGTGCAGGGAAACTCTGTTTTCCCAATAGTTTATCATAAAATGTGTCCAGACTGGAGCCTGTGAAAGATTTCCTTATCTTGCAAAGGCACCATGAATCTCCTTATTTACATCATCCACTTTTCAGCCATAAAATTACACTTCCTTCCTTTCACTGATGAAGGGGAGTGGGAAAAGTCAGCCTTAATATATATCCATATATCTATAGATAAATAGATAGAGATGTCCTTTTTCCCAAGCATCTCCTGCCCATGAGTGTTTTTCCTTGGCTCTCCCTCCTGGGTTCCAAATGACATTTCCTCTGCTGACTCTGTGCCTGCTCGACCCCCGTTCTTACTCGTCTGAAGTTGTGTGGTATTTTTCTTGGTATTGAAAGGAGTTGACAAAGCTAGAAAAAGTGTTCAACATCTTCATTTCAAATTTGTAAAGTGTCAAAACCTGACTCTTTAAGGAAGAAATGTGGCAGCTCAATCCCTTCTGAGCTCCACCCCATTCATCACAGTAACAGCAATTTTGGGTGGACCTGGTGTTGATAATTTGTAAACCACTAGGGACGTTCTAGAGGCAGTAATTCTGCTTAAAAAAAAAAAACAACTTAGAAGCTTTTTTTATTGTTGGAATTTCTTCCCCCATTTAAATATAATCTGAATAATTTGTACTAGAAACTGGTAAAAGTTACTCTCATTTCAAGTACTCTCATTCTAAGTACTACATTTAACTCTGTCCCTGTATTTAAATTTTCTCTGTAGGAGAGAAAAAAGGGGTTTAAAACCTCAAAAAAACTATACAGAGTTCTCTTCCTGTCCCTTCTCATTTCCACTTTGAGCCACAGTACGTGGAATCTATTGCCACTTCCTCCTCAAATAGCTTCTTTGACTTCATTTGGTTACTTGTAAAATGAATATATTTTAAAATTAACTGCAATTTTTATTTCCTGTTTCTTTATAAAGAAAGGCAACCTGATTGTGTCCTACAAACAAAGCTATAAAGCATCTATACACTGCAAATCAATCAGTTTGCTGAGAGTCGAGCCAGTACATAAACAAGAAGGGGCTAAAAATGAAACAGAATACTCTGTAAATTAATAAGAAATTTCCTGTTGATGTCTGTAGGCTGAATTTACCCAAGTAACTGTGCTGGAAGTGCACGATGCAGTATGTTAAAGATGTAGGTATTAATAAATGGATCATGTCCTATCCTGTGTGGTGTTTAAAGACCTTGCATCTGATGGACATTTTCAGGCAATGAAGGCTGGCTGCTGGAACTTGTGAACCTGATAAAAGAACGCCCCAGTGATCCTCAGTAAGTAAATTTTAATACTTTCAACAGACAAAGTGGGAGGGAAATCCCCAAATGATTTTCTACCCAGCAAGAAATCACAGACTCTAGATGAGGTTGTCTCAGTTTACTGGTATCTAGAAAACCTGAGGAAATGAAGTCAGCCTTTTGAAAGTTACTGAATAAAGGAAAGTGCAGATCAGGGCTGGTCTGAGCTCTTTACTGGCCAGAGACTCATCCCTGTTCCCTGTGAGTCAGCGCTGCTGCACATGGGCTGTGTCAGGGAGTGCAACCAGGCAGTGCAGGGAGGCAATTCTTGACTCTTTTGGTACTTTAGAAACTGCATCTGCACTGCTGCATCCAACTCTGGCACAAAAAAACCACACTCACCCCTAAAGCCAAAAGCCACGGACACCTGGAGCAAGCCTGGCACAGGACACCAACGTGGGGAGAGGCTAAAGCAATGCTCTCTGAGCAGAGGGGTCATCCAAACTTAAGAAGCACAGCTGGGGGAGGATGTCCCTGCTATCTTCAGGGCACAGAGGAAATAGAGCCTGGCTCTTGGGGGTGGTGAGCAGTGCTAGGATGAAGCACAGGCACAAATCCTAGGAAGGGAAATTCCTACTAAGTATTAGGAAAAAACTATCACAGCAAGGGTTGTGAAACAACGGAGTCAGTGGCTCCAGAAGAGTGGGGTGTCCATCCTTGGAGATACTCAGAACTCACCTGGAGAGAACCTCAGCAGCCCATTCTTAAGTTGGTCCCACTCTGAGCAGGGAACTGGACTGGCTGTCCCAAGTCCCTTCCAATTTAAACTCATCACTGATTGTGAGAGCTGCATGCAATGCTCTCATAGTGTTATTTCTCAAAGGAAGGGCCTTGCAAATGGAATGTGGTGGGTTCAGAGTCTAATCCCTGGTCTCTTATTACCTATTTTATTATTTCAACTGCATCATGGGGCAACTCCCTATCAACTGAGACATCCCATAGCCAGAGGAACACGAGGATGGAAAACAGAGGCAGAGACACCCAATCCCTTGCTGACAGTGTTTGAAGGAATGTAGGGCCTGATTCAGCTGTCTTTGTTGGAGTCAGCTGGGAGTTCTGCAGAAATCAGAGTTACAAGAGGCTCTTGGTTACTGATTTCCACCCACTTGGAATGTATTAATTCGGATAAAAAGCTATATCTGTTTTGCTCAATGTTTTAGCCTGGAAATTCACCCATCAGCTGGCATTTTATGCTAAGCCATGGAAGTTGTTTCACTTTGCTTCTGAGTGTACAGGTGGGATTTAAGAGGTCATTGGGGACAAATGTAAGACTAAGGAAGCTCAGCTTGCAACTATTGCTCTGGCAAAATTCCCATTAAATTTGACAGGGTTATTAACTGACAGAAAGTAGTGTATATATATTTCCTTTTTTGCACTAAAGGTGGATCAAAATTCTCATTTTTAAATCAAAGAAGCAATTGCTATTGTTAAACTAGGTTTTCTAGCAGTACACATAGAATTAAATGCATCACTGTGGGTATATTAGATTGGAATTAACAATAAAATTCCACTGTATTTTAGTTGTATTTTTATTCAACACTAGTCTTACAAAAATAGGTTCTGCTTCCTCTACCTGGGAGACAGAATGAAAGTCATAGCTTTTCTTCTGGTTTAGTTCTCTTTTCCTCAGGACCCCCATGAATAACTCAGATAATGGAATCTGCCTTCAGCAAGTGGAGATGAAGGGTAAGTTTCACCCTGACTGGGTAAGGATGGATTTAAAATGAGAAATCTAGTTTTAGAAATGAAAACAACTATGAATGGGGTACAGAACATTCCTTAAAAAATACTGAGAAGGGAATGTCTGAATTAGGGCCTCTCTTGAATTTCCTTGTACTTTCTTTGTCACTGATACTGAGGAATCCAGGTGGTTTGGAGGAGAAAGAACATCTGCTTCATTCAGATCTTAGTGAGGACAAATGTCTGGTTCTTGGTGGGGTGATGTAAAAATTTACCTTGTTCTTGTAAATTAAAGGTGTTATTTTGTTTAGAACAACATAAGGTCTGTGCTAAAACCATTGCATAAAGGCACAAATAGGAGAGATGTGCTCTGGCTGTGATAAAATGTAGTAGGTTTATGCTCACTTCAGATACAACTGAGATGAAATATTTTAAATTCTGCAGAAGCACATAGGCCTCTAATGTCTAAGCCAAGAAAGAACTTCTTTTATTTCTTCTTATATTTCTTGTATTACAGAAATATTACAACACTTCGCACAGTATCACAAATTATAGAATTCTATGTTTATGTAGGTTGGGTTTCCTTCTCCATCACTGTAAACTCTGCTGGCGGATGAAAACTGCAAATAAAACCATTTGTAAAAATTAAGTAAAAGTCTTGGGTGAAGTATGTCCCCATATCTATCATTAATGAACTCCACAGCTCCTTATCACAGCTTGTCTGACCCAACAGCACTAAGAGAAATGGATACTTGTTTTATTTTGAGTTACCTAATTTATTTCATTTCATTTTATTTTATTTTTTTCAGATTTAAACCAGTTAATTGGTTGTCTGGATGTAATTACTGTTTGTGCTTTAACGTACTTAAAAAAATACACACACTAGAACTTTCCCACACTATTTGTTTTCATTGGCATAATAAAGGCCCTCTTAATAAAGACATATTTAAGATGGACATACTTATTTTTGCTCACTTGGGTTAGAGTAAATTTACAGATTAAAAGAATGCAATTATTGCAAAAGTTCATACAAACGGAAAGAAAGAAAAACTTTATGAAATAAGCTCCCAACTTATCACAGTACTTCCAGTGATGAGGTTTTTTCATTTGCTGCAGTTCAAAACGATTTGCCTGAAATAGGCCAATTCTGCTGCCCATCCTCCAGGAGGGGAGGAAGGAGTGTTTGAGGAAGATGAGGAGGACTGGCCAGCCAAAGGTCTGCAAGGAGGGAGACCAGTACTCTGCATCTTCTGCTGCTTGAGCACGAAGATCACCAGCACTGAGAACTTCAGTTCAGTGTTTTTATGGAAACTGAATAGCAGAAGTAGGTATGGCTCTGAGGATCAGTTACATGTTAGTAATGATCAGTTACATGTTAATAATGTTAATGTATGAAATTATTTATGTTCATGATGCTGACCAGCACAGGGAGGTGCACTTAGGCATGGTTAGCAGGTAGCATGTCTTTACCAGAGGAACATACTGGATTTGATTTAAAGTGTGTTTATGGTTATGTAAATATTTGGGGTTATTGTTTCCCAGGTGATACCCAGCTGTAAAGTGTAGTCAGTATCTCTTCTATCTTCCCTCTTATAATCAATCTACTTGTAATTATCCTGCCCTGATTTTGGGCCCTGCCACCACAATCCATGTCATCTACATCCTCCGAAAATACAGCCACAAGATCCTCAAAATCACCTGGAAGAATGAGCACCATGGAAAAATACTTCCTCGAAAATTATAGCCACAAGATCCTCAAAATCACCTGGAAGAATGAGCATTGTGGGAAAATAGTTGCTTAAATGTTATGGAAAATTCCACTGTGCATGTAGCAATGATCTCATATGTCTTGTTCTTGGTGTCTTTTATTTTTGGGTTTGATTCCATGCTTTGATCAAGGAACTCAAATATCACTGAGTTTCTGGATCTCAGTTAATCTAAGAGTTCATCTTCCTGTTTGTCACAGGAAATGGTGATGACTGGATCATCAGAATTGAGTCTTAATTGCTTTGTTGTTCTTTTTTTTTTCTCTTAAGTGAAATTTCAAGTGGCTGACAAGTGTTTTGGAGGCCATATAGAAATCTGTTTGTCTAGATGTTCTTCAGAGTCCAAATGTTTGCAGAGACTCAAGTGGCTGTGGGAAAGAGTGTGGCTGACCCTTCTTGGTAGCTCTGTTCAGCAGCAGAGAGCAGAAGTTGTTTTAAGGCCTTGGCTTGTGAAAATGTATTTTTCTAGTGGTTTGAGAGCCCAGGTGGGCACTATTTAAAAGTTGTCCACAATGTAAGTACTTCCAATGTATAAGCATATTCTTTAAAATGACACGCCAGGAGTTGATGATGTGCTACATATTTCAGCAGATTAATGGACTTCCAGCCCACATATCATGTAGCATTACTTCATATAGTGTAATCCCCATTTCTGCAACCATGCAAGATACCAGAAAAATACATCATAAAATGTGCTAGAAGATAGGGGAAAGTCACCCCATTAGCCTGGACACAGACTAGATATTTTTCTGGTAGCTCATCCACGAAACTAAAGCGGTTGAAACAGAAAATGTTGAAACCAAAAGAATGTTTGAGTAAATAGCAACCCAGAATTCCTTTCATGACTCACTTTTGTTTACTGGTAAATTCTATCTTCAGGTTATAAACATAATTAGTAAATATCAGATGACATTTTTGCAGTGGTTCAGTTTAACTTCTATATTCACTAAGTAAATGTTTACATTTTGCTTCATGCATAGATGATAGTGAAGGAAGAGAACTCTATATCCATGGACTGCATGTCCTGAATTTCTTAATTGAAGGGATAATTACTACCACCTTTATCCTCATCTCTTTTTGTGTTTGACCCAATTTTAATTTGACACTGCAAAAGAAATACAAACTCCTTTAGACAATGCTATATTGTCTCTTCAACCAGCATAGTCATAAAAAAAATCTTATCTTTGTATGCTTCTGTCAGACGAACAAGAAAAACTTTGAAAAATCAAATTCCTATTTATCCAATTAGATTGTAACAGGAAAATCAACATTTCGCATTAATCACAACCCACAACGTCTACTTCTGTGGTGCGAGCTGCAATCAGGAATACTGTGCTTGCAGAATTGAACTTAATTGATTAATTTTGTACAAGTTACAAAATAGTGGAATAAAGTGTGGGCTGCTGCTGTCCTGAGCCTTGTTCAGACACACTGAAGCAGCATACTCTGTACTCCATGACTTATTTCTTGGGCCAGTATCTCATAGTATTTCACATCTACATTTTACCTTACACCCTCCATCTGAAAGTTTTAACACTAAACTGTTAAACAGTGACATTGAAATGGTCAAAATCGAAGGATTGTTTTGTAATTTGCAGAATCTAACACTTTTCTTGATGATAAAAATCAGCCGAAAGGATTAGAAAGCTGCTGTTGTGGTGAGTACATAGTTTAAGTACTTCTATGTATGTTTAGAAGGATAATGTATATTTATAAATGTGATATATAAACTACTGTAAACTGATTCAAACTGTGCATTTCAAATAGCATCTATCATCTCTTGTGTCATCATTACAATTCAGCTGTAAACAGAGATTGGTACTAGGAGATCTTTTTTTCCTGATGCTGTATTAGTGGCAGAATACACCACACATTTATCTTTGGGCAGGGTGGTGGTTTGGCAGCTGCTGGGGGTGGGCAGCTGCTTGCTTATGAAATTGTGCAGCTGAGCATTTGCAACATCAGTTCAATAGTTCAGAACCACTTACCATCAGTACCTGCCTGAAACTAACAAAAAAGGGAAATACCTGCAAATTAGGAATCCAACATTTCTGCTAAAATGTTTATATGTGAGCAGCAGCAGAATGCATAAGTATCACTTACTTTCAGTCTAATTGGTTTGCTTTTTGTTTGTTTTGTATTTCCTGTGTATGTTGAAATGGGATAATCCTGGTACAGAGAGTTACTTGATGGGAGCATATAGAATCTGGGTTTGAACTCTATTGTGTTGTGTTCCCCCCTCAATTATTTCAGTATAAAAACTTTCTGCCTTTCAGGTGTTGGTAGTGGTTGCTCTTTTTTGATTTAAACCATAAATAAAACTGCAGGGCTTCCTTTCCTTGAGAAGGATGAGGCAGGCATTCGTTCTGGAGCTGGCTGTGGAGATTGAGGAGTAGGTACACAAGAGCTCGGTGCCTTGGTGTCTGTGCCATGTTAGTTACTAGGAGTGCATTACTTACTCTGCAGCAGCCTCTCCGGTAAAGCCACCATCGTTGCTGTTTTTCCTTATAAGGGAAACAGATACCTTTTATGTTATTTTTCATAAGCCACAGACGCAAAATGCTGCACCTCTAGGAGATAGGTACCTCTACAGCTACATATCTATGTGCCTTTAGACGCAGGCATAGGCGGGCACTTCCTTCAGTTTCCCCCCCGCTCCTGTCTGACACACTTGGCTCAGCATTAAGGCTACCCCAGGCGCTGATGCTTCTGCCGCCGTGGGAGCCGGGGACCCGCGGGGTAACCCGAGCTGGCAGCGCTGCCTGGCCGCAGCAGCCTCCGGAGGGGAGGGAGCGGCAGCGCCGCGTCCTCCCGGGCAGCACCGCACGCTGCCCGCGGCTCCCGGGGAGCCTCTCGGAGCCGAGCATCCCGCCAGCCCCGGGCCGGCCGCAGGTGACCCACGGCGGGGCGGGCCA
>VYXC01009763.1:134900-352421 GCA_013397175.1 Platysteira castanea
GGGGGCGGCTGCTGGGGATCGCCCTGGGAGTTGCCGTGCTGTGGGCGTCCCAGGCGGGCGCCGCCGCCGCCGGGCACGCCGAGGGGGTGAGCGCCAAGGAGAGCCGGTCCAGCCGGGCCAAGAGGCGAGGGCACGGCGGCGGGCACGACGCGCTCAAAGGGTAGGTGCGGGCCGGCCCCGGCCCCTCCCGGGGTGCCGCGGCGCACATCTGCCTGCGTATGTGAGTGTGCGTGTGTGTGCAGCCATGGCCAGAAGCCCTGGAGCTCTGGGGGTGCGAGAGCTCCCCGAACCCCCTTGGGGCTGCCCGTACCGAGCAGCGGTTTGGGCTGGGGGGCGCCGGGCGGGGTAGCGCCGGAGCTCGGGGCACCAGCCCCGCCACCCTGCCAGCCCCCCCGCGGGACCGGGTGCTGGGTCTTCTTCACCTCCGAGTGGGCGCTGAGCCGCAGCAGCGCGGAGGTTGCTAATCTGTCTTTTAGGAAGGCCTTAGATAAAGGCGCACTGCGGGCTTGTGCATTCCTCCCGCATCCCGCGCTTCTGCTTTGCATAAAGCAGGATAACGGTGATGCCTGGAGCCCACAGCGTGCCCTTTCCATCAGCTGTCCTCTCTTATCTCCACCTCGAACCTTTTGTGATGTCCCTCTTGCTCTCAAGTGGACTGTGTAACTATCTAGTACTAGTATGAGTGAGCCCAAGCGTACAGGAGTTTAATTTCTTATAAAACATTGTGGTACATGCTTAGCAGAGAGGTTTTTTGAAAGACTAAATCTGCGTCAGGCGAACTTTTCCCAATTCTAATGGAACACCTTTCCTATGTGAAAATAGTTGTGAAGTCAGCTGAAAGGCATTGCGTGCATGTGCAGTTGAAAATCTAGTTCACTGTAAAGGTGAAAAGTTTGTAATAAAGTAAAATAAAAGGAGTTTCCTTTCTCAGGTGATCCAATCTGCCTTTTCAGCCCATAGCCAGACTTTTTCTCTTGTCAGACGGAGGACAAATGTAACAAAAATTGTATTAAAATAGTTATGCTCCTGTAAGGGATGCAGGCTACTTTCCTTCCCCTCCGCTATTTCCTCAAAAAGGAGCTATTACAACTTTATTGTTAGAGGCCTTGATGAACATACTTTAATTTCTTGCTAACTTCCTCATAGTTCTATAATACTTTTTACCTATATTTGAATTTACAATCTTGGCTTTTTAAATGCTTGCCTGATGGAAAAAGGTTCATGTTTTTAGGTTTGCATGCTGCAAAAATGGATCCAAGCTGTCAGCATTGATTTTCATGGATCTGATTTTGTAGGATCAGACTCTCTCATTTCATTTCCTTATACCTTGTCCCAAAGTAAATAGTTGGACAGAGCAGATCCAAAGTAGATGTGACAAAATCCAGGTGGTGAGAAGGATGTGCAGTGAAGTTTGAGGGACTAATGGCAAGCAATAAAAGATGATAGGGAAAAACATTTATTAAAGGTGCCTGTATTCTTTAGGGTGTTTTAATAATCTGTGTTATTATATAATAACCTGTGTTATTATCTGAGTTAATATCAAGCTGATAAACACCATTTTTTGCTCAGTGGCACAGCACACTGTGCTGACTTGGTGGAAGTTAGAGGCACCTCAGCTGAGGATAAAATTTCTTTGCTGTCAGTCTAACCTGTGCTGTTTAGACAGTAAAAATAGTGCCTCCAGGGATGATACTTCAAGTGTTAATTATTTTTGGAATCTAAAATGGGTTAGGGTAAGTACTTAATCCTATGAGTTGGTTCCTATGCTTAACAGAAGCCTGCCATATTTTATGTACTTTGCAATAATTCTCTCTTTTATTGTATATTATCTATGAGTTATAGATCTGCTTAGTAATCTGCAAATCTAGAGGTAATGTCAATCTAAATTTCAGGTATTCCATATCTTAGTTTTTTTGAATATTACAAATATGAATGAGTGCCCCTGGGAAGCAGATTCTTAACAAGGATGTAATAATTTGCCCGATGAACTGAGATAAAGACAAAACAAATTATTAGTTTGGTTTCTTGTTAGACCTTTTTATGGAACCCTGATTTTAGGCTGAATATAGAGTTCCCAAATTGCTTGGAGGACAGTCATTTTGATAATTGTTGGGTGAATCCTGCTGGATATTTCCAGTTTAGGAGTTTGAGCACTTTCTTAGGTGTGGTACTGTTCTGTACAATGTGAATAAAAAGAATTGTCATTCTAACAGACAAGGTTGGAACGAATTCTTTGGAAGGACAGATGGAAAACATATTTTGAATGTACAGGAACCGTATATACATTATTCATTGTAATTGAGGAGGACTGAAACACTAAAAATATGATTTTACAAGAAGACATAGTATTTTTTTAACTTGTTCATCAGTACAAATGCAATTGGGAATCTGATAATTGTAATCCAAGTCATAACAGATGCTGGGAAACTTTATTTTCATGCAGTTGACTAAGACTTTCTTTTCATTTTGAAATGAACTCTTGCTCTGATTGTAAGGCACATGGGGATACATTTTTAAAGAAAACCCTTTACACTTATTCTTTTTGTGTGTTTGATTATAATGACTATTGGAAGTCTTCTAGCATTTGAAAGTATTGAGGTTAGTCTGTGTGAATTGTGGTCTTGTACATTGAAATGAAACCTAAGATCTGTTTCAATTCTCATGATTTTTCCTGCTTAACATTTTTTACTCAATCTATTGACTGCAGGAGGTGTTTTCTTTCATCTGTGTGACCTTTGCCTCATTGTTTATGCCAGTGAGCTGTCCGAGTGTGTAACGTGATTCTAGAAGCACATTTTAATTGTAATAATTATAAATTATTTGGAAGTGCCTCTTAGGTTCTCATTTTAAGACTTTACCCTTGCTGCTCTTGTAGTTTGAATTAATGCTGCTATGGAGGCATTAGGGGTGAAGTCTTTTAAAACCCTCTGTGTTTGGCCTTTTGCAATGTGTATTTATGTGCTGGTGCCTGATGCCTCTAAGTGATCAGAAAGCAATCAGAATAAAGGCAGTAATTATTAAAAAATATAACTAGACTCTCTGGTCATGGAAAAGTGGCTGGAATCCATTGCGATTAGAATATTAATCATATATTAATTTTTATTATTGCGTGCATAATTATTATTAGTTAAAATAATAACTTTAGTTATTTTTAATAATAGCTGCTAGTGAGACACTTGTCCAGATCCCCAGAACTTTATCACAGATGTTACTGTATTGAAATATAAAGCATCAAACCATCATCCTGCTACCCCTTAAGCACCTGAGGATGCAGTGTCAGCTTCTGTAAGAAAGAAACCCTGTGAAATTGGCCATGAATGGGAAGTTCTTTCTAAAAAATATCTACTTGAAGGCAACCATTCATATGTCTTTCAATCATTTGAATATAAAGTAAAAAATAATTTACTGGTGATTTGATTGGTACTTGTCTGAGCACAAGAAGTATCGTACTCAAAGACCTTAGAATTAATTAGGATTTCTCATTTTCTGATGATGCTAGATGACTTCAAACAGTAATGAGTAGCAGTCAGTTCTTAATAATATTTTAAGCAATGTTTGTCATGTGTATCAGTCTCTTCTCAGTGTAATGGCCAAAGAAATTTCAAATAGCAAAGGCAAATAACAGAAATTTTGAAAGAACTGAAATTTCTTCAAGGTAGCTGAATTCTGACTTGTTTCTACTTAGGAGACTAATTAAATGTATTTGTGCAAGAATGATTTAATTTCTTTGTTTTTATTAAGTTGAAATGATAGCGAATATTGCAGAACAGAATAGTTGACTCCAAAATGATTCATAAAAGTCGTGGATTGTAGGTATTCAACAGGGAATTGAGCTTTTTGGACCAATTCCTTTCAGTTATCTCAAATGAAGACCCCAGGTTTACTGATATGCTTCCCTGAGTAAACTTGGTTGGATTTGACCCCTTTTATACATCAGTGCTCCTTGAAACAGAATAAATCTTAGAAATCTATAACTTAATTCTAGTGTTCAGCTATATAATTAGGGCTTCTGGTTTTCATTTCAAACCAATATTTACCACTAAAAGCCTGCTGGAGAAAAGCAGACTTTCTGTACTGGTAAATATTTGTTTATACTGAAAAACCTCAAACATTTTTCTTGCCACTTGTGGCCTTAACACCTCTGGGCAGCTGCTGATGCCACACCTTGTCAGTGTCACTCTGCAAGCGGGAGGCAGCCTGGATACTTGGAAATAAAAAACTTAATTAAAAAGACATGCAGCTTGCTGGAATACTCAAAGTTCTGGAGCACTCACCTGGCTTCCAGGTGGCACCCGACCAGTCCTCTGTGCCTATGGGGTAAAGCTTACATGGAAGATGAGGAACTTTTATTCCAGCACATCCTAGTGTGAAAACTGAAGGCTTTGGCAACTACATTTCGTGTTAATATTCTTCACCTCTGAATGTATTTGCCAATGGTTGTGGTATTGTTCTTTTCTTATTACATGATGCTTGGAAATCTAGTTCTGGGGTGAAATAAGTTTGTAGATATGGGCACTGTGCCTCATATATGTGCCTCCTCTCTTTCAGTATAATGTGATTTGATGTAGGTGTGACTTCCTGGAGTAGAAGAAAAACAGTAAAAAAGCAAATAATCTTCAGGGCTTTGCAGTCCTTGTAGTCCCCATTTAGATATCCAAATTGTGTCATTTGGACACCATCCTGTTAGAAGGCACAGCCTTAATCCCAATTCTGGTTTATCAGTTTCAGGGATAGACTTCTAGGCCTTTGTAGGACAGAATTAGGACTTCATTCATTTTGGCCATGCCAGTGAAACCTGTAGTTAAAACTCGTCGTGGGGACTGTTGTTGTCCCCCTTTCACTGGGGAGACTCTGAAGCACCTGTGATTCTGGTACCCACAGCTTAGCCAGTCTTCCTCTCTGTGATCCTTTTGATGCCATAATGCAGGAAAAGGCATCACTTTCTCCTGTTATATTGTAGCAGGACACAAATGGTTTTGAAGCACCATGTGCCTCTCCTAAAATACAGTAGATAAATACTTTCTTGCCAGTTGATGGTAGTAGGTCATAAATAGAGCAAACAGAGGAAAAAGGCTACAATAAACAGTGTAGCAGCATTCACGATGTACTGTATGAAGTAAGATTGTTTTGGAAATGTTGTAAAATCAGCCTGGGAGACTAAGATGAAGCAGGTTTCCTGTCAGCCAGCACCACAGTGCCAAGGTGACATGTTGAACATCAGGAAGGCAAGACTGGATGTAATTATTTTGCTTTCTTCCCCTCATTTATCTATTTATTCCTTTTTGTCTGCATAGCTCTTGGCTGTGTCAGGCTGGCCGGATACACTGCCCCAGAGGCTGCAGCACCAGTCACAGCTGCCCTGTGGTGGCTTCTGTGTATTTCATGTCAGTATTGTCACTTTGTGCCCCATCACAGGAAGGTACCTTGCTGTCCTACATCCTGAGGGGTCCTCTAAGGCTGATTGTTGCTATGACTTAGTTGTGTGGCAGGTTACAAACAGATTAATCCCATAGCCCTGAGTGAGAACACAGGAGATGTTGTGGATTGTCTCTTTCTTTGTGCTCCAGGTAATAATTTTCTTTTGTGGATTTGTTACGCAATTGTCTGACCTTTATGTGTGGTGGTGTCTTTCTGAAGACTTTCTGGTCTGTTTCTTAGTTTTTAATTGAATTTTTATTGACAGGGGTATACTGTCTTCAGAAACTGGAGGCATAAAGGGTTGGGGGAAGAACAGCACCTGCAGAAAGTGTGTCTTGTTGGAGCGGGGTGAAGTAATTTGCAGTTTGCAGTGCAGGTTTCCTGACAGAATTGCTTCAAGGAGAGAGAAGAAACTCCGGCTAGGCATAGCTGCACTTTCCTCAATCAAGAGCCTACTTAAGATTTATAAAAGTAGGCTTCTCCCCTGCTGTTAGCCAGCACAGGAGACGTTTTTTGTTCAGTGATGGTTCCACAGGTTGTTCTCCAGGTTTTATGTCATCTGGATCTGTTTGCCTTGGTCCCTGGATAAGCTTCTGCTCTGTGTGCAGCTTCACACCGGTGTCAGAACCTTTGGGGCTGTGCTGGGCTTGAGGACACAGACTTGAAGTAAGCAGAGGGCTGCTCTCAGCTGATGTGGGAGCAAAGGGAGGATCTCTGGGTGAGAGCTTGGCAGGAACAGTCCATCTGTCAGCCATAGTCATCCTTATCAAAGAAGATTGCAGCTTCTGTTTCCCTGTATGCTTATTTTCCTTTCCTGTGGTGTGTGGCTCAGCACTGCTGCTCACTTTTAGGACAGGCTTTGTCATTCATCTTCCATCCTGCAAACTTGAAAGTTTAGTGTGTGAACTTCAATACAGTTTTAGACAAGGGTGACTTTCAGTATGTTCGTGGACTGAGCAACTATTCTGACCTGTGATTGTTAGAAAAATATTACCCTAAGTGAAAGGCCCCAAATATTTAAGCTGTATGGATCACTAGGAAAACTTCCTTTTGGTAGAAATGTGGTAGACACTGGGTAATAGGAGGCCATCTCTACTCAAACAAGACTTTAGGACCTTGATATCTTTGAATGTGCACATATGAAAATAGTAAGAAATGAATCATTAACTTTTTTGTTTTGCAATGAGATTGACTCTTGTCTCATCCTTCTTCTTCATCTCCCTAATGAGCCCTAAACATGAAGAGGATATAGAAGCATGTCTGTCACTCTGGTCTTGCTCCCCAGACTCAGTAAATATTTTTGAAGAATGGAGCAATTGTGGCCTGGAGTGTTTCTGATTAACCATTGCACTGTGCTGGGAAATATATTTGTAGCTTTTCAATCTTACATTTCTCTTTTGGTTGTTTTCTCATCCATTCTGACTTTCCCACCTAGTTTTATTTATTTAATATTTTAAAAAGGATTTCAGACCTACTGAACAGCCTCATTCATGCTAAGGCTGGTGTGCAGAAGGACAACCATTTGGTTTTTTGACACGTCAGGAAAGTTGGGCTCTTCTTTGGAAGATACCTTGGGATGTGAAATGTAGCCTGTTAAATTAAAACCTCTGCCTTCTGGTTTTGCTTATAGATCTTTGCTGAAGTATGAAGGAGGTCTAGCTTCTATCTGGAAAAATATTTTCAGCGTTGACTTACTGGAGAATCTGTTGTTTTCCTTTCTACTTCTCATTTTATGAAATGATTCATGACCATTATAGCCTCAGAAATACCAAATGAAAGCCACAGTTCTTTTGTCTACAGTCTTAATCATTTTCATCCTCTTTTTCAAGCTTCTCTCTCTCTCATGTTTTGCTGGAGGACATCAGAATATCCAGCGATGTTCAGCTGAGGTTTCAAACTAAAATTGGTTTCCTTTCAGGAACATTATTTTCCTGCCTCTTTTCTTCTTCTTTGTTTTTTCCCTCTAATATTCCATCTTTTTCTCTTCCCTGTGTACAGAGTAAATTAGTGTCTGCTAGGGACAAGTTGAACTAGAACAGTGGGATCTGTATCAACAGGGTTTTCCTGTTTCCTCGTGTTAGATGTGCAGGTAAGTGGCCTTTTGAAATTGTGGAGTCACAGTCCCAGCAAAGAGAGAGAAAGGGTAGAATAGTGTGTAGTGAAGGGAGGAGGAGAAATACTGATAACTTACCTAGAATAAATCTTCAGTATCCTGAGGGAGAGCAAATTAACAACATTGCTTAACACCTAAGGGCATTCTCTGATGGTATTGATGCGAGTGTCAGGTATAGGAGAATCCCTAAAATATTGGGTGTCCTCCACAGTGGGGATGGTGGGTGGCACCAGCACAGCCTGCAGCCTCCATGGAAGCCTCAGCAGGGGCTGGCTGGCCTTGGGCTTGTCTGGCCAGCGTGCCCCACACCAGCCCTTGTGTTCTGCTCAGCTTGGGCACGGGCTGGCAGAAATCCTGAGTTCCCTGTGTGCTTTCCCTTGGGAAGCTGTTAGAGGCTGGCCTCCTCCATAACCATGAGTGGGTACATGGTAAGTGTGGGAAGTAGACCTGGAGGTGTGAAGTGATCTCTCCCTGTTCCCCTGTTGGAAGTGACATCTGGACTGCTAAGCACTGCCTTAGCCCACAGTTACATCCATTTCCCATGGGATGTTGTTTAGTGCTACCAGACAGAAAAGACTTCTTGTCCTCTGAATACATCTCTTTGGTTTTTTGTGTGCATTTGTTTTAAGAAAGTACCTGATGGATCCTTCCTGTTTACCCATTGCACTTGTCTGGCCTGGCAGATAGTTTCTTGTGGTGACAGACTTGTACTTCACATGTCTTATACAGCCATGTAGATGGGTTTTGAACTGGACCCGTTGGCATTCTCAAGTGGAACAATGAAGGAATACATGCCAGAAAGGCGTCTGTCCCTGGCTATGAATGAGAACAATGCCTGGCTGTCAGGTTAGATGAGCGTGTCCCTGCAAAAGACAGGGTTGGATTTTCAGAGCAAGTGTGGAAGAATTCTCTTAATGTCAAACGCTGTTGTTGGATTGCTGTATTTAGCTGTCACAGTGTGATGGAGGTTAGGGTTAGAAAAGTGTTCAGTGTTGCTGCAGGAAACTTGCATGTCATTTTGAACTCTTGACTTGCACATAGGCCAGAGCCAAAGATACCCGTAGAGCTGCTCAGCGTGTTATTTTTTTAGTTGAACTGAGCCAGGATGCTGGGACAGCGGTATCTTTACTGTCAGAGTGAGAAATAGTTATCATATTAGGCTCTCTGCGTGGCCCAGGCTTGCTTATTGCAGTGTGAAACTGAGTACAGGAGATGCAATCCTCTGTATAGAAAAAATATATTTTGCTTAAAAGTGCATGCTTATTCTTTATAGTATAATAGAAGCTAAATTTTGTGTTTGTTCCAGAGTCTAGCATAGTTTTGTGGGTTTTCCTTTTATACGATTGAAATAGTTTCAAGGGTTCTCTTAATCCTCTTCACTGAATGGTTAAAAGGGGCACAGTGATAAAAACATCCCATTTTTATAATATTTAGCTAAACAACAGAAAAAAAAATCCCTGTTTAAACTATTTGACGTACCTGGAAATGAGCCTTATGCATGCTAAATGCAGACCTGTGTCTGTGTTTTTGGCTCAGTCCAACGCACAGTTAAATTTTTCAGTTTGTGGGTCTGATCCCTGAAAGTTGTGAGTTCAAAGTGCATCCAAGGCTTCTTCCTTGGGGTTTGATGCCCGGTGCTGTGTCAGGGTGGCTGCCTGTCCTGTGCTGTAGCTGTTACTGCTGCATCCCACTAGGAACCAGATCTTCCCTTCCCAGCTCTGCTTTGCTCGCTGCTCCTTGGAGGAGGGGGTGGGTGCCAGCACAGCTAAAGGAGGTGCTTTAGATACTGACCTCTAATTTATGCATACTTGGCTTCTGTCATTTAAGTGGGGAGGGATCTTGGAAGGCCATGTGGTCCAGCCCCTACTCAGAGCATGGTGAACTTAAATCAGGCTGCTCATGGCTGTGTCCACTAAAGTTTGGATTATCTCTAGCAATGGAAGTTCTTTACTCTGTGGGAAAGCTTAAGTAAAATCCTAGTGGAGTCAGCAGAGCTGAGCCACTCTGTGCATTTAGTAGAGACACTGAGAGGTTTAGGTAGGTACATAAAGCTGGTTTACAGCAAAAGGTATAGATCTGATTTTGTGTCTCTTTAAACGTCCTAGTAAAAGCTATTCATCTTCACATTCTGGAGCCTTAACTACTATTTCTTATTACATTGGTTGGACTTAGACCTAAGTACATTTTTAAGACCAGCCTCTCATTTTTTTGGGTGCAGTTTGTCATTCTTTTTAACTCCCCACTGCAAGCATGGAAGCATCACTCCAATTTTATGTGGAAATGATCAGTAAATAGTTCTGAGTGTAGTTTTAGCAGCTACCAGAGTTACCCACATAAGAAGAAAAATAGGCAAAGGCTTCTCTAAAAATAACCATTGGCTGATGATATGGCTTTAAATTGTATTTTTCTGCCAGAAAACTGGGTCCCTACATTATGTTAAACATATGCTAAACACCGCAGCCAAATAGTTAATAGAAGTTGTTCATGAAACATTCTCTTGCAAGGAGGAATCCCTGTGTATTTTCCTAGGGAGAGGAAAATTGAGTTGAAGGAGCGATGAGAACCCCTTCCCAGTGTCCCTGCATCTCAGCTCAGCTCCGACTGGTGATCAGCTGTTTCTCTTCCTCTCTCAGCTGCTCTGTGCCCACTCCGTCTGGTCTCTGTCTAATTTATTTGAGACCCGTGCTTTGGGTTTGATTCAGCGCGGATTACGCCAGCGTTGGCCGGAGCATGGCAGTGCTGCTGACAAAATTTCAGCCTGAAGCCTCGCTCGCAGCAGTGCCAGAAACTCTTCCTCCCATGGGAGTTGCAGATGGGCAATGCTTTCTTCCGGAGAGGGCTGTAATTTCCTCGAGGGGTCACAGGCAGGGCAGATGTGCAGAATTAGCCCTCCCCCCGGTAGGCTGCAGCCCGGGGCTCCGAGCGTGCCTCTGCCGGGACCCCGGAGGGGACGGTCCCGGTGCCGGAGTTGTCCCTGCCGCCCCCGGGCTGGCTGTTCGCTGCTGCCGGCTTCACACAGGGCTTTTGAACACCTCCCTGGCTGTCACGTAAAGTGGGCAACTGGTTACAGCTGATAAGAAGACTCTGCCAAGCTTAGCGTGATTTGCTTCTCATTATTTCACCTCTGCGTGCCCGCTCCGCAAACCCACCCGCGGTGCCTGGGTAGCGGCTGCGGGTCGGGGCAGCCGGGCAGCCACGCATCCCTGCTGGGACAGGGCTCTGGGAGCACGGCAGGGGCAGACCCGGTCGGTCCTTTCCGTGGGTGACCCCGCTATTGCCCCGTGGAGAAGGGAGACCTTTTATCTGAGAGCGTGGGACAGCCGGGGGCTGCGCTGCATTCCCGGCCGGCCGGGGCAGGACCGCGGGTCCATCTCAAGGCGCCGGTGCTGCAGTTCTGCCCGAATCATTCCCCACACCCTGGGAAAGGGAAAGGACAAGGACAGACAAGGTTTTACTTCGTTATAGGTGTAGGGCCCTGTGGCTGTTTCTGAGGAATATGTTCTCGTTTGGTGCATGCAGGTGTTGTCAGTATCTAAGCGAGCCTATCACTCTCAAGTGTTAGTTATCAGAATTTCCAGATGAACCTTTTTCTCTCTGCTGTTCCAAGATTTTTGTAGTTGATGACTCATGTCTAATGTCTTTTGATAATCCAGCTCACTCTGCTACTGAATTTCTAGTTGCATGTCATTAATCAAAGACATAATATCTTGTTTACTTTGGACATCTTTGATGAAACTCTGGGCATCAGCCATCCTGTCTCTCAGCACCATACCATTACAGAAATCCTTTTATACTTTATAAGTTCATTAAGTGACTCTAAAATAAAATGAAAGACTTGAAGACTTGTCTTCTTTTTTTTTTTTTTTTTTTTTTAATTGCAATGATAACAGCTTTATTCTGAGATTTTCCCTTCCTTCTCTGGGCTTTGGAGTGAAAGGGAGGTGCTGTAGTGGTTTGAGGGTGTATAGATAAGTTTTTGCTTATTTTGTCATTACACATCAGATTTTATAACTGAACTCTGTTTGTAGTGCTGTTCAGGAAAACAGTTTTATAAGAACATAAAACACTTCTTAGTATTCATAGCTTATAATATCAGCAGGAAAATATGCTCTATTTAACATAAAGTGGGCAACTGTTTAAAGTACCATGATAGAGCCTTTACAATTTGATTGATAGTTTCCATGATTTTACATGAGGTAAATTATTTATTATTGCCTTGAATACTTTAGTTATTTATGGGGATTTATTGCTGTAGTGTCTGATCACCTCATAAATATCAATGAATTTAAAATTAATTATTTTCAAAGAAATTTTTCAAATAAGCACCATTTAGGAACACTCCCTCTGTCTCAAAGAAGCATTTAGACTTTAATGTAGGTTTCCTTTATAAGCTATACAGCAGCTTTCTGATGAAAAAGTGTTCCACTGGAAAATGCACTTGTCAGACTCAAACTGTTCCATGGAAATACAGTTTGATGACCTTTTTTTCTCCTTTTTTTTTTTCAAAGCTAAGCAGACTGCATCAGAGTTGGAGCCTCCTGGGTGTGTGGCTTAGCCTACCCTGTGGACAGCTTCAAGGCTCTCAGGGTCTCTGACATCATGGTTGCTGGCACACCTAGGTTTTCCGGAGTCCCATTTTGGAAAAAGATGTTTAAAACCAGGTTTCTCTGTGACACAGAAATCTGCTCCTGACTCTTAACGTGGACCAGATGGTCCCCAAAGCCACGTACTTGCTGAGACTGACGTTTGACAGAGTACATAAACATTGCTTTATGGTCAGCCTTCTATAAGTCCTCGCCAGCTGGAATCGGAAATGGGTGGTTTATGCCCGTAGGTTGTAACAGGTAGCAACAAACCCATTCTTTCTGTCTTAGTAAGTTCCATTATTTCTTCTGACTGGAGAAGGTGAAAAGCAATCTCACTTGTCTGCTTGCCAGTCTGACTTGGCAGATGATTGTGGAGCAACATTTGGCATTGATGAACAGGGAACTCTAGGAAAGTTGCATGGTTATAGCCCTGCAGGGAAGTAGCTGACATTACTAAAACTGAATACACTGGAATTAAATGAATAAGACTTTGAGTCTGTAACATCAGCTGCAGGAAGGGAAAAGGATCCTGCATCAAGTCCAATTGTGTTGCTCACATTCACCTCAGTTTCTACTTCGTAATTATCTAGAACCAGTTGGTAGTGGTGGTGCTTGCTTTGATTGAAGTAGTTTCTGGCCAGAGTTGGAAAGAATAGGTGTTACTGAAATTGGTGTAATCAGAATACTTGAAATAGCATTAGTGATGCATATCTCTAAATAAATACAGCATATAACTTTGGTTAGTTAGAAAACGTGCATAAAGAAATGTTTGTATATATTGAGATTGTTTAAGTTACCTCACCATATGAAGTAACTATTGTTCATTAGACATTGCAATACTAGGAATGAAGAACTTTCTGAAAGACCAAGGGCAAAATAATAGTAGGAAACCTTTCCTAAAACAGTAAACATTTAAATCTGTTTCTAATCTGTATTAGAAACATTATTTTAATAAAGCAGTTCCTAGGAAGTTTCTAGCCAGTTCTACCTGCATTAATCTATTGAGTAATTGATCAAAATATTAATAAAGGTTGTAAAATTTCCCTCTGCTAAGATTATTAAGCATAAAACAAAAGAAGGAACATGTTCTCATTTTTGAAGCTAGTCTTACTGGTTTTATTTGCATGGATAGATGCATTAAATAAATAGGACAAGACAGATTAAAAAAATCTATTATCTATGAGGGACATAGAATCATTTCACCTTTTCTATTTTTACCAATAAAATCATGATAGGATTAATGTCATGTCCTATCAGCTTTCATTATAAACTCTAGTAATAAAGTTATTTGACAGGGTAAAATGTGTATGAGAGGAACGGGTTGGAAAGAAAAATTCCTGTGGATACATCATTTAAGGAGGGCAGTAGGCTCCTCATACTCAATGCATAGGACTGTATCCCTACATACATCCACAACCTCGATTATTTTTGGTAGTAAGTAATTTTTCCTAATGAAGAATTAACATGTTTTGACTCATTTATTTGGCTAATGATCTTGTTGGCACGTTTCACTCATACATACTTAGTTTTGTTCATGGACAAAACAGGGAACAGTAATAGTGCTTTAGAGTAAAGAAGAGAAAGCAACAGGAAGCTAAAAAATTACCACTCAAAAAGCACTAGATTTAATTTGTGCTTATTAATGATGCTGGATGGGATCCCTCATTTTGTATTTAAGTGTGAGTTTTGCTCAAAAAACCTGTATGGTTACTTCTTCAGATATGGAGTGATGTGAGGCAAGGTTTGCCCATTCTGTTCCTGTTGTTAAGATGCTACTGGTTTGATTTCATGCTTGTAATGTAATCTTTAATTTGTATAAGTGTTTGTTACCTAAAAACCCCAAGAACTACAGACTAGAAACACACAACACTTCTAAATGTAATTATTGAAATGTATATTTCAGTGATTTACTTTCACTGTTTTATGCCTCTACTTTTAAAACATATTTCTGACTAAAAATAAGAATTCATCCTTTTTTTTTCCCCCAGACCAAATGTGTGTGGATCACGTTACAATGCCTACTGCTGCCCTGGGTGGAAAACTTTACCTGGTGGAAACCAGTGCATAGTCCGTAAGTTAATTTAATCCTGTGTTTATCTTTGTCCTTCTATGTTTCAGGGTGTTTTTAATTGTATACCAGAACCAAAATGTGTTTCTTTATGTTTTCAATAGCAGCTGTTCATGATTGTTTTACCATTAAAAATATATTAAGCTAATATACAAAGTTTCAACACAGTGATGTGATACCAGTATTTAACAGAAGATTAATCTCATCCACATGCTCTGTTTAAAGTCTGTGGAAAAGGGTTCCAAGGGGTGTGTGAACTCTTGGGAATGAGTGGAATATGTTAATCTGTTTAAGTTAATGGAAGAAGGCAACAGCATCAGGCCAGCAAGCACATTTTATCTGCTTCTTTGGACCACATCCCTGAAATATAAATGTAGGGATATAAATACCTGCATACACCATGGTGCTATTTATGCATATTCATGTGTACTACAACAGGATACCAGAAATAACTCCTAAAGGCACTTGGCCCAAGGCTGATAAGACTCCTCCAGAGGTCCTGCAGCAGCGTGCTGTCAGAGGGGAATTATTGCTCCTGTGTGTGTGGTGCAGAAATAAAGGAAGCATTGTAATGCTGCCTCAGCACCATCCTTCCTCCAAGAGCAGCCTGGTAAAATGGACAGCAGTTTCACTTTTCCAAGGAGATCTCCCCATATCTAGTGTGGCCTGTGGCATGTTCCCAGACCTTTTAATAACAGATGGTGAAGGTCTAGATCTTAGCTGCCTCCTATAAAGATGAAGATGAACAGGAAGAACTGTTTTGGCATCTGTTGTATGCAGTTCAATGAGTTTGTGGGTGTTTATGTTATGGTACTGAATTTTTTATCAGGTGTTTTTTTATGTGTTCGAGGTTTTTGAGACATATTTTAAAGGCTTTTATGTTTTCTTAATAGCAATCTGCAGACATTCCTGTGGGGATGGATTTTGCTCTAGACCAAACATGTGCACATGCCCAAATGGTCAGATAGCCCCCTCCTGTGGTTCAAAATCAAGTAAGTATTTCTTCCGTGTCTCTGATACTGCTCTTTTGAGTCTGTGAAGCTACTAAGGTACATAAAATGCTTCAGTGGTCAATATTTAAGACAAATAACCTCTGAGTCACCAGACGTACTTTTACCACAGGAAGGAAAGTGTAGCTTCCTATGATGAAACCAAAGAATGACTCAGAGACTGGCTATTGAAGACACTTTTTTTTTTTCTTTTTTGCCAAATCAAACCCAAATTAATCTTATTGGAAGCTATTTTCATTTGCCACTTTGTAGCACTAATTCCCATTTTCCTTGCTTTCTGGAAAATGCCTTATCTCTGTTCACTGGTAGACGTGCACATGTATACAGCACAAAAGTGGTAATGATAGAGAGATGGCTCTTTGACAGTTGGCTGACCTCGAAGTGCTTTGTCATTTTCTTCAGCTTTCAAGGGTTCTAAGCCAGACTCTGTGTGTGCTCTATGTTAATACCTAGGCCTCCAGGCATTACAGCTTGCTACGTATCTTCTGAATCTAATACTGCTGACTTTCTTCAGGTGATGCTTCCGTAGGTACTCGAGGTACAGAGTTGCACAAGGTTTTTAAGTGGAACAGCTTTTCATCAGAAAAACAAAGGTGCTTTGGAAATGAAACTTTTCAGAGAGATGACTTTTCCTAAAAATGTTTGTATTTCAGGTTTTCAGAGAAGGTTCTCCAGAGCCAGGGAAAAATAAGTAAAATTAAATTCATTCCATGAACAGAGAACTCAATGGCTAAACATGAGCTGAGTGTTTGATGTAAAGTAGGATTTGCTCAGTTCATATCTGAGATGCCAGCTGTAAAGTACTCTGTATTCTCATTTGGACATGGTGCTTGTCTCTTAGAATGTAGAAGATTTAGATTTTTTAATGAAATGTGAAGTTTCTGGAAAGAATTTTGGGGGAGACTGGTTCCCAGAAATGCCTGGAACTATCTGAACAGCGTATTAACAGAAGTCAGTGTGGGATGCACTCAGCTGAGGTCTGTAATATTATGCTCAGTGGTCATTCTTTTAGTTCTGAATATCTTTTGAGACTCAGTGTGTGGTCTGCTTTGCTTCTGTATTTTTTACCTTGACATTTTTTTTACTTCCCTGGTTGATAAGAGTTTTCCCACATAACTGACCATTTCAGTTTATGGTTTTAGCATCCTTTTTATGCAATAACAGTGGAAAAACATTAACAACTGCAGAACGTAATGGAATGGCATGTACTAAAATGGTAAATACTGTTCTTTGTAGTTCAACCCATCTCATCCTCCTGTGGTGGCTGTTAGGGAGAGGACAGCATGAGGAAGATCTGGAGCTGTGAAGCTGCCAGAGAGTGCTGGAGGGAGGGAAGGGTGCAAAATGCTGCACAAATAAGTGTGGTGATGTGTTCCTGCCTGGGTCTGCAGCTACTGTTTTATCAGGTGCTTATGCCTTAGTCTTGTAAGGCAGTAAAGGAAGGTGTGACCTTCTCCCAAGCACCCTTTGGGGCACAGGAGAGATATATCCCTGTGTCTGTTACATGTCTCGGCACCTTTGTAGAAGGCAGGACCAAGTGGGCCTTAGTCTTACCTCTTTTTTTCCTTTGGCTACACAGAAGTTTTCTATGAGTCAAGACTTAAATAGACTTATGAGTAAAATTTCGGTTCTTCTTCTGAAATATTCTACCATTGATCTCCATAGTTTTAGCCTTCATTGGATAGCACAGATAAATGGGTGCAGGACTTTACCACTGTGTTTAATCAAGCAGCTTCTAAAGCCTATATGGCATAGCTAATTTGGTTATTGACTGTTACTTCTCCTAAGTGAGACTTTTCTACTAATCATGAGCTGTAATCTGTGCTGACATTGTTTTCCTTACATTGCTGCATAGGTTTGCCTGCTTTTAAGTGTTGATTCTCTGTATACAGTATGAGTATTAACACTTTACAAATAGACTTAACAGCTGGCTTAAAATATATATGGTGTATATCTTGTTCAGTTTCTACAGTAATGTAAGATACATTTTGTGTATGTGGTTATATACCCTTTATTTATTGAAATATACCAATTCTAAAAGCAAAAGTGTCTTTAAAGTTGTAGGGAGAGGAGACTCCACTGCTTCTGTGCACTCTTGTGTAATATTTTTTTATGATTTAGCACATCATTAGTACTTACAGAACATACTTTATGGAAGTCATTTGCTCTGTTGGCACAGTAGACAAAACCCATGAATATGTAACAAAGTAAACATAAAAAATACATTTTCTCAGAATATGCATTCATGAAACCCTATTTTAATTATATGTTTTTAAAAATAATAAAAAATTGGATTAAAATAATTTAAAAATTGAATTTAAATGATATGTGTTTGTCAAATGCAGAATAAAAATAGCAAGTATGAGTGAAAATGCCATGATTTCTCAGAATTAAGTGTATAGCTTCTGATATATGAGATGTGTCTGAGATGTTCTTTGAGTATTTTAAACTACATATGTCTTTAGTACTTAAAGAATCAGTAATGGGCACGGGTTTTATAGCAGGTACACCCATAGACAGAAACTGAATTAACAGTGACTTCTATACTCTGGTTGTCTGTTGAGATAAAATATTTAATGCAGATTGGAAAGCATGTGGATTTGAGAGCAAAACAAAGCCTCCAAGTTTGATTCTTGTGCAGGTCAGACTTTTCTGGTTAAGAGTCAGCTTTAGGAATCTGATTTGTGGTTGAAAAGATCAACCGGTGGTTTTCTCAGCAGGGATTTTAGTGACATCAGTAAACTTGCTGGCTGAGTAGTGGTTATTTCTGTGTGATTGGTGAATTTTTGGGAGTGCTTACAGCAGGCTTGGAGATAAGATTGCCAAGGGTGGAGGCCTCCGTGCCGCTGGCTCTGATGGGTGGGTGCTCTGATGCTGCGGGTGCACCTGTGTGGAGATGTGTGACACTCCGTGCTGTGGGACATGTGTGACACTCCGTGCTCTGCCAGCTCTGTGGTGGCAGCGGCTTCACTGCTGTCCCCACAGTCCCCAGGCTGTCCTGCTGTGCCCATGTCTGCTGGTGCTGCAGCCTTGGCCCTTCTTTGTGCTCCATTCATGCTCTGGCATCTTGCCACCTGTTAGAGCTGCTGCTCTGCCGCTGAGGGAGAGGCGGCAAACAGGGAGGAGGGTGCCAGGCTGCCCCCAGGGTTATGGGTCAGGTCTGTCTCTGAGCTCAGCCCCTGCTGTTGCTTCTGTAGTCAGGATGGTTTGGGCTGGCTGAAACAGGGAAGGCATTTGCTGGTGGGGCTGTCCCTGAAGGAAGGGAGCCGTTCGGAGGCAGCGGGAGTGGTGGTGGATGCTTGGGAGACGAGTGTGTCCAGAGCGGGGCCTGCTCCACTCCTCTGCCAGCAGCATCGGAGGCACAGCCGAGGACTGAGCTCCCCCTCAGAGATTTCCCGCCCGGAATCTCCCTCAGAGGCTGCCGGTGGTGTGGAACTGAGCCTGGACCTTGGCTCTGCACCCCAGGACCCCACTCCTCGGGTGCTATGGGAGATGTCTGCTCAATGGCAGTAAAACCTGAAGCTCAGCCCCTTGCCTTATATTCTGCTACTGTCAGAGATGGTGTAAGTCTTGAATTTTGAATGCTCTCAGAGTTTTTGAGGGTACTGCGGGTTTTGTCTATGCCTTGTGCTGGGCTGCAGGGCAGCAGGCCCGTGTCCCGCCTTGGTGCTAGCTGCCATCTCTCTCCTGAGCCAGTCACTCGACAGAGAGAGCACGCTGAGCATCTGGGATGCGATGAGGCCGTCATTCCTTGTTTACAGCTCCTGGCAGGCAAAGCCCTGCGTCATGCACGGCCGGGGCTGGGAGCGTTTCCTCGGCAGTGGCACAGAGGCAGAGCCGGCCTCTCCTGCGGTGCCCGCTGGCTGCCCTGCCGCGCCCTCAGCCTGAGGTGCCAGGCCAGCAGCTCCTTTTCCCACCTGAGGACTGCAGACCCTCACACCTCACGTTTCTTAGTCTGGGATCGCAGAGTAGACGGCGCCTGTGCTACCCTTGGTCTGCGTGGTGAGCTCCTGCACGTTTCATGAGTGGTTGTGCTTGTGGTAGTGCTCTGGGTGTGATGAAGTCTCAGCTCAGTTTTGCTGGGTATTTATTTGAAAAGTCAGGAACTGTTATGCTTAAGAGGGCAACACTTTGATAAAAAACACAACTGTCGCCCACACGCGAAGCCTGTGTCACTATGTATGGTCTTGCTGGCTCTTTTGCAGGTTTATAAAGTTGTGTTCCTGCAGTTATTCCTGTTTTGACTTCAGACATTTCCAGCACAGACTGTTTACAAATTGGATGTGAAAAAGAACAGTAATTGATTAAAAGCAACCATTTATTAATGTTAACATTTCCTGTGCATGCCAAGATAAGGCCAAGCTATATGCATTGATTTAGCAGCCTTATGGTAATTCCTGTGCTTTTTCTCTGAATCTCTGTCAGTGTGGTATCTTGGAACAGGTTGTTTCATTTACCGGAATATCTCCACTGACATTAATGGAATTGTTGATATAGCTGAGAAAAGAGAACCTGGACCTGCATTAATATGGTAGTTTTCAAAAATGCATTTTTAAAATCATCATCTGAGCTCCAGACAGCCTTTGAATGTGTTTCTGTAAACTTTTGGAAGGATAATATTACAGAGTAGTCTGTATGATTTTGGAAGTACTCTTTTCAACATTCCTGCAAAAGAGGGCAGAAAATAAGTAATTCGTTTACTGACTGTATGTCAGTGGTTCTCTTGCCTGGTAATAGGGGAGAAAGGTCACTGACTTAAATGGCTCATTTTAGTAAAGATGTCTGGGTGTCCCAGCAGTCTCCCATAATGATTTTAGTTTAAAAAAGAGGAAGAAATATTTTACCTTGGATAAGTTCTTTTAAGAAGCACTAAGACAAGTTATGGAAATTTTGGGTGTACATCCCAAAATGAGGAAATAGACTTTATTTATACATGAACAAGTAATATGAAAATCATCATTTAAGCTACTGTTAACCTTTTAATCTCAAATGTAGTTCAAACTACTTAAATGGCTTTGGTCTTCATGTGGGAATGGAAATTAGCTCTTGGCATAGCTTGCTCTAATTGAAATCAGTTTGTGGTTTTTAAGTTCCTTCCCTGCTTGACAGATGATATCATTTCCTATGCTTTTTGTAATCCCCTCTGTTTTTCTAAGATTGTATAAAGCTGAGTTGAACTACACATTTTAAAGTAACTATACACCTTTTTCTGACCTACTTAGGACATTGTCCAAAAATCTTCACTCTGTATTTGCAGACAATTTTACTTTTTGTTGAGGAATGTTAGTACATTTTTGTTGCTTGAAGTACTGAAGTACATGCAAAGCAGAACAAAGATGTATAATAACTATTAGACACATAAGAAATGTAATACACAGTTTTTGCTTTTATAATTGAAGAATTAAGATTACTAGTGTTTTAAATGCTAGATTGCTTTAAATTCTCTTTCCAGTTGTATGTTTTACTTCTGTTTTGTGGATTCATATTGTTATAGAACGCAGTACAACTAAAATTATTATTTCTACTTGAAAAAAATTCTATTCACATACTTCTAAACTGTTAAAAGCCAAATGATGCCTAGGAGTTTTGTGTGAGATGAAAAATTCAGTGTTTGGCATGGCACCTGTTGGGCTCTGACAGGACATGCAATTCCCATTTTTCAGTCCTGAGCATTTCAGACAGCATGGTGTAGGTATCCAGTGCTCCATCACAATCTACCGAGCTGCTGATCAGACTGTAATCCTATCTGGGGAGGAGCCTTTCATGTGGTTCCTGTTAAGAGGAAAACCATTTCCCAGCGGCTTACTGGAGTGCAGGCCCCAGTTCACAGCTGTGTTGGATAGCAGGACCTGTAAGAACTTCACTTTGTTGGGAGACCTGCCCACTTCTCTATGCCTGATGAAGAGCCTGACGTACTTTTAGTTGCTCCCAACATCTAGTTAAGAAATCTATTTGCCTTTGTTACTGGAAGAATGAAGCAGAGACATTATGCTTTACTGGCATGGGGCTTAAGCTGCCTGTTAACCATTATAAGTGGTGGGGCTGCAGCTGAGGAGAGTGTGCTGGTGGCTCCCTGCCTCTGCCCTTGGCAGGGGAAGGTTGTTGGCTCTGAGGAGGTGCTGTCTGTGAGCTCTGCAGCTCCCAAGAGCAGCAGCTCTACAGGTGGGGTGAGCCCACAGTTGGCATACAGAAAGAAATCACTCTGTAATTTCTCCTTCTTATGCTAGAAGTCCTACCTGGCCAGGTCGGCTTCTGGTGCTGCATGTGTTGGCAGAACAGGGCTGTCTTCAGGAGCTTCCTTATATGCTTCCCTTTAATACTTCCCTCCCCTGCTTCCCAGATGATAAGACTTCCTTTCTAATGGTGCTGTCTGCCAGAAGTTTAGTACTTTTCCCTTATTGAAGGCTTTTTCTCATAATTGCAAACTAGGAAAGAAATATTGAGGATTTATGCTTGTATGAAATACCTTTGACTTCATTTGCATGAGAGGGTGCATCAAGTCTTTGCACCATGTCCTATATTCCTTAGGAACCGTATATCTATATTGTGTTCTGTAGTGCCATTTTAAATACCTGTCCTAAAATGTGCATTCTTGACTTCTAATACTTTCTAGTTTACAGAATCAATCTCAAAAGAAAAAAAAAAAAGAAGTAAAATCCTTTAGCAAACAGTAAAATGTTTCTGACTGGTGTGATTTAACTGAGGCAAATCTCTTTTCCTTTCAAGTCCAACACTGTAACATCCGCTGCATGAATGGAGGTAGCTGCAGTGATGACCATTGCCTCTGTCAGAAGGGATATACAGGAACACACTGTGGACAGCGTAAGTACACTCCTAGGAATGTAGATACTGGCAAGTGATGTGTGGACTGGACACCCTTTAGCACTAAATTGCAGCTGCTGTTGAGCTGGTTTTGATCAGGTATAGTGGAATTTTACAGAAAAACACGTGGCCTTGTAATGAGTGCTGAGTGAATTCTTACTGATCAAGATTATTAAAATAAACATCATGTGGCTTCATAACAATTGGATATAACTTGATCCTGTAGTTCTCACACTACCATAATTCCCATTGAACTCCAGGAGTTTTCACCCACTAGATCATGGGATATATGGGTCATACATGTAAATTTTACATGGGATTCAGTTTTTATTTTATAGATGAAGCGAAGATTTTTAATACAAAGTCTTGTTTTCATTTCAGGGTTTTCCTCAGACTTAGCCAGTATGCTTTAGAAATTTTGATGTTGTCTTATTAGAGTTGATTGACAGATTTTTTTTTATTTGCTCAGTGAGTCCTTAGCCAAAAGCATTCCTGGATCTGCTGCTTGAAATCTCTCCCAAACTGACTCTGGTGCTCTCTTGTTCTTCTTGGCTGGAATGCTGTGAAGTAACTCAAACAAGGATGTAGACACTGCTTTTAACCAAGGCTGTCGTGTTGCTATCTGCTGAACTATTGGTCTGACACAGAAAATGTGTTTAGCTCATTTAATGAAAACCTTTTGTGCTCTGTCAAAACCAATGGCACACTTTACATGAACTTCAGTGGGACCAGGAATTTACCCTAATAATCTGGAGGAGGATCACATGGTGAAAGGATTAAGAATTGTATTTCTGCCTTCACTGTGAAATATCAAGTGGATAAAAGAGGATAAATGGAAATCTTCTTTCTACTGAAGTGAACGTGAAACGGAATAAAGAATAACATTACTCAATGAACATCAAATTGTATTTAAAATCTCCTTTTTCATGTGCATGTTATATTTTATGATTATTTTTGAGAGGAACTGCTTTTGGAGTTTATTATTAAAAAATTGAGTTCTGAAGCCAGTGACATCATCATGCGGGGGAAGAATATCTTGAATTAACATGGAATAGATATTGATTACATTTTGCTATCCTAATTAATAGCATTATTTATTTAACATCAGCAAACAGCCTTTTAATACTGCAGGAGGAACAAGTACATTTGAGGATTTAGAGATGAAATATTCCTCTGCATCTTCCACATGCAGTCTCTATCAGTCTTTATTTGTTGCAAATTTGAAAGAGATGTTATTTTGAAGTTATGGGATTGTCTTGATATCCCAAAGAGAAAGGCTATGAGAGATCAGAAAAGCTGTGGTTGTTCCTGTATTTGTGTTATGCTCCCTTGAAAAGATGAGTTCCTGGTACTAATGAGGCCAGGAAGTAGTAAAAAGTCATTAAGTAGATTCTAGGAAAAGAGTTTGGTACCCTGTTATGTTTACCATTTTCACCAGTTTACCTAAGTTAGTCAAGCACTGCTTTCATGCCTTTCTGAAAATAGCTCAGTAAAGACTATTTTTGCCTTCCCTTTGATACAGCTGTCTGTGAAAATGGATGTCTAAATGGAGGGAGGTGCGTAGCTCCAAACCGATGTGCTTGCACCTATGGCTTCACTGGACCCCAGTGTGAGAGAGGTATGTGCCCTAAATCAGTGGGAATAATTCTGTTCCAACACCTCTAACAGTAGGGTTGTTGGGCCATTACCTGTGGTATTCTATAGCTGAATTGGTTGTGTTTGTTTCTGTTGGTCTCAAGATGGAAAATAAGTTTTAAGTAGCGTTTCTAGAAGTATTTGAACTTCATAAGGATAGAGGCCAGGATGAAACACAGATGGAACTGTTTACTTTTTTTGATAAAAACACTGCAGTGGAAGAGGTGGCAAATGAAAGCTTTTGTGTGCTTTTGCTCAGACTTCAGTTTCTAAGTCATCAGAAAAGGTCTTTGCTTCTGATATACGTGAGAGGTAGCATCTTGCCTCTGTCTTTGTTTGCTTTTGCAGTTTATTCAATTCTTTTTTCCATTTTGTACAGATTTATTGTTTTCAATTTTAGCTTTTTAGTTGCATATCCATAGTAATAATCTTCAGTTGAAAACACAACTATACCAACTGCCTTATATGGTATGTGGATTTTTTTCAGGATTGTTAAACCAATTTAATGTTTCAGTTGCGAGCATTATAGTAGACAATGTTTAGGTATAATCCTGTTGAGTTTTATAAAAATACAAATAAAATACTTGCATTTGTCAGAGCAATAGGTCTGTGTAGTTGGAAATTCATACACCCTACTCATAAAACAGGTTGTGTTACATATCTATGAACCTGGAACAGAACAGACATCAATAATCTGATTTTGGGCTTCCATTTAGAGGATGTAGATGTCATTAGCACATGAAATTTCTGTCAGTGAGCGTGTCAGATGACCTCTGCTGGCTTTTTTATGTGGCAGCATAGGTGGGTGATACAGAACAACAACTCTGAGGGGACCAAAGTTTTTCCTGTGCTAAAACAGACTGTAGGATGAAGCAGGTACTTCCTGCACTCCCTACAGTAGATAAAATTGCTGTGTTGGCACCGTGTGAAGTCCTGCCAGTTGTCCACTCAGATGTTATAAAAGTAGCTCAAACCAGTGGTGAATTTTTTCCAAAGATTGAAAAGTAACTCTGTTCTGAATCATGGGATCCCACTGCTGGAGAGGAGTAAGGAGAATGGGCAATTAGGTTAAAATTCCTAAGTTTGAAGAGAATAAATGCTTATAGGTGAGAATGCACTGAATATTACTGCAAGGACTTGGAATTTCAAGCAATTTGTGCATGTTCTTAATCGGTGAAGCTTTTGAGCCTTCAGTCTGGTGAGGAGGTGTAAAGTGTAAGTTCAGAAGAAGATTGTTCAGTGCTACTTCTGTGTTGCCTAATCTGAGACCAGTTTGACTCTGCATCCTTAGGGCAAACTTCTAGGCTGAATCTGGTAACAGCTTCAGTCCTGTCCCTCAGGGCTCCTTCCTGGTGGTGGGTGGAGTGAGAAACTGGTGGCACAGAGCCATTTGAGCCAAGTCAAGCTGTCCTGAAGTTACATGCATGCTGTTGAACACACTTGAGGTGGAAATCTGTAACTTAAATGCCTTGTCCATTGGCAATTTTTTACTTAAAACATGTGTTTGATTTTATAGTTATCAATAAAAGAGAAAATAGACATTAATGAGCTGTAGTATTCCTGGTTAATGCTCGCTTGCTATGTTGTGGCCAAATGATTGTCGTGTCTTCCCAGAAAACCTCTGAAATTTGGCTGCTTTCACAGATTTCCTGCAGCCTCTCTACCTAGCTGAGCTAATATGTTCCCCTCCTCTGAAAAGGGTGTGGTGGTTTTTGGTCTCAGAATCGCATTATGCCATGAGAAAAACTTTTTCTGAAGATAACTTTTCAAGTATAAACTAATCTTCGTCTTAGAATAATTTGCCTTGTTCAGCACATGCACCTGTGTGGTCACTGGGGAGTTGTCTGGCTGCATATGATTTTACACAGCTGTCAGCTAAGTAAGAGGTCCATATTTTGAATCTAGCTTTGGAAAGTTCTGTGGATTTGACACTCCCCGGTGGGCTTCTGATGTACATGTGAATAGATGTTAGCCAGTGAATTGACAAGATTCATGCCTTGTAGAGTAAAATCGTGTGTTTATTACAAAGAAAAGAAAGAGAGGAGGAAACAAAACAACAAAACCAAAGCATCTCTGTGCATGGAAGGGGAGGGGAAAGGAAAATACTCAAGAGAAATAGTCTCTTAAACTATGCCATTTCTGGGGGAAGCAGGGGAAGCAGATTGTTTTGAAAACACCATTTCTGGATATAAACGTAATGTGAAGTGATAGAGTTTTGTGGCATACACATTCTCCATCTGTTTGGCTGTGGTTTGACTTCTAGGTTATGCCATCCCACAGACTAACAGTTATGGAAGTAATTTACTGCTGTGTCTCACCCAGTGCTTTTCTCTACAAGCATCAACTAACAGTAACAATCAAAGAGTGTTTGTGGCACATATGTCACACACCAAAGAATATTCCAGCCTTTGCTGCTATGTTGTAACTTAGAACTGACTTGAGTAAAACAGTGTCGGGGCAACCAAACACGTGGGGTTATTCTAATAATCCGATAGGGAAAACACTTAAAATGTTGCAGGTGGTTGGAACAAAATTACATCGAGTTTCTTAGATACAGAGACAAGTTGTGTAGTTCTGTGTCTACTGTTTTAAGTAGTTTTTCCATGCATTACCTCAGTAAATGCTGACCACGTGATTGTTCATGAAGATCTGCAAGACTTCTGTGTAGGTCAGTAGCATCAAATACATGCACAATGAAGGGCTTTATCTGGTGAAAGACTCACTGCTTTCACAGTGCAGCAAACTCCATCAAATTTGTGGCATGAGTGTTTCTATGTATTTATTCAGTCATTCTTTGAGAGGGTAGCAGCTGGCCTTGGACAGTTTCGGCACACAAATTGCTTTTTTGTATGTCTTAGAAGTGTTAATCTTAGTGTAAAGCACTATAAACGTGAGCACAAGGGATTTTGAGATTCACTTTTATCAGTGGCGTTGCTCTTCATGTTCTGGCAGTGTGTACCATGTCTCTGGTGAGAGAGGCTTCACCAGAGCTGGATCAACAGCTTTATCATGCTGCAAGTGGTGCACACGTATCATTAACTCCTAAGCTGTTGTGTGTGGTGTTTGGCTCCTGTCCAGAGTGGGAGAAGCTGCCTGGACATACTGTCAAGTATATGCAGCTGTATCATAAAACAACAGACCTGTCTTTTCTGTGGAATAGTGTTCAAAAAGGTGGACTTGATATAAACTCACCAGTACACTCAAAAGTGTAGTGGAGTCAGGAAAGCTTCCTACAGCCATTTAAGACACATTTAAAAGACATAGCCCAGGAAGGAAAATATTTCAAAGACATTGTCTCAGTTAAAAGTTGAACTTTGGGGATTTCTTTTAGGAAGGTGCTGAGTTCTCTGTCGGTGGTTCAGTGATGGGCTTTGACGTGCCTTTACATTCAAACCTGAGATGTCAATATGCCTAGAATTATGCAAGTGCTTAAGGGCCTTGCTGGATTTTGGCCCAAGCTTTCAGAGCTAGTTGAGATCTGAGAGATGCACTCAGCTTTTAGCTTATCAGTAGTCATATTATTAATGAAAAGAAATCACAGGTAGCAGAAAATGAAGATGTGGGCAAAGCAAAATTTCTCTCACTGGTTAAAAACTGGATGCCATCTTTATGCCATTTGAATGTTAATACTGAATAACTTGAGTGAGTTACAGATTCTGCAGTTTCTTTTAGAGCTGTTGAAGAGACTGAGAGCAGAGACTTCGCTTATGTTCTCCTGAGGGTGATTCAGAACATCTACAGCTCTTTCTATTGTCTGTAAAAGAGCCTAGGGGATTTAGCTGACTATGGGAGATGCCCACGTTTGGGTCATGTGAAAACATCCCTATATCCTGCACTTTATGAAGATCCAGAGGAAAAAGTGACATTAGGAGATCAGGGAGATCAAACAACCCTATCAGATTTGGTAGAGCTGTCTCCAGATTTGTGCACAAAGGCTTTCTTGACTCTTTGAAACTGTTTCTCTTTGGACATTTGGGTGATAATACTTTAAGAGGGTGAGTTGTAGATAATAGAAGATTGTACATTGTTGTTATCCTTGTATTGCAGAAATGCAATGAAACGTACTTTTCTTTTTCTGTCTGGATTCATTTAGAGGAACACAGTGGAAGCTTAGAATGTGTTACAGCCCTGTTTGTTTATTTGAATGCTTGTGACAACATCAGGGGCTCAATCCTGCTGCATTCTGGAGTTCTGCCACTCGCTTCACATAGGAGCAGAATTGGGCCTGATGTAGTTCAAATATTAAAAATGTACCACGTGTGTTTTGTTTTTTTATGGACTCAGAATATGAGCAAACGATTGCTTTTTCTTCAAACAGAGTCGTTTCTGTACTGCTCTCTCCATGGCAGGAATTTTTGCATAATTTTTAATTATATTTGGCCATTATTAAAGGTTCCCAGAATTAATGCCATATGTAAAAATATCTTTCCCAGAGCCTCTCTGTGAAAGTGCAGCCGCTGAAAGTGGTCAAGAGTAATGTAGGGCTCTGTATATTTTTTTTCCTTTCTAAATACTACAACGGGTAGAATGTTTTTACAAAGAGGACACTGCACCCCTTAGTGTGCCCCGTCTCTGGTATTTAGTCTAAATGGAAAGTAAATAACAAAGTGTAGATAGCAGTAAAAGTATGTTCCCAAAGCCTTATGTTGCATTTAAAGTAGTATTGCAGCATATGGTAGCTGGCAAACATTTGAATAAACTTGATTTCTGCAGCTTTCTTCCAAGAAACACATCTGTTGACATAGACATGTAGTTTCTGCAGCCATGTAACATGAATGCATGTACGGTGTTACAGCAGCAAACTGAAAGATGGCTAAACTTGAAGGCCTGCAGTAAGGACTCCTGCACACATATTTTCCCCTGAAAAAAGTTATGAAAAATGGCTTCAGGCTGAAGATCAATATATTCAGTCACAGAGTGATGTTTTACTGACTTTAAAATAATTTCAGTATGTGTTGTCACCCTTGATGTCTTGCAGTTTTAGAATAAAAATTTCTTTGGATTATCTTTTCTACAAAAGAGGTTGAGTGAACTGGATGAGTTTTTCAATTTTTAAAATTGAAGTTGCAGCTTTATGGTGGAGAAGTCAGCCTCTACAAAATGATTGTGTGTAATTTAAGGTGGTTTGTAATATTTAGCAATATAATCAATGGATCTCTGGATCAGAACTCAGGACTCGGCTCAGTCTGTTATTTGATGCCAAAAAGCATTTTTAGGCATCTTGTGTATAGGAAGGCTTTTATGCATTGTTCTGGTCCTGGCAAATACACCCCATAACTGGTCCTGTGTTGCTTCCTCTATGCTTTGTGTGTCTTAAATATCACATAGCAAGTTTTAAAATGTTTCTTCAGATATATGCTTATAAGATTAATCAAGATCCATAAATGATTAAGTACATATGGCTTAGGTCTCTTGTGAGATGTTAGGACTCCAGCTTTTGTACATGAAGCTGAACATTTACATTTTGTTCCAAATTGAGTTTTGATTTCAGTCAAACAAATCTGAAGTTTTCATTCAGCTATTTGGCAGACCTTTTTATATTTCCATGCCTTCTTGATTGGCTGCTAAGGACACTGACCTTTAGATGTGCAGTAAAGTATTGTTTGGACTTTGCTTTGTTTTGATTTTAGCCGTAGCAGTGGAGATGCACACAAATTCAATCACAAATTGTGGAGCCTGTATTATCCTAGAAACATTTGAATGAAACAGCTGCATTGTTCTAATCGGTAAGATTTGGTTCTTGCATGTAGGACATTGAAAGGACTCGCAGGAAAGTCACTGGATCATTCTTCTGGTTCTGCAAACAGCTTTGTTGTTGAACCTGACCCCTACCCCCAGTTGTGCTGGCAGCCTCTGGCTCCTGTTTGCTGTGCAAGGAGTTGGGTTCAGCTTTCCCTGCAGCTGGGCTGGACCTCGCGCTGGCTTTGCCTGCACGTGGTACTTGCAGTCTGCCTGCTTAAGACTTCATTCCTTAAGGAATGAAGAGTGGAGGAGAGGCTTGTAAAGTTACCTACACAGAGAGATCTCTCTGTTTGTTTGATTATGGGGTGTTACATGCAGATCATACAGATATGACTTCTGTATACACAGTGCAGACAGCTGAAAGCTGTAACTTCCCTGAATGGCCTACACTGCTAGATCTGTGCTCTGCAGTGTTCCAGGCCTTCAGAATGAGTGCCTTCAAGCTGTTCTTCCCCTCTTTGTACCATCGTACCAGGCCCATTTTTCAATTTCAGCCAAAACATGTAGAAAATAAAATAGCTGGGCACAACTGATTTCTCTTGGAACTTTCCAAAGAAAAGGTGCCTTTGAAATGGTGGCTCCTGGAGCTGGATATAATAAAGGGAATGAGTAAATGCAGCTGAGAACTTACCTACCAATGCCTACTTAGCTATTAATGGAGAAAATTATTCCTTCTTCTCTGGGCTGCAATATATTTTGATATAAGAAAGCACTGCTACCTGAAATCCTCTAATTTGTTACAGTGCAAACAAATGTTTCCTTGTGAATCACTCATTCATAGCTTTTTTTCTTGTTGGGCTGGTAAGCTGAGAATTTTTGTTAAAGTTGCCACAAAGACAAATATCAGTATGCATGATGCCTCAGTCAAGTTTGTGACTCTTTTTCCTTGTTTTTACAAGTGATCTAAAACTTTCTTGATGGTCAGTTCTAAGAAAGAAGAGAAACCTCTTTTAGAGCATAGATCTAACCTAATGAAAGGATAAACTGACGAAGGCATTTCCAAGTAAAACAATTCTTTTATGTAGGTCAGCTGCAGAATGCTAATGAAAATGCATCTTAAATGGAGGTTCTCAAAGTGGCCAGTGCAACTGTTTTGACACATGTAAGTTTATTTGCTACCTATTTGTAGCAGAGCTGTTGAAATCCCTTTAAAAATTGAATCTTTTCTAAAGTAAACTGTTAGATTTAGGTAGAGACCTATCCTATATGAGCATAAAAGCTGCAAAAAATTGTGGGAAACAACTACCTAAGAGCAGCTGTAAGGACAGGCACATTCTCACTTCCAGTTTCCCTTGAGAGGTTCACGAATAATGACTGAGTAGTTTTTATATTTTTTTTCGTGACAGCTTGTACAGTTTGGCACTTTGGAGAAATGCTGTAGGAAAAGAAAAGAGGCCTAAATAAGGTCTGAAAAGAAAGGAGCCCTGAGAGAAATATCACTCTCCAAATTCTGCTATGCTGTAAAACAGGGCCTGGCTTTGCACTCTTTATCCAGAAGAAACTTCTTTTGGAAAAAGGTGGAATTTTGCTACGTAAAGAAACCAAGATTCAGTATTTCCCTTTGTAGGAAGGCGTGCAAAAGCTAGGGATAGGTAATTTTTAAAAAGTGTGAAAGTTATTAAAAGTGTATGTGTATTTACACTTATATATACACGTGAGTTTATATTCTAAGAAAGATGTATGAAACCTTATAAGCACCTGATTTTTGATTGTGATCTTACACATTTACTTTGCATGTATTGCAGGTGTTACCCAAGCTAAACTAGCACAAGTAGGCTAATGGAACTGCAGTCTGCTGTGCCATAGCCCTCATTTCTTTCCGTATTAGTGTAATTCAGGTTATAGGTCTCCCATTCTAAAGGACTGTTTTACTTGTCCCTGAATGTTTAACGTAGTGTGTGACTCAATTTTTAAAAAGCATTTAACTCGAGTAAGCCTGGCTTACCACGTGATCTTGGTCATGTTTTATAATGATCCTGCCCTCAGTGTTTATGTTTTTGCAGAGTTTACCCAGTGATTGCCAGGTGTTGAGTACTGTCCCCGTTTGCTCCTTACTCCTTGGAATGAATGGTCTTCTGTGACCCTGTAGTGCTTTTTCTTCTAACACAGAGGTGCTGACAGTCACAGGGAAGCAGGAGCTGAGTAGAAACCTGTATGCTCACAGCTCTTGCCTCCTTGGGGAAGTGGTGGCTGATGCTTTCATCCTGCACTGCTGCACACAGCATGGGACAAAGCCAGAGGTGTCCTTGCTGGCATTGCAGCAGTGGTCGTAAGTTCAGTGATATTTTACTAGACTTAGCCTTTTCCTTATTTCTGTATACACAGGGATCTCATAGTGCTCTTTGGTCTCAAGATTAAGCCATCAGTTTTTGCTCTAGGTCCTTTTATCTCAGTCCCATTGCTTACAGTGGCTCCATTGAATCTATTGATAGCTGAATTTTGAGCAAGGCTTGGAAAATCAGTTTATCTCCAGCAAAAACAGACAGCACACCAAAACGCGTATCTGCTATTTAGTGGGGTAACTCCTACCTATCAAACAATGCATTTACATTCTTTTAAAAATAGAACTGTAAGAGTTACAGGGAGAGAGGGTAATTTCTAACTGTATTTCAGCTTGCAGAATTGCTTAGGGTGGAAGGGACCTCTTGAGATCACCTAGTCCAACTGCCCTGCTCAAGCAGGATCAGCTGGAGCAGGTTGCCCAGGACTGTGTCCAGTCACTCTCTGGAAAATGTATTAAAATATATTTTTAACACCTCCAGCTGTACCATTCAGACCTATTAGCTATTTAATGAAGATCCAGTGCTAACATTGTCAAAGTGTTCATAGTTCTGGATCTTCTCTGTTTTTTTCTTTTTTGTGTGTTCTGTTATCCAGAGAGTGTTTGTCCTGTGGCAGCGATTGATTGAGTGCTGTGAAATGAAAGCACATGTTATGCTGATAATTTCTAATGTACTTGCCTAATAAAATTCTAAGAATTGAACAGTTAGTTTAAAAGTAAAAAAATAAGATGACAAAATTACAGTGGCTCATGGGGTGTGGAATAGGGAATGGTTTTAAATCTGAGTAATACTAAAACCTACAGACACACTGTCAGGGGAGTTTTCCTGTTTGCACTTGACTCTAATTATAGTTACCTACTTGCCACTTAATACACAAAAAGATGGGGAGACCTATTGATAATTTCACCTGATTAGGAGGCAGCTGGGTCCTTCAGTGATGGGAGATTTTAGGACCTCAAAAGCTCCTGTTTGCTTATATTTCTGAGAACTACAACAAGAAAAAAGTGGTAAACATACAGTGGAAAGAACATGCTGTGCACTTTCTTCGAAGTGCAATTACGGTGGATCTTTAAGTGAGACACACCTTGAACTGTTTCTTTAAGGGATGTTGGGCAGCTCTTTGGGCTGGCTTGTCCAGATGTCTTCGCTCAGTTGAGCAGCACAGTGACAGAACAGTACTTGGACTTGAAGTATTTATAAGAGGTAATAGTAAAACCAGCAAGTGATGAAGTATAACTGTCCTGCTGGGATATGATGAAAGCCTTTATGAGAATCTCCCTGTCCTGGTGTGACAGTATGTGTGGTAACTTGGAGAGATCTTTAAAATGCAAGTGTGACAGCTTTATAGTTGGATTAATATGGACTTCAGAAGAAGCCAAAGGGTCAAAAATTATTTCCAAGCCTGCAGCTTGGAAGGCCAAAAGATCTGCCATTGAAATGGGCAGTGAAAAAAGAGGTGAGTGAGGCACCTCTGTGAAAGGATCCTGTGAAAGGAGAGTTGATGTTAGGTTACTTCAGCGCCAATAAGCTTTAAAATAAGATACAGCATAATTATGCAGATATTATGTCTGAAATTGAATTACACCACATGGTGTGAACTAATTCCAGCTAGTTGATTCTTGAGTTGAGGAGTAAAAGAGTAGTAAGAGGATGATTTGTGAACCTTTTGAGGGATTAAACTAAGGAGAGAGTAATGTTTTAGTACACCGAATTTTGACAGAGTTATAGGGGCTCATAAAGCAAAAGCAAGAGAAACAAGTGAGAAGGGAAGATAGGCAAGAAGATGATGATAGAGAGGATCTAGCAAACAGTTTTCACACATCTTGGGAAAAGAGTATTGGAGGCAGGTTGAGAAGTTTAGACTGGTGCTTGGGCAGGGGAGACCCAGCGGAGATGTGCATTCCATTCATCTGAATGGCTCTTCTAGTAAAAACATTGCTAGACACAAGCACAGGCCAGGAATGGCAAATGATGAATGACTTAGCAAGCTATCTTGCTGGGTATTTAATCAGTGTGGTTATCTAAATAATTTGAAATGCTTCTCTTGGCCTGAGCCAGGCTGGACAAAATGAAATGCCATGCATTAAACTTTGTGCTATTTCAGTTCTCAGGTCCCAACAGGAACCTAACAAGATATGGCTCCATGAAAGGTGATACTATATTAAACTAACAGTACAAGTTGTATCAAACCTGGTTCCAAATTCAATACAAAGAGTCGTGGTTTTAGAAGGCATGTTAAATCTAGCACTAGCACTTCAGTCACTTGCTGATGTCAGTACAAAAAAAGTGCTTTGTACAGCTGCTTGAGTGCAAGGAAGATGCGAGGTTAAATTGGGTTAGCGGAAATGAAAGACGTGCGGTGGAAGAAGTTTTGGTATCAGAATGTTTATGGAACTTGTCATTAAATAACAGAAGTGTTTAAATTGGAGGGCAAATTTAAAGCATTTCTTTTTATAAATTTTTCCCTATTTATGTGCAATTGAAATTATTTACCGAGGTGTACAAGGAAACATTAATTTCTTTCCCTCTTAAAAAGAAAAGATGATGGCAAATCCATCTCAGTCTCTTACTGTTCAAGCCTTCTTGAGCTCAGGCCTGAGCCCACCGGTGTGTATTAAAATAATTCTGCTATTCTTACTACAGTTGATTACAGTGCTCTGTTATAAAGGGTGGAGGCACTTGGTGGTTCTCCAAAGAAAGTGAGTAATAATTGACCTAATGTACAGAGCACATGAATAACATATTCTTTTGGTAAGAAATTTATGTTTTACAGGGTGTGCTAGAGTTCACATCCCTTTTTCACATCTTCCAAAAGATTTTAAAATACTCAGCTGCTCTATTAAATTTCTAATTCAACAAATACTCAAATACAAAGTATGCATTAGATAAAGCTCTTGAGTTGAATCCAAACACTGAAAAATCTTTTAATCTGCCTTGAAAACAGCTGTTTAGGATTTTGAGTAGAAATAACAACTTCCTTCAGCCTACGTTGTTGATGTCCGTTTCAGTTCAAGTCGGGAGGAATTTCTCTTTGTCACTCTGCAACAGCAGCAAGCCTTTGTATCTATGATTCAACTTTCCCCAAGCATAGTAGGACTGGTACCCTGGTACTTCTTGAAATAAATGATAACAGTTCCTTTGAATTCAGTGTAATGGGGGAGAGACTTACTGAGAAGGCTTAAGATAGTTTTGACACTTCAGTGGTAGCTGTCTGGAGTGCAGCTCACAGGAGCTCCTTTTAACATCTGCCACTACTGAGAGACTGCTTCATGTTTGTCTGCTGAAGGAATTCTTGATATGAGAACTGAGTTTTAGTGTCTGAAATTATTTAAACAAATTAGATGGGGTTTGTGCATATGCACATATAACTTTTATTCTTTGTAAATATTTGGGTGATCTTTTTAAAAGTTACACAGTGACTCGGCATCAAATCCCACATACAAAACTTCTAGGCAACTGCCCATTGCATCCAAGGAAATACCAGAAGAGTGCAAGATGACTGGCATTTCAATGAACTTCTAAAGCAGTAATGATTTGCCACTTAGTGTAAACTATTGCCAAAACCCTGCAGGGAATGGCTTATGGCTTATTCCACAGCCTGTTTTGCTGTGTCCACAGGGTAGATTATACATGCATTTCACACACACACACACATTTGTGCCTAGATCAGTTTTATATTCAGATTTTTGGGCAGCACTTTTAACTCAAAAGTAGAAGTCTTGACATTGTTCAGAGAAGTGAAACCTGGATGAAACTTTGCGGTCACTATCGAAGTGACCCAAAACCTACTCACATAAAATGAGGGGATGCCCAAAGACCTAAGTATGCTTTGAAGCAGGAATCAGAGAGACTGATCAGATCTTGTCAGCCAGATTTCAATAAGGTTCTTGAGAAAGCAATTAGAGCTGTTCTTTGCTACCACACAATACTATCAATCAGTAATTTAGGATAAAAGTTAAAAGTGCTTAAATGCATAAGCCACAAATATGAATGTGTTTTAGCAGAGATTGATTGCTATAGTGTGTAGAAAATACCATTATATGGAATGGTATTTATTTAACTGCAACTAGGGATTTCAAGATGATGAGTAAGAAATATTCTAGTAGAGTAAATAGCAAAGTAAATCCATTCGTCCTCTTTCAGTTTTATAATACACTGTTCTTTTCCTTTTGGGCTTACATGCCACATACACAGACTTTCATGGGATTTCTGAAGTGTTTTTAGAAGGCAAGTGTGTTAATGTACATTGATTAACACCTACACAAGTTTGTGTATGTGTCCTTCAATAGCTTCTGATGAAGTGTAAGGAGCCCTTTTAAATCTAAAGATGTTTGCATTTTATTAGGATCTAGGTTATGCTCAAATTTGAGCAGATGTGGAAGAGTTTTGGGCCTTCCTTTTTGATGAGATGATGTTCTTGTGTCTTTTTTTAACATTTGTTGGTTTTATTCAAGTAGTCAGCATTGTGTGTGGCTCGCTGTGGTGGGATGTTGATGCAGAGGTGCAGATGCCAGTGATTCTCCACACCTCTTCCAAAGGGGAGTGGGATCACAGCCTGTCAGCAGAATTGCTGCCCTGCAGAGGGGCAGCCTGACCAGGAAGAGAAAAATAACCAAAGTCACTTTTGTGAACAGGGCTTTTAATCAGCTGTTTAAAAGTTGCTGATCCAATTTCAAGTGTCTGATTAAATGAAATGGGAGAAAGAAAGAGATCAGCATGCTGCCAGGCAAGAGTTCCAATCCAGTGGTTATCTCATTTCAAACGTGTGGGCTAAATGTCTTTATAACTTAAGCTTATAGCATATTCACACACTAATAAAATGTTCTTCTGTAAGGGTAGTTTAACCACCACAAGCTTATTTTATTTTATAAGACTAAACTATTCGATGCTCTAAAAACATTTTTCTCCTGTGAATGTTATTTATCACAAGTGTAGTTGAAACCTGAAGCTTAATTATTAAAACAGATATTCAGACCCTTTCCTGACAAGAATGATGTGGATAAAAGACATTATTTCTGGAGGAAATCCTGCTTACCTTTAGGAGATAGTGCAAAATATTTCTGATAATCAGGAGGAAGTTTTCTCTTCCACTGAAGTGTCTTAAATTATGAGCTTTCTACTGTTTTATGAGAAATTTTTTAAAGCCACCCAGAAGTGTTCCCACAGTGCTGGTTTACAAGCAGCTGAAACTTTAGACACCACGCAGAACAGTCTGTTGTTCCACTAGCATTGCTGGAAGTCAATCACATATGTATTGATGACCACCTAGATTGCTGAACATACCCATTCTACTAAAAGTGAAAGAAAATATTTCCTATATTTTTAGGTACAAGTTTGAATTGGCACTGCAATTGCTAAACCTTGCAGCTCAGACAGATGCCAGAGCTCCCGCAGAGGAACTTTAAACTGCATTATGCTGCAGCCTGTGTGCTTCCCCCTCTTAACCCTTCACTGCTCCCCAGCAATAGAAGGGTGCTCCCTCTCCCCTCCTGCTTCCCTTCCCCTCTCTCCTCTTACCAGTTGTGGGGACCCCAAGGTGCTGCCTGGCATGTATTGCTCTCTCCCACTTGGTCCCAAGCACAATTTGACTTTTAATACCTAAAGTATCATCTGTCTCAGCTGTGAATCTCTTTTGTGTTGAGGGTAAGGGAGTTTAATGGATCGCTGACTTCCTCATGGCTTAATACTTCATTCAAAGCCCAGTGAAGTTAAAAGGAAAAACATTCTCAGGAGTTTTTGGTGTGGAGCAGGTCCTATATCCAGGAAGATAGGGCAAACATTGAGACACTGCCTACACCTGGATTACCTCACTTCTGTTCTTTCCCGGAGTCCTGGTTCCTTGACAGGACCACTCGTTAATTTAAGTACCTGCTTTGAATGATGCAGAGTTACACCAGGAAGACTTGTTGGGGAGAAAAAAATGAACAGGATGCACGTAGCAGTCTGATTTGACTGTGAAATGAAGCTTGTTCTTCTCCAAAATAATTTTTATGTATATATACATATGTACCTTACTGCTCTTTTTTAAAAAAATTAAATTTTAGCTCTGAAGATAGGAACGCAGACCTTGTCACAGTTTATTCTGATCCACTGAATTGTTCAGTTATTGTTCTTTTAGTGTAAAAAATAATTCAGAAGATAGCACGAATATTTACTATCTAGTAGAAATCCCTTAGCAACAGCTTCAAATGTTTTTCTTCTTCAATATAGTTAATTTTATTTCTTTGAGATGGATAGATATGAGTTGCCTAATTGAACAGATAAGCAGTATGTTGTCACTGCTAGATTAGGCCATTTTTCGTGTGGTTTGTAACTCCTTTTTTATCTCATATCTCATTTATCACTGTCCTGGTGTTTGTTTTTTCTGATTGAAGATTATGGCATTGAACTATATAAATAATATCGGGGTACATAATTTGTGCTTTGTCAGCTTGAAAGTGTCAAAGTAGAAAACAAATACGGATATCAGCTCTACAAATGCGAGGAAATTGCCTTTTGGGAAAATGGATGGTTAATATCTGCAATTTGTGTAGCCATTGTTTATTCGGATTCGGCCACCCAGTGATTCCAGAGGGCAGTATTTCAGAGTGCATGGCCAGATGTGTCAGTGAGATGCACATCCTTTTGCTGGGGTGTTCTCAGGTGTCCTTTTTGCTTCTTGCTCACTGCTGTTCTTGGAGCATGGGGCTGAGCACTGCTGCTTCCCGTTCTCCCTGCAGGGCTCCCCGTGGTTCTTGCTGCAGCTCACCCAGCTCCTGGGTGCAGCTGGGATTGCGCCCACCCTGCTCCACGCACGGATTCCTCTCCTGGATGGCTCTGCCTGGCTGCTCTCTACCAGCTGGCTCTCTGGCCCTCATTTTTACCCAGTTAGCTGGCAGGCCTGTTCTGCCAAACTTCCCTCTCTTGGTCGGCTGGTGAAGCTCTGGGGCTGGCCAGCCTTTTCCTTCCCTTCCCTTTCCTTTCCTCCCCTTCTCACACATGGTGTCTGCTGGCTCCCACTGTTTATCTCTCCTTGTCTCTCTGCCTCCCACTCATTTCTTGCATTTGCTTTGATCCATCCCGTCTTTGCTGCCTTCCTGTTTTTCGTCCCTCTGCTCTTTTGCTGTTTTGCTTCTTTGTATCCTTGTTTCCTTTACACTTGTTCCCTGAAGGCTTTTTGCTCTGGCTTTCCCCTACCTACAAGCAGCGTGTATCTTTTCCAGAGCTTGCTGTCTCTCTCCTGTGTGTTCATCTGATCTAGCAGCCACCTTGTTTAAAACAATTACTAACAGAACACTGATTGGTGTTACAGGTTGGAGAAACTGTTATATTTATCACTTTTTATTTACTATGGATATTTTTATAAGTTTATAAATCTAGTCTATGCTTCCATAGAAATGCCCATAGTAAAACCCCAACTGAAGCACTTTGTTGTGCTTCTGTGCCTTTTTTTCCCATAATTGTGGATTATCAAGTATCTGTGTATTCTCTATAATTCACTGTCATTTCCCTTAGGACTCTTAGAAATGTCACAACTCACTGTTTTAATCCAAGCATCACAATTATAACTCTGGTCCCACAAACACTTCATTATGTTAGTGTGGAATAAGGACTTTTGAGTGATCACAATGATGGGAAAGGAAGTGCAGAGAAAATTCATGGCAGTTGAGAGTCTGCTGCTGAAGACCCTGTGAGAGAAGGCAGAGAATTCTCTGGCCATTCTTCTCCTGCTTGTTTTCATCTTTGTTTCAGAGTCCTTATTCAGACACAGTTCCGGGTGATGCTAATTGAAGTTTTGTCTCAGTTAGGACTAGAGAAACAGATATCTGTTGTTACATGCTGTAGCATACCTGATGTAATATGTGGTTAAACCCCCTGTACATATTTATATTTTTTGTCCCGATTTGATTCAAACCTATTTTTAAAATGTGTCTTTCACTCTTTCTCTCCACATGTTTTCATTCTCCCTAATTATGGGGTAACCTAATATCATAAATTACTCTAAATACTGATTAACAAGTCAGTACCTAAAGGTAGCTACACAGCCTTGTCAATGGGAAAATACTTTTATCCCCCCCATCTGTGTTTTCACCCTTCGTGACAGAGATATGAATCCCATGTGAGAGGGCATTTTTCCCATGTAGCAGCCCATTCCCTTCAAGTGAATATCATCAGTCCTCCTCTAAGATTTTAAAAGTTTTTGGGTTACTTTTACACATGTGTATAAATATCTTCCTGGAAAAAAAAAAGTTCATAGCATCTATTGAATTGGAAAATTAATTAGACGACCTAATTGATTGTGCATGAGTTCCTCTGTGGAATGTGTTCTGCTGCTGTTGCACTCACCCAGCACAGAAAATCTCAGGAGTGAGTTCCTCTCATCTTTTGCTAGAAACTGACAATTACTTGAACGTTAAAAAACCCCCATAAAACACCACAACAGTCCCCCCTCCAAAAAAGAAAAAAAACCCAAACCCAACCAACCATAAAACCTTGAAGAATCATAACGCAAAAAAAACTTTACATGAAAGATCTTTTCTCATTTTATCAGAGTAATGCCAAGAGGCCTGAACTCAGCTTGAGGCTCCCTTTATCATTCAGAAAACATACAAGTCTGCGTCCCAAAGGCTGTGTAGTCTGAAGAGGAAAAAAGCCCCACCAGCATCCAGAAGTATTGGCAGCCCCACGTTCCATGTGGGGAGCTAATATACAGGGAGATTAAGTCACTGGTGTAAGGACGTACTGGGAGTCTGTAGCAGAGTCTGAAACTGAACCCAGGTCATCTCAGTCCCAGCCAAGTGTCTCAACCACAAGACTCTCCCTCCTTTTCAGTTTGTCAGTAGAGAAAGTAGGCCAAAAAGCAGTTTCCAACCTTTAATACACAGCATTTTGCAAGGCTGTGAAGTATTATGTATTAGACAGGCATCTGGATCAGCAGCAGTTTCTGCGGATACTTTTATCTGTAAACAGAAGCAAAGCCTGTAAGGGCTTTGTAAATTTTACATAAATTATTATTTTATCAATAAATAACATAGTTAAATTTATAAAAACTGCGCTTAAATTCAAGGCACTTAAACGATTTTTAAGAATGGGAAAGGTGTTTAAAGGACTTGTGTTGTCTGTGGCTCTGTAATTTTCACGTGTTTCAGATGCTGGTGCTGCTCATCCGTCAGGATGCATTAGCAGCGATGCGTGGCCATGCCGGGCTGGGCGGGTGCTGCACCATGCGGTGAAAGCTCAGGGAGGGAGGCTCGGGTCGCATGACAGGCTAACGCTCCAGTGTTATGCAAAGGTTAAGTACTCCTGTGTTGGGAGTTAGTGAGGCTTGCAGTTTGCTGACCTAAATCTGAGTGATTCCTATTATGTTGAGTATTTGCTTATCTTTTGGAGCATCTCTGTGTAGCCAGGGTGTAACAAAACTTCGGCTTGAATCTGTTGTACCCAGAATGGGAGAGGATGAAAGAAGTGGAAGTATGGGTGAATATATGTACATGTATAACCATCCCCTCCTTCAACTGGGCTCTCCCATTTTGGTGTGAAACCAGCATTATTGTGTGGTAGTATGTGAAGAACAGGCCAGAGCTTGTTTGTTCCCCTCAGTATGCTAGGTAGTTATTCATAGACACCTGGCTTGTTTGCTGGACCCCTGATTCCTTTCTCCCATATCCCCCAAATAAAAATACCTATCTCGTTCTTTCTGGCTCTCATGTATGTTCTGGAGCACCACTTTATGGGCTTCATTTTTTGAAACTAGTAGTCCCAGATATTGTGTGCATTTACACAGATAAATTTCAGTGGTTGTCATGGAAAAAAAAAAAAAGATGGGCTTTGATGGGATTTATGCAGCATGGAGATGAGAGGAACCTTGTTTTCTAAAATAAGTGATGAGAAGTGATTCAAAATGGTGATCAGTGTATTGGACCATTCACATGACAGTACCCCTGACAGTTTCCAGGATCCTGATGCTATTCCTCATAAGTACGTAGTAAAATACAATTGGAGTGTGTCACTTTTGGTTGAACCACTATGGCCCAGCTTTTGACAAGAGGCCTCTGAACCTGGCTGGGTCTCTCTCTTTCCCCATCACCCCCCCAGCAGTGTCTGTTTTCTGTGTGAGAGGGTGTTCACTCTGTCACAGGCAATGGGATTCCCCCGCTGGGTGATCATTCTCTCATCAAAGTCAGTGAGTCTAACGCTTCCCTCGTAACTGGGACCTGGGCTTCACGCTGGATGTCAGGTCTGGGCACCTACAAAACCAAGCAGTTCCATCTAACAGGGAGGAAACCAAAACCTGTTAGGATTGCAGTCTTAGATCTTGAATGTTTCTGTTAAAGACACTTAGGCTGGTGACTGTTTCCAAGTTTTAATGATTTGTCCCACGTGTGGAGGCAAATGAAATCTTAGGACCTGACATTCCCTTCAACAAGCAGAAGAGGTGCCAGTTCCCTGTGCTGAGGTAAAAATAGATTTGCAATATCTGTTAGACTAAAATAATGTACACAGAGCAAGTGTGATGAGTAAGGGAAGGCCAAAGGCATCAGCCCAGATGCTATTAAAAACTTAAGAAATGTTAAACAATATGCTAAGATTGTGGAGTTGCTTACACTTTCAGGCGTGGCACAAAACCTTTCCCATATTTATCTAAAGTATTCATGGTAATTCAAAGTCTTTTAGAAAGACTCGCAGTTGTTCTTGACAAATACCTTAAGAATCAAAAAGTGCTCTTCATTACATCAGTAACAGGAGTCAGTAAAGACCTTTCGCTCTTCTCTCCTGCTGCATGCAAGGGAGGTAAGAAGAGAACTTGACCCCAAGTCTGAGAATTGTGTGTGGATTAATATCCCTTCCCCTCCCCCTCATTCCCGTTTTGATACTTATTATTCTGTATTCTGTCACTGCTTGGGAAAATCAGACTTTTGATGTGGTTTTACAAAGAGTTTAATTGACAATTGTCTTAAATAGTTTCTATAATCTTCGATTAAAGATGTGATGGTCCTCAGTCACTTGAGGCCAGTCATTAACTGACTCTGGGGGATGCCCACCCATTAGTGCTAAGCAAAGAGAAGACTCCTTCAACCAAGGGGTCAATGAAGACAGGAATGACAGAAGGCCTAAAGAAATAATATGAGTAATAAAACACATGTATTAGCATCTCATGTACTTCATATTGGTGGCTATAATATATATTTAATAAAATTATACTTGCATAGTTGAAAACTTGTGAATCAAGATGGGATCATTTACCTTCTTGGTTTTTTACTGCTAGTAATAGAAATTGAACACATGTGATAATTCTAGAGTTGTGGCATGTGTTCTGTAACATTTCAACAGAGATACCTGAGACTTATTCAGAGTTAAATAGTGCATGTTATTGCTGTGTTTATTTTTGGACCACAGTCTTAATGCAAATCCCATATATGTGGTTATGCAAAATGATCCAGATTCTGGTCATGATCACACTGGTGTACACACAGAATGATGCCACAGTTTCATTGAGGAAGGAATCTGATCCTGTAACACAGAGGGTTGCATGGTATTTCAATTAAGTAGTTGATGTGTTTCACCATAGAGTTAGAGGTGAGGTATTAGTGTCTGAAGCAATTTTTGTACATTACTGACTTACATTTTTAACACTTCCTGAGATTTTTTGGTGGGTTATTGTGCAACCATGGAATGAAATAATTGTTAAAATATTTGTGTAAAAATCAAATACACTGTGTTGTCACTGTTTTTCAGATATTTTTCATGTCTTTTTAGCTGGCTGTATAAAATATAAAACTCTGTGTTATAGCCTTGCTCAAGAAGAACAGTATTAGTTATTCCAAAGTCTTTAGGCTAGTAAAAAAAATCATTATTTACATCATATCAAGTCTGTCATCACTAAAATCGTATCACAAAAATACATGCATATGAGAATACAAAAACCTGAGTGAGTGTCTGGTTGAAGAAATTTGGCCAGGGAGCTGTCTGCCGTGTGGAGAAGAGGCTTTACAGGGATACAATCTGTTTACCCCTTCCCTTCATTCAGTGGAAGTTTTCCACCACTATAATTTCTCAGAAGTGCTGATCTTTTTGGATCATGGAAAAGAGGGAGCTTGCTTCAGACAAGCTTGATGTTCCTGTTATAAAGGAGTAAGATAATGATTGTTCTAATTGCCTTGTTAAAGAGCTTCAGAAGTTCCGAGTTCTGTTAGGATCACAAAAGCTGATGGTGTAGGTATCACTAAGTTAACATATCATTACAACACCCGAACCATCATTATTGCATTTTCTGCCTTCCCACACTGAAAGCAAGTCGACTTCTCCCCATTCCTGCTGTATATTTACTCCTGCTGCATTTCACTGAGCTTGAGCACTGAAAATTGGTTCCCTCTCTCCTTCTCATCTCCTCTTTTTATTTATAACCTATTTGCAGTTCTGGACTGAGTTTCATTCCACTGCTCTGCAATTGCATTCTGTTTCATGGCAGTGCAGAGGAGCATTTATATTTTAGAAAAGAAAAGGTTATTTCTAGCGTATTGTACCACTCCATCCATATTGTAAATTTGAGTGGTATCTCTTTAAATTGTACACATTGCCCTGTGTGAAAGCATTTTCCCTCTCTTTGGATGTCACTCTATGTAATATTCTGTAAGTCATTAGGATCTATTTTTCTTACATGGTTTGCACTACTTTTGGATAGTCTTAGTTACTTTAGTCAATGTATTTTGGAGCCAAAGGGAAAAAAAATACCCAGAGCTCGTCTACTAGGTTTGTCTTTACCTTGCTAGTTAATAGTTAATACTTTGTGGTATGTCAAGAGAGTTTCTATAACGTGGCACTCCTAAGAACACTTTTTAAAAAGTAGTAATAAACTTCAGCCAACTTGTTCTTTTTAAGTGAAACTTGCAAAGTTCTGTAGTAGAATCCATTCTCCTTAATAATCATCTGGTCTTGACAATAAATGTCACTAAAGCTAGTTACTTTTAACAAAAAGGGAGGTGAAAATCAAGTCAGAATTTTATTTAATTGTTACTAGCCTGTGAAAGAAATTGGAAAAATTAAAATCTGCAAAGACAGGGTCCTTTGCAGCTTACATAGCAAAGTAGGGTAGGCTAGAGTTTGTCAGGTAACTGACTACTCAGAAATGAGAAGTTATTCTACATTTAGCTGCATTGCTTACTGTTTTCTTCATCATGGAAAAGAATAAAATGTGGTAACAATTTTCTGTATTTGGATTGCTGCCGCACATAATTGGGAACAACAGAGCTAAGGCTTTGATTTTGGTGAAATGCTTAGTCTGCGTGTTGGATTAAAATGTGTGCAACAAATCACTCCAATTCTGTAATAATAATTTCTGAACACTATTTTTTTATTTTATTACTGTAATGTTATTACTTTTCAGTTACAGACTTTGAGAACTGGGTCAGTTGCAAGAACAAAATTGGCATGAAAATAGTTGTGTATTTGTTCTGGAAAATAGATTGCCAACATACTTTATAAAATAGTCAGCCTGAATTGTTCTGTGCATCGAATGTAAGTGATAATGTTAGTCTCATATTATTAGTAAGCTATTAATTCAAAGTCCTGTTCTTTAACCAGTATCCTAGGAAGACCAGATAATATTTGCTAGATAGACGTGTTAAACAGATCATAATGTGCAGAAATGGATTTGTGAAGCAGCTTACAGAATGGAAAATAAATTTAGGCTGAAATGTGCCAGCAAGTCAATATATGAGAACAATTTGCAAGTGAGGAAGACATGAAGAAATGGAGTCATCATATTCATTAATTAAAGGGTAATATTATTGGGGCTGGATTATATGAAGCAGTAACTAATTTTTGGCTGCCTACTAGAGAATAAAGAGTCATGGTACCAGTGTTAGATATGCTTCCATGGATGTTTTCTCTCTTGTGAAAATAACGAGGAGCAACTTGGAGCTGTGGTCCGTCCGCAGCACAGCTGTAGTGTTTTGAGACATTTCTGCTGCCAGGTTTATATCCCTGCCAGAAACAGTGCTTGAATGGTTGCACTCCGAGTCCCTGGTTCCAGTGACATCTTAGCACTAGCCAGTGTTAAATCTCAGCTATTTGAGCTCAGTGCTGCACTGTGTGCTGAAGCAGATGGGAAATGGTCTTGCTTATATGTGAAACTGTCTCTGGCACTGGAAGGGAGCAGACAGAAGTGGCATGGTGATAATTTCTTCACGTACCACGTCCAAACCTACCAAACCTCGTCGGTAAGAAGTGTCAGACATCATAGGAAATAAGTTTTTAAATATTTACAGGGTTTTGTTTTCTTTCCTTCTGAACACCCTCTGATATCTTTGCCATGTACTTTCCAATGATGACACATTGGGATCTGACTGGGGTGAGTAATGGTGTCTGGCTGGGGGGAGGAGAGGACAGGGAGTGCTTAACAGTGAGTAATTATTTAAGGAAATGGCCTGTGTGGAAAGAAAAGTGTGTTGTGATTGGATGCATTTATCAACTGGCCTTTCAGTGTCACCTGTGGACAGAGCATTATTGTGTCTGAGTTTTTAAAAAGTTGGAAGTCAGTTTATTGAGCTAACTTGGGAATGTGTCAGGGTCTGGTCTTGATTCGGTCTGTGAATTGAGATGTGAGATGTGTCCCCTATTAGAAGGGATGGAAGTAAATTATAGTTATCCCATGGTCATCCCTGAGCATGGTCATTCACTCTTCTGACCAGCAGTTAAAAGTCATAAGGTTTGTATGTAAAATATCATTTCTTGATCAATATAATTTCAAGTCTACAGACAACTGACAGCGCCGTTTTGCAGGTGAAGATGGAGTTAGAAGCTCATTGCTCTTCCCTATTTCCTTTGTACAGTGACACACAGAGGTTTGCATTAATTTTTATGAAGTGTATATATGTAGAGCCTTCTGTTTGTTCTCTCCATCCTTATCAGGAGATTTTAATATGTCTGAAAATACCTAGAATCACTTTGATTTTGAAATTAAGCCTGAAGTGCTAAACCTTTGTGTTCTTTGGGTAACTCTCTGTGCTGTGGTGATACTCACTGCTACAGTCAGCTTGGTCATGCTGTTCTCTTCTGTCAGTGCCAGGACTCTCTGCAATTCTTTGAATTTTACTGCAAAAATTCTCAGTTCGAACACAGCACATCCTGCCTTCTGAAATGAGGCACATTGTGGTTTTCTCCATCATCTCCAAATGTATTGCTACCTTCTCTGAAGAGAGTGGCATGACTGAAGTACAGTGAAGCATACAGTGATGGACGCTGTGTTCTTCCATTGACAGGAGAGTTGTTTGTATATTCTTTGGCTGTGTGAGATAGGTCCCAAAGGAGCATTCTCAGGCACAAGTGACTGTGACTCCCTTTCCTGACGTGTGGCTGAGCAGTGGCACAGGCTGCCCAGTGCAGTGGGTCACACCTGGGCAGTGCTGAGGAGCTGTGCAGGGAGGAGGTGATGTTCCTGCCCTGTGCAGTCTCTCTTCCAATGTCCCTCTTTTATCCCCAGCTGGTGAAAGAACTCAAGCAACCCTGCAAACAGCAGAAACAAAAGTGCTGCTAGGCAGGAAAATAGTTGTACTAAAGCTCAGCTTTAAGGTGCTTCACTTGCCTTAGAGCCCTTTCTGACCTTTCTTTCATTATTTGTATGATAATGGAATGTTCCTTTCTTTCCCTTTCCTCCTGTACTCAAGAAAGGGGAAGTTGCTGCTTTGTGTTGCCAAGGGAGGTTTCAGTTGCTCAGCAGTCTTGGCTGGATTTAGGGGTTCATGCCAAATTTTCCCCTTGTGAGGTGCTAACAGCTGGGAGGAACTGGGTTTGCTGCTCAGACGGTGCTGCAGCCTGAGGTGCTGTGTGAGCTGTGTGTGCTGTGTGTGGAGAGCAGGAAAAACTCCACTCTTTTTAGCATTATCCATTTTTCTGTAATGGCAAGAGATGGCATTTTCCTGTTTCCTGTAATGAGATCTTGATTGTGATCGGAGAAATGCTGGCTTGCTACAGAATCATCCTTTGACCTTTGCACTCATTCAATTTTTATTTATTTTAAGAGAGGTGAAGGAGTCTGTTAGCCTCCCTTAACAGCTGGTTATCAGTTTACAAAATCAGGCTGTTAATCTGAAACATCAAGAACTCTCTATAGGAGATTTAGAGTGAATCCTAGAGGGAAGATGGACCGAATTTATAGGAGATTTATAGTGAATCTTAGAGGGAAGATGGACTGAATTTCACCCAGCATCCTTGCACTAGCATAATTGTTTAATCCAAGTTTCGTTAGTTCACGATGTTTTTAAACTTTATTTTTACATTAAAAGCTATATTGTGCTTGAAACTAAGCAGAAGTTATTTGGACCAGGGGGTTTAAGATGTGTGTCTGGTGTCAGAAGTCTTGCCCTATGCTGGTGCTTGCAGTCTCTTTGGTGCTGCCCAGAATTACTTGAAACAATTATTCTTATTTATTGCTGTGCTTGGTTTTGATCAAAGCCTGCCAGGACTACATATTTCAGCAGCCTCTCTGCTGCTTTTGGGACTATAAAGGATCTTTTGAGAAGATAGCTAAAATTATTTGATGGTTCTGACTGCAACAGGAATGAGCTCTAGATCAAAATGCAACTTGATCCTTTCCTGTGGAATTAATAAGATGAATTGTTGCATGGTGTAAACTGGTGTTACTCTGTTGCCCTCTTGCTCTTCTTGACTGTATATGAACTTAGTGTGGTTTTACAGTTTCTACCATCTTCTGAGTTGTCTGAAGCTCCCTGTGGAATTATTCCTTATCAAAATAGCTAAGAAGTATGTAAAGAGGCAGATAAAGTTCTTAGATAATGGTGGCTACTGCCTTACTGAAGGCTGCTTGCATGTGCTGAAATTCGGATTAGAAGTGACTTAAAAGGTTTGAATTACCAGTTGCACATCTTTAAAAGATCATTTTACTAAAATAATTTCAAGCCTCAACATTCTTCAGTTGTATTCTTCTCTTCTTCAGAGTACTAAGAATAAAATTTATCAAGGAAGAATATTAGGTGAAAATAGAGTCTGTAGTTCTCCATACTAAAGTGTTATGAATTTGAACAATAACAAATAGGAGCCAGACTTGCTTGGTTTTGAGTGCATATTTGACCCATGTCTTGTTACTGAGACCTTGTGGAAAAATTTGCATGATCGTGAAATTAATTTCATTGGGTTCACCATATTTCTAAGGCATATTAGCCACTGCTAAGTCATTTATAGCTTGAAAGCAAACAATTGTAAATGCTGATCCATTCATATCCCACCATAAAACACAAGATGGGTTATTCAGTGCTGTCTGACCGTGCTCCCACTGCGACGCAGAACAAAATGACTCCTTTTAACCCATCTATATATAAACGGCAGAGGGACAATCTACAATGAGGGATTTCATTCTGGGGAGGTACTCGGAAGATTTCCTGTTGCCGACATAAAACGATGGCATTTCTAAAGAAATTGTTGTCTCTTGTTTTAATATTTGGAGTTACAGCATTGGGAGTTTGGCATAGAGCAAAGCACATATTCTTACTTTGATCAAGGATGAAAAAGCGAGCTGGGAAATAATTTTTTTTAATTGATAGGTATAATTGATCGTAACTTACTTGTTTTAATTTCTGTGTTGAAGAAATAAGATAAAGCTGGTAATATTTGGGTTTGTATTGCATGCTTCCAAAGCTGCATTTCTAGGATGAGAAATGAGAAAGAAGGCAGTGTAAGTTTTGACAAAAGCAAAACAAGCTTGTCGATCTGGGAAAATTCAAACAGTTACAAATAAAGCTTTAAAATAGGGAAAAACTTGATAGAAGCTGTAGTGTAGAAAATCACTATGGGAAATAAAGGGACACAGTACGAAATACCAAGCCAAAGAAAGTGAAAATGATGATAAGGAATTAAATAATCAAAGGCAAGAAAGACGTTATCTGAGATTCTGACTAGTTTCATGATGAGGCTGATGGAATTCCTAGAGAAGAGTGGGGGAAGTGAAGTGTTCAGTAAATGTAGCTGTATTGTTTGGAGCGGATAGGACAGGAATTTAGTACTTGCAATTTGATAGCCTTTCAGGCTGAAATTAAATAGCAGAGTTGGATTTACATATTTTTACGCAGCTAGTTGAGCTAACCACAGAGCCTGAAAACAGCTAATGGATTCTCACAGGTTAATTCTCCACTGATCTGGAAATACAAGACAAATTTCCAGAGGCCGAAAGAAAACTCTTATTGATCCAGTATTTTAAAAGGAAAAGAGATTATCTGAGTGATGGTAGGTGTGTTAAATAGACAAAAGATAGAACGGCAGTTATCAGACTGGTACATAGTTAATGAAGAATAAATAGTATTTAGTGTTATTTAGTACAAGTTTATCAGAGAAACATCCTTTGATCTAACTCGATATCCTTTCTGATATCATCATGTTAATTGATGAAGACAACAGTAGTAATATAGCATTACTGTTTACCTTACAGAATTTCTGTAAGCCATTTTATTAATTATATCAGAATGGCTTGATTAATTATCAGAATTACAGCATATGGACACAGCATCTCTGGGTTGGTGTGAAGATTAATTAAATGATAGGCTGCAGGGTACATCTGGTGTGGGGAGAGAGCAGATGGGAAAGACATCCATTCTCACTTCTGCCCTATTTAACACTTCTTAACAATGATTTAGTGAGAACATATTATTGTTAATGAAGTCCGGATGTGGCGTGAAAATTGGAGGAATTTATGATGCCACGACTCCAAGGCAGTGTGGATTGCTTAGTGACCTTGGCTGAGGTATCTGGTAACTACTGCAGTACAAACAAACAACAAACAGGTTCATAATTTGCTGGCTGTGCTTACAGGATGCTCGACTCTGTCCTGGTGCACCATAACAAAAAAAGCATTTCAGAGTTGCTTGCGAAGAATTAACCGGAATGCTCACCCCGGATGTGCAGGAGACAGCAGGAGCTGGCAGTACCACTGCTTGGTTTTTGCCCTTGGAGGATGGAACAAAATGAAGCCTACTCGTGTTTTATTAACATCTTAGTTTGATTCTGTCTGTTGGCTGAGTGGCCTGTCCTGCCATAAACAAATCCAAGCAGATGTGTTCCACATGCCCTCCATTCAGCTGTAGGCAAAGCTTGCCCACATATCTGGTACAGCATATGCCTGAACAGCAGTGAAAACTGTCCTCAAAAAACTTCCTGCAGTCTGTATTTGCTTCCCTTGAGCCTCATTTGAGAACAGCCATCCAACTTGTGGAAATAAACATATCCTAACTCTTTTATCAGTATTCTTTTAAATAATGCACTGGATATTTAAAAGAAACTGATGAAAAGGCCCTGGAAAGAATATTATGAGTGATTAAACGAAGCAGCAAAGAGCATCTACAGATTAATATTCCTGGTGCAATAGTCACAGTTTATATTTTCAGTGGATTTGAATTAAAGAGAGAGAGAAAAAATGTTCTCTGTAGAGCACTTCTAACATAAATTGTTGGGTTGGTGGGCAATTTGTGTGAAAATCAATTGCCTAAATGTGCTGTTGTTTTGCTTTATTGTGACTTTTGGTGTGAATTTTTATTGTGATTCTGATTTCCTGGTTTTGGGTGCAGATTACAGGACCGGCCCTTGCTTCACTTTGGTAACCAACCAGATGTGCCAGGGCCAGCTCAGTGGAATTGTCTGCACGAAAACCCTGTGCTGTGCAACTGTTGGGAGAGCGTGGGGCCATCCCTGCGAGATGTGTCCGGCCCAGCCGCATCCCTGCCGCCGAGGCTTCATTCCCAACATTCGGACGGGGGCCTGTCAAGGTAAGTTAGCAGCAAAGCTTCCCCAAAAGCTGCTGAAATTGTTACTGGATTAATCTTAATTGAGTTACACTGCTGTGAATAACCTGTCCTAAGCCATTCTCGGCTATACGTGTGAAGAATGGAAAAGCACTGTCAGATGCATTACTTCATGATTCAGTGAGTGCCTGATGTTCGAGTGAGTGCGTTAGTAACTCAGGTCATGTGAGAGCAGCCAGCATCTTAATGAATTTCTCACTGCCAGCAGCCCTTTCCCTGGGTTCTGTGATGGTGCTTTTCTGATTGTTCTGTGGAGGAATTTGTTTTGTTTCAGAGAGCACTCAAAACATGCAAAAATCAATCTGTGGCAATAAGTGCCCCATTTATCCAGTGTGGGATTTTTCAGCTAAAAGTTGTTTAATTTGGATTCATCTTGGATGTCTTATCTCTTGAGCTACACTGCTTTGACCTGGAGAAGAGTGCCTGTCGTGCCACTTGTAATGCCCTGTTATATATTTTCTACAATTTTGGAAATGCATTTGCATTTGTTTCAAATCATAAAATCCACCCAGATGTTGCTTACTTCTTTCAGAGCATGCCTTACCATAGAAAGTCCTTACACTGCTTTTGGCTTTTAGTCTAATACTTCCAGCTGTATAAATTCTTTTATTGTCTGGATGTCTGGCAGGAAACAGGAGAAAGTTAACAGGGGCAACTATGTATTAAACTGATGTGGATTATACATTCCCAGCACCATATCTTTGGGGCCAGTTTATTTCAATCTGTCTAACATTTTCTAATAATTTACAATGTTTTTGAAAAAAGGGAAGATAAAGATTATAAATCAATGAGTGATTTTATATAATCATGAAATTCCTACGAAGGGACTTCAAGGCATTCCATTCCATTAAAAATGTAGATACCTTCTGTCACAGGCCAAGTCGTGGTTGGTGCCTGCAGACAGAGATGATGAACTTTAAGATGGACATGGTTGTGTTCACTTCATGATGTGCCCAAATTTTGACCTCAGTGATTTTGTTCCCCCTCTCACTGTAAAGGTCAAGACTAAATTATGCAGAAATCTGTGAACTGAGGTTCTGGACACTTTTGAAAGCCTATGTACATAAATATGTGGCCCACACCCCTGAACTTATGCCCCACCTAGTTATATCCCTCTTGTTTATGTCAGGGGAAAGCTGCAGTGAACTCTCTGATGGGTTTGTGCAGTTTGGAATAAGGATATTTCTGCTTACTGCACATTTCTTAGCAAGCAGCTACATGGATGCTGATCTGTATGTGGTGCCAACACAGTTTTGGCCCTGTACATTTGACTTGTATTTTCCCTTCTTAAGTATTGTGTTTGTAATTTCAACAGATCTTTTATGGAATCACATATTAGCTTTCTTTTTCATGCAATTGTACTAAATCCTTTTGAAATCAGGTAACATCCATTCAGACTAAAGACATTTCAGGGATTTCACATCCATATTCAATCTAGATAAAAGAAAACAGGTTAAATAAAATCCAGGTTCTCTGAAGAGAAAAAGGAATCATTATTATTGTGTGGAGAAGAAAGGAAAAATAAAGCAGAAATGAGGGCAAGGTTATTTTCAAAAGTAAATAGAATATCACGGCCCAAAGTTCAGCTCTGCCTGAAAGTTAAATTAATATTCCAGCTGAGATTTTTAAAGATACAAAGAAGAAAAACTAAACCAAAAGGTGGGATTTTGAAACAGACATCATGACTCAGAAGCACGACTTTTGGGGTTTTTTTTAATTTTTGAGGTTTTTTGAAGTCAGTACAGTGCCATGAAGTCTGGCTGATGACTGTTCCTAAAGCACAGCCCGCTGCTGTAGCTCGAGTCCCAGCAGCAGCGTGGCTGAGTCAAGGCTGCTGAGGCTGTGCTGGTTCTCTGACCTCCAGGCACAGAGGTTCCCTCAGGGACAGCTCTGCTGCCTCTGCTGCTGCTCCCTCGGCCTGGGTTGGTTCACCCAGGGTTGGTTCACCCAGGGATCTTTGCATAACGCTTTGCCCCATGGCCTTCCTGAAACTTCCTACTTGTGGCTCCCAGGAAAATTGCCTCTCAGCCTTTTGTACAGACATAATACTCCACTTTTCAGACTTTAAGACACATTACAGCTGTCTCTCTGGGATTTATAAAGGGAGGTTTGAAAGCATCATCTCCCTCAGCTTGTGTCCCTGCATTAAAACCTGTCAGTGTGAAGCCCAAGAACTCAAGCAACCAGGTTTTATCTGGTTCTGCTGAGGAGATGGGGGAAGCACGAGCATTTAGTTTGGAGAGTGGAGTGCTCTGTGCTCCTGAAGGAGCTCCTGAGCAGTAGAGACAGGGCAGCCCCTGGGGACTGAGAGCCAGACTTCCAGAGTGTCCTATTGCAATGCCACTCCTCCGCCTCCTTCAGCCTCTTTTCTGGAGCTGTTATTAAGCCATAGCAACACTTCTGCAGCTAAGTGACGACACACGTTGTTGTGCTAAAATAATTGTGAGGCCAGAAACTGGGGCCTCTTGAAAATGTTTGTCTTGAGCTTACTACCTAGCCTGTGATATCATCTCTGTTGTTTCATTTTCCTTAGTGGAAAAATGAAAAGCAAAGGAAGAAAAACGAAAGGGAAGAAACTCTTCAAATTTATGTATATCTAAGCGGGTCGTTAATAATTCCTCCTGAGACATTAATTATGGCTATGAAACTTTTTGAGTTAAATCCTAACCACAGTCTAATGTCATCGGTGCTGATCTTGCTGGTCAAGTTAAGTCAAGTTAACAATTTCCATCAGTAAAGACTCTGCAGTTGCTGTGCCTCTCCATGAGGCCCCCTCCATGCACACTGAAACTGCCCCTCTGTGCTGGTGGCCTAAGCTCTGGATGGAGTTGCCAAGATTTTTGAGGGGGCAAGAGATTTTGGGTGACCAGCTTTAGACACTTCAAAGAAACTTGAGTTCTGGCAGGCTGTGTTCTCTGCACACCATTCCCCAGATGTTTTGGAAAAACAAAGCAATAGCAGTTAGATATTTAATGTCTGTAATAATAATAACCATGTGATTTCTTGCAGAAAATATTTAGAGTACTGTACTTAATCATACTTTGCATAGAGTAATTACAAAATTAGTGTCTGTCTTCCCAAGCAAGTATCATAATATTGTGATTGGTGAAGAATGGATTTAGGCATATTTAATTTCTGTGTAGACAAATTATTATGGCTGTTCTTGAGAAATGAAATAAAAGTGGGTGTTTTTCCCTTTTTTATATCACAGATGTGGATGAATGCCAAGCCATCCCTGGGATCTGTCAAGGGGGAAATTGTATTAATACTGTTGGATCTTTTGAGTGCAAATGCCCAGCTGGACACAAGTTTAATGAAGTAACACAAAAATGTGACGGTAAGAGCTTCTAGAACTTTCTTCTGAAAGTAGGAGGAGAGTCTTCTTTTGGGGACCAACTTTGTTTAACAGTTTGTAACAAACTTTCTGTCTCTTTTGCCTTGAATATGCAAATACCATTATTCACAACAAATACAATAGGGGTACTTTCTCCCAAACCAGAGAATGTTAAAAATTAACTTAATTTGAGCGGACAAATTTCATAAGTGGTTAGTGATTTTGGAATGCCAACTTTCAGTACCATAAAAGTATTTGTGAGAGGAAGGTGTGCATTCACCATCCTTTCTTGCATCAAATGCCCTGTAAGAAGCACTCAAAATTTTTTAGTCATTTTAGAAGAATTATGACTTATTATTTCAAAAGAAAAATCCCAATTTTAGGCAAAACTTTATAATTTATTTGCAGGTTAGGGAGAGCAATTTCAGAAGAGCTTGTACACAGCATGGTTTACATATCGTCTGCCAAGGATTTTGGCAGAATGCAACCTACATTTAGGGTAGAACAACATTGCAAGTGTTTCCTTCTGTGGATGAAGTACCAAGAATGTGGTGAATAGGAGAGACTGAACGTGTGCCTTGTTAAGTACATGAAAAGCTGAGAGTTGTAGGCTGCATCTCATAAACATTTTTGATGATATTTTCAATTGCTGAATCATCTTAAAAAAAACCCAACCAACAACCAAAGAACAAAAAACCCCTGAACAACCACCACCCTCAGAGCCTGCACTTGCTAACAGTTAAGGAACTGGGCTCAAGAACCTGGTATAGGTTGCTGTGTTCCCAAATTCTGCCACAGATTTCCTGCCCCATTTGTGAAATCCCTTTGCAGTGATCGCCTGGATGCAAAGATCAGATAAATTTTTCTTTCTTCAATTTCATACCTATTGATTTTTGAACCTCTGCAGACAGAGAGTTACTTTCAATACATCTTCATATTGTATGTACCAAGCAATTTTAGTTAAAGCTGAGTAGGTATCAATAAAATTCAAATAATGAGAAGTACCACCTTTATACCAGTGGCATGAAATAAGATAGAGACTCAACATTTTTAAAAGCATAATCGTGCAACAGCAGCATATCCATTCTGTTCTTTCTAAATTATCTTTTGAATTTTGTAAGACAATATAAGACAAGTTGTTTGTTTTACAGTAATTAACTGTAATTAATTCTGATACAAAATAAATAACATCTGATTGCTTGGTTTAGCTTCCTGTTTAGTGAGTAGGACTCCTGGCAGTTGTGACATGTCCTTGGTCACTGATTTAGTTCAACTGGGAGCTACCTGCTGAGTTACCAGTACTATTTTATCAAGGGGTCTCCATTAAAGTAAGATCATAATAGCAATTGTCAAGCACAGGGGGACAATCAGCAAGGTGGGGAATGAGGTGTGTTGGCCGAGGGTCTCTTTATTAGCATAGCTGGTGGAAATCTGTATTTTAAGTGCTACATTATTTCACTGCTTGATATAACCATTTCTTTTCCATTGGCACTGATGCCAATGAGGTAAATTCTATTTTTTGTGGTGACTGGGGGAGTAATTTTTCCTGGAGTGACATTTAAGTCTGCGAGTACATCAAGTATACTTACCTTTGTAAAACTCACATGCTTAGCAATGACAATGTTGCTTATATGGATGTCAACACTAATATAAATAGTGAAATACTGTTTGGGTTAGGCTCAACCCTAAAATAAAGAGTGATGATTTTGCTTTTAAAAAGGTCGGACTCTATATAAACAGTGGCAACACTGACTTTAAGATAAACATTGGTGAATTTGAGTCAGAAAATGCTTGAATCTGATCCATTTACAATTGCATTTTTCTCTGTTAATTAAGGGCTTTATTCAGACCAAAATTCAATTTCCACATTTTTTGTCACTGAGACTTGTGGGACTCCTGTGGAGTATAATCTTGGAGCAGAAGCCAGAAGTCTTTTAGCAGTGCTCCCGGGGCACTCGAACTTGAGGCTTTGGCAACATCCTCGAAGTAGCACTGAGCAAAAAGTCCCACCCCTCTCACACACCCAAGTGAGGAATGTGACCCACATCAGGACAACTGGCAGGATGCTGGGGAGGAATGTGTGCACAGGGGACCCAGGGCCCTGCTCCACTTAGGATGGCTGAGTCTGCAGATGTGGGTTATCTCTGTGCCACCCCAGGCCCTCCACTACTTTCCTGAAAAAAGGCAAGGGGCCACAAAAATATTAGAGCATCCTGTGCTTTATCTAGGAGAGCAGGAGTTGTTAGTTTTTATATTATTGAGTTTTTATATTACTGTCTTCATGGAAGAAGAACTGAGATCCTCTCTACTTGCTAAAATTCCCATTAATGGTCCTGTGGGACTTTGGGTGTTCCCCCATCTGTTGGGGCCAAATTCCAATTTAGGCGTTACATTTAAATTCTTCCAGTCCTTTTTAATGACTACGGTATTATTCACTCCTTGCCTTGGTGTGTTGGGTGGTGTTGCAGTATTTCATCTCAGAAATTTTTGTGGTTGGTGAAATCATTATTACAGTCATGTGTCTGTCTTTTCCTAGATCTCTGGAGGAGAGGTTGGGTAGAGTCCTGGGATGCCATTATTTCTAGCTGGATGCTCCCTGTCAGGAGAGCCTCTGGGTGATTGTAGATGGCTGTGACAAGCAGATGTCATTGATCAATCTACAGAATAACCTCCCTTTCTGCTCTGTTTGGCTGATTACTGTTGTAGGTACCATGGAAAAGCCTGAGCTGTTTTTAACCTCAGCACAGCTCCAGGTTCCTAGGAGATGAGGGCAGTGCTGATTAGATACAGCTGCATTGTTAAGACAGTCCCTGAACACCAAGGGCAGTGGAACTACACATCACAGGCAGGCTACTGGTGGTCATTAAGGAGCACTTGGGACTGACATAGGTTGTTATTCACATGGCTGTAGATAATATAAACTAGCTGCAGAAGAAACCCTTCAAGTTCCCTCTGTGCAGCTATGATGAGTTGTAAGAATTTGTAGGGTTTTTTTCCTGCAAACTTTGAAAATTTTTCTGCATTGTATCCATGATGAAGTATATGGATTGAGATTTGTTAGTGAAGACAATCGTGAAATGGAAATTTTATTTTAAAATCACTGACAAAATGTAGGGGGAATTATGGACGCTGCCTGATTTCTGCAGTAGATATTTCGGTTACACTCTAGAAACCTATTGAAACCTCAGAGCACTGATTTAGTGGAGAAAGTCAAGGAACATAATTTTTGTTGCCTGCAGTCCTCCTGATCTGAGCTGTAATCCTGTCAGACTGCATTCACTGAACAATACCTAGCTGCTCAGTGCTTTTGTGCAGGGGATTTCCAAGACAAAACCCGAGTGCAGTAGGAAGGACAGGCAGTTCAGTGGGTGCTACATCTCCCTTTGAGTCTGTGTTGGAGCAGTGCCTCGGTGTGGTACCAGGAGATGCTGGGCTGCTGGAGATCATGGTGAAGCTCCTGATTGCTGTGGTCATTACTCTGGCCTCAGCACAGTTTTCTTAATTCTAGCATGCAGAATTCAAACTGGATGGGTCACAGCTTTCTTAGAGTTAGTAAATCTCCTCTGCAGTTCTAAGATTTTAATCCATCATTATTAAGCAGTAAAACTTTGGCAATTTACAGATAGAGTATTTTCCATTTGCAGATACAGGATTTTCAATTTGCAGATACAGTATTTTTTTAAGTTCTGTTTCATTTCTGTTTATAAGATGCCTAACAAAAGATGCTAATTCAAAACTGCTGATTATGCCCTGAATTTGATTATTACTACTAATTAAAAATACCTCCTCTTGTGCCCAAACTGATTTAGCTAACCTGCCCCTGCATCTCTTTTTGTCTTGAAGATATCGATGAATGTAGCACCATCCCTGGAATTTGTGAGGGAGGAGAGTGTTCAAACACAGTTAGCAGTTACTTCTGCAAGTGTCCTCCAGGGTTTTATACAGCTCCTGATGGCTTGAAATGCATAGGTGAGTAGAATCCTGTGAACAATAGGACAGTAGGTGTCATAAACATTCATGAATATCTAAAATGGGTAACAGTATGTCAGAAACATATTTCAACTTGTGAACTTGAAATCCTTCTTTTATGCAGAAGCACATCACGTGCCTGTATATGTATTCTGAAATGAATTTTCCATTTCCAGGATGTTTCTTCTTTGCCTTTTCATTGTGACCTCTTTTATTTTTCTACTGCAGTTTTTCTATTATGGCATATTTGTTGCCTTAGAACTTGTTTAACCACCTCCTTGGTATTGTTGCTTTCATGTTTGTCTTTAATTTAGTCCACGTTATATTCAGCACTCACTTAGAAAAGCCAGTTTGCATTCCAGCTGTTATGACCCTAATGCAGGTATTTGTCATTAAAGGAAATAGTGATAAACTGAGTATGGGACACCTTGATGTGCTTTTATGATGCTGATGATCCAGCAGGGCTGTTCTCTCAGGCTTTCACTGTGGCAGAGCAGAGCACATCTTCCAAAGGCTGGACCAGGAACCGAAGAACTTGGTGAATGAAATGACTGCCACTGCAGTGCCAAAGCCCTGAAAGAGCAGGGTTAGCAGTTAAAGCTCCTGGGAAGCATACAGCCTGCTCTGAGGCAGGTCTATTAATTTATTTTTTTCTCATTTTTGTGCAGTAATTTCTTTTTTCAGTACCAGTGCTGAATTTTGGGCAAAAATCAAATGAAAGGTTTACTTCCTCAGTTTTAGCTTGTTTATTTAAAGGCTTTTACACAGTCCCAGCACTAGGAATCCTGTATTTAGTACCTTTGGTAGAAAATAATTTCGGAAAAAAATTGGAAAGAATCCCAAACTTCACAGAGATCAGTACCAAATAATACTAACTTTCCCAAGAGATCTGGAGGTAGTTTGGGTTGTGATTCATTTGAAAGGTGCCATTCAATTTCTGCAGGTTGTAAGAAATAAACCGTTTTTCTTCCATCATCAAGAATAGCTTTTCTGTAGTTTTGATCCATACTCTACACTTAAAATACCAATGGGAATTGCTGTTGTTGCTTCAGATTAATAGCTTCTAAATTGCTATAGATCATTAAATCATTGATTGCTGCCTGCACTTAATATTGGTGAGCAAGATTCACCTTTCCGTAACAAAAATTTTCTGGAGATGCACAACTTGTATTTTCTTTTTACTTTTTATATCACCCCTCGCTCAGGACTGCCCAGCGTTCACACCCATGTCACGTTCCTACAGTTTCCCAGCATTTTTATCCCATGTATTTGTAGGCTGAAGTAATTCAGCTAAAGAATTGGAGTTTTAACTGATGACAAGGTATGATAAACAATATGCCAGACTAGGAGCCATCATTAAAATTTTGGCTTTGCGTTCAAGGCAAAATGTGCTAAATGGGAAGTGCTATCAATTGTCTGCAGATATTTTGGATTCACATCTAATATGCAGACTCATACTTGCCATATTCACAGGGACAGAGCCCAGATTTGTATTACTGCTCAGCAAAATGTGTAATCTTGATTTAATTACAACATGCCTGTCTTAAGTGAAAAGTGTTAGCTGAACGTGTCTGTTCTCTTAGAGAGGAGGAAATGCTTCTGAGAAATGTGTCCCTTAGGGGACTCAAACTGAGCAGCACTGGGGCCAAATATCCAGAGGATGCACCAGGAGCTCCATTATTGCAAATCTTAAAAATAAGAATAGAGAAAGCAAAGATAATATCTCCTAGAGCTGAAGAGCAGAAACAAGAGCAGGGCATTTCATCCCAAGTACATGAAGAGTGTAGTGAAGAAAGTTGTTAGCTCGTACTTCCAACTGGCATAAATTTGTTTGGTCTGTGTTACTTTTTGATGGCCTCTTTTTACATTTTTCCTTTTTGAGAGACATTTTTATTGAAATTTATTCCCATGGTGATTTTTTGCCTTTTCAGAAGACTATAATTTTTAGTAAAAATAATAAATACTAAAAACTGAAACAGATAAAGTTGTTTCCTGCTGTTCTTGTCCTTATTTGTCTGTTTTTACCATTTGGAACAGAAAAGGAAAGGGGGGAAAAAAAAGTAAAAATAATCACTTCTGATTAGGAATATGGAAAGATTTGGAATTTTTCTCCTAAACTTACTGGGTTTTTTTCTGAAAATGATGTGGATTTTGGACACACTTTTATACCTGTAGATAGATAAAGCTGTTTGCTGTATGCTTATCTCTTCATGGCTCATTGTGTGCTTGCACAGATCCCACGGAGATTCCTTTTCCACTTCTTCCCATTAGCACTCTTAAATGTTTCAAAACTTGGTACTGACCAAAATCCAGACGGATGAATTACAAAGGAGGATGATCAGGTCTGTTAGATGACTTCCTTCTTCCCATCCACCCCACCATCACACCAAGCAGCTGAATATCTCTCCAGGGCTACTGGGGAACAGTTTCAACTCCAAGGAGTTCTCTTTGATTTTTAAGAGGGTAGGTGAAGGAGTAAAGATGTGTGGCAGTTTGGCTGGGTACCAGGAGAAAATGGAGAACCAGTAATAGAACTGAAAACTGATTTTTTGTTCTCTGTTTCAGATTTCCATCACATGATAATGTGAGTGAGCTAAATAAAGTTTGGAAATAAAGGCCAACCTACCATTTTAGCTGTACTGTCAGTAATTGCCATGTTCAGGGTTCCAGCTAATAAAAGGCAGAACTATCACAGACTCTCACAACATATCACTATATGTCAATTTCCTCAGAATAATAAGAAACTTCCCATCTTTTTTTGTAGCCACTTGAGTAGCTAGTAAATTCTGGAAAGCACTGGTAGTAGATAGATGAATCCACCATGCCCTGGATAACTGAGGTACTTTAGGGAATGATATCTGCTGTTGTAAGACTATATCTGCAACTTTTTCTGCTACATTTTGACAGCAAGTATTTGTATATTTTGGAAACAAACTTGGTCTGGTTTATCATGCAGCATCAAATCACATCACAGCTTATATTGAGTCTGACATGATGTGACATGTTGTGAAACAATTCCTCAAAGCTTCAGATGGTATCACAAGATTATTTTTTATGATTTTTTTTTTAATCCTATCCGCATTTTCTTGTCCTTCTCTACGCTGAGCTATCTCTGTGCAATGTTGTTAGAGCTGAGTATATAAAATCTGGGTACAGGACATTCTTTGTACAAACACGTGCTTACCCTTTTCAGACAGGAAGCCAACACATCTCCATAAACAGTGTGATTGCACCAGTTAAAACTGTGTTGCTCTTTCTTGCCTGCAAGCCTATATCTTGTCAAATCAGTACATACTTCAGCTAGAGAAGCCATGACTAATGAAAAATGAACTAATGCTTTGAGAGTTGCAATGAATTTATTGCTGTGTGCCCATGCTTTCAAATCAAGGCTTAATTGATCTGGTACTATCACTTGTAGAGATGACTGCAATTTTTCTGTAGGGGCACAGAAGCATATGTTGTTATATACTGAATATATGTTTTTACTGCATTTTTGCCTCTGTTAACTCATTGCCGTTCCATGTTTCACTGCAGCTTTCTCACAGGTTCCACTTGAGTCCAAAGCACCCCAAATATTATCTAGATTTTTCTGTTGTTCTGATTCTTGTAATGTTGCACGGGCTACGTCGTTGATAATACAAATCACTCCACAAAAACGAGACCTTTCCCTTTTGTGAAAATCCCGTTCCTCATCGCCCTGATGGTCACCCATCCATTTCTTTCTCTTGGCAGACGTGCGCCCTGGATTCTGCTTCTCCACGCTGAGCAACGGGCGCTGTGGCAATCAGCTGCCCCAGCCCCTGTCCAAGATGCAGTGCTGCTGCGACAGCGGCCGCTGCTGGGCTTCTGCTCCGGCCACCGCTCCCGAGATGTGTCCCATCAGATCCACCGGTACGAGCCCACCTGAGCTCTGCTCAGCACAGCAGAGTTGTGGCACAGACTTTAAATTTTGAAGTTCAAAGATATTGGCTGCACAAACAGCTACTTGTGTGCACACAAACTGTGAACATGAATTAGGTCAGCTGGAATGTGGTCTTTAATTGTGACACTCTGTGTGCATTTTTTGGCTCTCAAGTTCCAAACCCACACTTCCCAAAGGCAAAAGAGGTGTGGGCAAGAGGAAAAGTGGGGCAGTAGGGCAGATCGATGGGCAGATCAGTAGGGCTGAACAATGAATTAGCAGGGAGTTTTTTATTCTTTTTTCCGTAATGTTTTCATTAAGGAGCGACACAGAATGGTTGAGGCTGAAGGGCACCTTGGCAGATTGTTTAGTCCAGCTCCCCTGCTCAAGCAAAGCCTCCTATGGTTGGGTGCTCGGGACCCCTGGGAGGGCAAGCAGACAGAAAGAATTATTTGTTGCTAATTAGTATTTTGTAGCCAAGTTATTCTGACCTTACCTAGTTCAGATTTCTTTTCAGCATCCTCTTCGAGATCAAATTACTTGCTCTAGACCCTTCTAATATATCCCTATTCCCTCTGCATTTTCATTCTCATTGGGAAACTGGGATTTCCTTCCTCATGACAAGCTCTCTGAGGTGCCATATATTTCCTGAAATTTGACACAGAAGATGGTTTCTCTCTGCTACCAAAATGTGCTGTTCCTTATTGCCTCCTTGTGTATTGAGCTCCTCAGATAATGTATCACTTGAATTGAGAGACGATGGTGAGCAGATTGTGAAACTAAGTATGAGAGAGTGGAGGGAAGATGATTTTGAGATTGTTTAGGACTGGAGACCTAATAAAATGCTTTAGAAAAGGAGAATACAAGAAATTTAAGAATTTATGGGAGGAGGTTAAGGGAGGTGCAGAGTTTATGAAGGAGTGGGATTGTAAAACTATAGCAGTGTAACTCTGAAGAAATTGTCAGAGCTCATTTATGGGAGTTATTATTTTTGTTTTTAATCCTTTGAGTGAAACTGCATAGTGCTGGAGCAGAAATCTACAATCAGAACTCTTGGAAGACTTTCTGTTTCTGTCACTGTCTTATTAATTATATTTAAACATGTTAAAAGTTCTAAACTGGCTAGAATAATACTAAAAACATAGTGCACTCTATTGATAACCATCTGAAATAGGAAGACAGGGAGAAATTTTTCAGTCTTAACACAGTTCTTGTTTTCTTCGAATACTTTCTAATTATTCATATCTAACTGGTGAATAAACTGGGTGGAAAAAGTAAAGTAATTTGGCCAAAGCTGCAGACTGAGACGTCATGGAGAAGGAGCTAGAACCCAGGACTTCCTGACTCATAAATCCATGCAAGGTCTTCCAGATCATGGTTACATGCCACTTCTTTTTTGATTTTGCTTCTGACCTGGGATATAAATTGAGACTATAAATTAATCTTTTTAAAGGCGCTTTGAAATTCTTTGAAAAGCTTTACATGCATTTAAGGTATTGCTGTTGTTATTTAATCAAGTTCAGTTATTCCTCACTTAGTATATTCTGAGAAAGCAAGACAAGGAATTTGGAGCTGTCAGTGGCCCAAAGTCTCTTTAACTCTGAAATGGAAATTTACTGCAATATAAATGGGAGCACTAGCTGGGTGATGTAACCGAGTAGTTGCATTTTAAATGTGGGCAGCAAACCCAGTTGCTACTACAAAATTGGTTGTTTATTACCAGAAATTACACATGGAGATTAAAGTTGCAGTAAAAAAGGCTTGCACTGTATTTTTTTATTACATGGCAGGAATTGTTTATGCGGAATAACAGGGTTTGCCATTGACACTATTTAAAGACTGAAATAGAGGAATAATGGAGGGAAATGCAGGGACACACGAAACAAACTGATCACCCAACAATGTTAAATAAATGCAAACATCATAATTGAGAAAAGCAGAACTTTAGGCTATGATGTTTGTTTAACAAATCCTCTGTGATTCAGGAAGAGCTTCTAATGTGTTTTACAGGTGGAAGTAGACATGAGATGAAAGTGTTGAAGGCTGAAGTATCCAGCTTAGTTCTCCCAACATTAACTTTATTTTCCTGTTCTCATTTTTTAAATATTGCTTCAGGAATTCATTCATTTCTAGGTTTTTTTTTTTTTTTTCTGTTGTATAATTCCTCTCCCCTGTTGTGTCACGGACTTTAAATTTTGAAGTTCAAAGATATTGGCTGCACAAACAGCTACTTGTGTGCACACAAACTGTGAACATGAATTAGGTCAGCTGGAATGTGGTCTTTAATTGTGACACTCTGTGTGCATTTTTTGGCTCTCAAGTTCCAAACCCACACTTCCCAAAGACAAAAGAGTCGTGGGCAAGAGGAAAAGTGGGGCAGTAGGGCAGATGCCACTAATAGAGATAAACAATAGGAGAATGCATCACACTCAGCAAAGAGTGTGCTTACAGCAAAATAGATCATTTTCCCATCATCTGGAAAAGGATGAATTTGTGTGGATCTGACTTGGTTTCTCTTTGGCTACACTGCTTAGACTGCACCTTATTTGGTTTCTGCTTTTATTGGCACACTTAATTTTCACAGGGAAATAGTGTTAGTGTGTTCATTCTCTAATTGGTTTTGCCTCATTGCTTATATTTGTATTTCTTTGTTTTAGGAGGTTAACTTTTAAGAAATCCAGTTGAAACTGGGCTTTTTTCCCCGTTCAGTATTTTTCTAACTCTGTGGCAAGCTTTCTATTAAATTAACTTGGGATCAAATCCAGAAGTCCTTCTTTAGGTAAACTTCACACTGAGTTCACCAAAGTTTTTTACTTGAAAGAAGACTAAGTAGATTAGGATCAGGTCCCTGCCTCACTGTTCAGTTTCATGTCCAGAATGTCAGTTCTGTTACCTTTTTATTGGCAGTCTTCTGACAAGTAGTGTTGAGATTCTGTGGATTAATGACTCGATTCAGAGAACAAAGCTTGTTACTATGAAGAAAATATATAGGCTCACATTTTCCAGATTATTTAAGGTTTGTTATTGCTAATCTGAAACACTGCAAGAAGGGGGAGAGTTGGATTAAATGGAACAGACTGCCAGAGTCTAAAACAGCATTCATGTTTTCCTGTTTCAGACGAGTACCGTAAATTGTGCACAGTAGCTGCTATGCTGCCAGCGAGGCCTGACCTTCCTCCGGCCCGTCCTGACGTCATCCCTCCACCACTCATTCCTGGTGTTTACCCTCCTCCACATCCTCCACATCCAGAAATCATCTATCCATCTCGGGCTCCACCACTTCATCGTAAGAGAAAGAAATAACCTCTCCTTGCACCGGGTGCATTTAGCTTCTTTAAAAACATGCATTTCTCAGGAGCGGTGTGCTCCCTTCAGCTGTTGGTGTCTTTACTTACTTTATGTGGGCATGGAGCCTCTGGATATCTTTTTAATCAGAGCCTGCTTACCATGTACCTTATGACAAGAGATAATATATTATATAATATAATGAGATATACCTATCTCGTTAGTAGTGTTTTCCCTGTTAAGATAGGTTGCAAAAATTACATTCTCATTGTCTGTACTGTGGCTCCTGTATTGTAGTAGTTACATTGCTGTTATTTTAAGGCCGTTGTGAGCTTTGCTGCATGTCAGCACTGTGTACTATGAATAGCTCTTTGACTAGGTTGTGAAAGATATACATTAAAGAGCTTGTCTGAGAGAAAGCAACTTCTTTCAGGTTGTTTTCCTCACTTGCACTTGGCCAGGCAGGAGATGTACTGATAAAAACACTACTCTGCTGGACACTGAGGCTGACCCAGTGGGCAGAAAGAACTATTTTAGTGATATACATGGATGGGTTGGCTTTCTCTAGGGTAAGAAGGAGGCCAGAGCTTCCAGACTACTAATATAGAGCAACATACCAATATAATACACTCCTTTTTCTGTCCCTTGCTCAGAGAATTTCCTACATGCCCATGTAGTCTGGAGTAGGCATGTGCCACCTGAAATCGTTTGGCATAGCCACATGGTCTTTTGTGAGTAAACAGAAGCTGATTTTGCCCATGCTCTGTGCAGATGCAAACAGTCTCAGCTTGCACTGGCACCAGCTGAAACTATTTAGTCTTGGTTCAGCACCAAGCTGAGCTAATAAGCCTAAGAGGCAAAGTATTTTAGCTCAGGCTGACACTGCACTGACGTAGCTGCACAGCTTCTGGTCAGCTGGGAGCAGGGACAGAGCCAGCTCACGCCTGCCTGCCAAAGACAGTATAGGCATATTCCCAGGGTTATCCCTGCCCTCCTCACTGCTATCTGGGAAAGCGAAAATAATGAACCAGTCTGCCTGCTCTTTGCTACTCTAGGCTTTTAGTAGAGTCCCTGCAGTGCCACACACCCGCTTTACCTCTAGGTATGAACGGACATGGTCCTCTTTGGCAGGACAAAAGATGAAAACAGAACCAGACTTGCCACAGTGAAAATTTCTGTGGTTGTTAGCTGCTTCTAAACAAATCTCTAAGAGTCAAAGTGCCATTTTCTCTCCCCATGTTACTGTGTAATTCACATTACAGTGGAAGGTAAATGTTGACTTTCAACGGAAAATCCTGCTCAAATTGTAGATTATCAGAAGCTATTGTGATGAACAATTAAAATATTTTTCCAACTGTTGTTATTTCAGCGATCTTGCCGGTGAACTTGACTGACTATTGCCAAACATTCCGGCATCTCTGCCGTAATGGGCGTTGTATTCCCACCCCTGGGAGCTACCGCTGCGAGTGCAACAAAGGATTCCAGCTGCATGGTAGAGAGGACTGCATTGGTATGTGGGTTTCTGCTGTAAATCACAGAGGGGAATTTCATTTTAGAGAAAAAAACATTCTTCTCCACACAATGTAACAACTGAGTTCTTAAATAGAAGAGCCCCGCCTCCGAAAAAACCCAAAAAAGAGACTTCGAAGAGCTAATGGATTTCAGTGGCAAACTTATTTTTACAACAGTTTTGTCTTTAACGCAGTATTTAACAAATCTTGTAACAAAATTATACAGAAGCAAGGATTTCTTATTTTATGAACTCGTGACTATAATGTGTTTATTAGTGATTGAAAATGATCTCTTTAAAATGCTACCAGCTTTTTGAGTATGCAATGCCCTATTGTTAAAAAAAGTCATAAACTTAGACTTAGTAAGATTTACAAGTCCTCTTTCAGCTCGTGAGTTGTATCTTGTTGGGCTCTTGAGACCGAGAAGTTTGAAAGTCAGCAAGAGCTCAATGATAGAAGCAAGGATTAATTGTCTCTTACACGCAAGATTTTGGTTCTGTCAAAATCTTCAGTAGAGCTGGGAATGTGGAGATGTGGGATTAAGGCCTCTACCTCTCACACATGCAGTATCTTATCTTACTGAAAATTCATTTTTCCCAGTTCTTGCTTATCTTAGAATATGGGATCTTTTTTTCTGGGCTCTCATTGGTGTCTCCTTTCAGGTTGAAGGCCACTATTTCTCCAAGTACAAAACAGTAAAATACCCCTGCAGGTAAAAAAAACTTTTAGCCAGTGTCGTAATAAAATTATATTGTCTCTGTTCCACAGATATTGATGAATGTGAAAGGAATCCCTGCATTGGTGGAGACTGTGTGAACACGCAGGGGTCCTACATCTGCCAGTGTCGTGTTGGGTATCAGAGCACAGCGACCAGAACCGAGTGCCGAGGTAAGGGTCACACAACCACATCTGCCACTGTGTACATATCAGGAAGGAAAACAGTTTTCAAACAAAATTCAACAGATGGGTCAAATATGAGAGTTTTAAAAAAAAAATCAGATATGGCAGTAAAAATTACTAACCTGCTGGAGCTGGCTGTTCACAGACTGGGTTACGAGAAAAGGCATTTTGTCTTGTGCTAAAAGGATCTTGGCACTATTTATGGCTTTGAAGTGGAAGAGACATATTTTCTTTTCTTTTCTTTTTTTTTTTTTTAATATTAAGACATTGTTTTCTTTTGCTACTTGAAGATCTCAAGGACAATTAAACATCCCTTCTTTGGAGACACCCTATATGTATAAAAGAATAAGGAAGCTGGGGGGAAAGATAAGTCTTCCAGCGGGTAAATATAAGATTTCATTGCCCGTGTGTTGCCTCTGCTCACTGCCAGAGAAAGAACTAAGCATAAATTACAGCAATGAAGACTTAGGTCTGGAAAAGTAGTGAGTGGAGCACTGGGAAAGTCTGGATGAGGAAGCTGTAGAATCCTCATTATAGTTATTTTGAGGATCAGACTCAGCAGTAGTCCTGATGGTCTCCATCCTGTCTTCTATGGGAGTGGGACCACAACTCCTCAGTGGTCAACCAACCCTCTGTCAGGGTGTTGTCACTCCCAAATTGTTCTGGGGTAGGAATTCAGCTGTGAAGGTGGATGGATGCAGTCCTTTATAATTAAGCCATAATGAGAGATTTCTGGCAGAAGATTGAATGACTGCTTAGATATTCCATGAGAAATGAAGCATCTAAATGAAGCAGGATGTTTGAATGCTCAGAGTCACAGGTTCTGCTCTGAGCGCAGGGTGCAGAGCATGCACTCAGTCTGAAGCAGAAAGTTTCTAAAAGGCCAGAACAAAGTTATCTGTGTTAGCGTGCATTTCTTTTCTTCCGTTTGAGAATCAGAAAGGTGTTTGTGGTACAGAAGCTTGCTCTCCAGTCCAGGAGGACGTGCAGAGCCAGCACCACTGCTGCATGTTGCTGGGGAATATTTGACCTAACTGCTGCCAAGCCGCCGTGTCGCAGAAGCATCTTCATAGTTCAGCTGCCTGGTGGGGAGGGAGTGCTCAAGGGGAGTCTCAGCCGTGATGAATTTACTCATGAGTCATTTTTGTCACACGCTTTTAATTTGACTGATTCATTACACAAACACATGGTTGTCAGAAGCCCAGTAGCTTAATGGCATTTAAGTGTGGTCACTTAGCAGTTCCTTCGCAGTCGATGGGAACTGTGCTTGCCTGACAGCCAGAGCAGAAAATGCTGCGATGTGCAGAATCTTGGTTTTCTAAAAGAATTTTTAGTACCAGTGTAGGGAGAAGAAAAAGGCTAGTGGGGTGCATTTGGCAAAATGTACGTATAGCACTGGTGCCTGCCAAAATCAGCATTTGCTGTAGAATTACTTCTTATGACTACTTTGGATGTTGAGATTTTAATTTTTTGCATGCACAAGTGTGTCTGTGCTGATGTGCTTTTGGAAATGTATTCCTTACGTCTGCTCTTGAAAACAAAGTGTCCATAATGACCAGATGTTTGTCTATTCCTTGCTCTGAGGTTCCAGGGGAGGGTTTTTTCTATGTGATGACTCTGATTGGTGACTGATTAAACACTGCAGTCTGTGTTGCAAGCTACTGATTCATCCATTATTAATATCCCTTATAATTCTAGTAGGAGTTTGGCTGAATGAATATCTTAATTAGAGACATAGGTGAATGGAGTCATGTTGTGATTAATGATCTGAACAAAAAATGCTTCTCAATTGCAGAAGAGAGGATATTAAATGGACCTCAAAAAAAGGGAAATTTTTTGATGATTAGCTATGAATGTGTGGGAGTCAAAGCTTTAATAGCTAAGTGCTTACAATAATCTACCCAACATTTCTGACAAGAGAGGGTCAGCTCTTACAGGGAGCTGACAGCAGTTTTGGCTATTTCAGTGAGAGAGGAGCTTTGATTTTTTGCAAGTTTCTCTGAGGAGGAAAAAAAAGGTGATATTATTTCCTCTGCAAATTAGAAATGTGTCAGACTAGTGCTGGGACTCCGATCAACTGTGAGTATGTACAGAACAGTGAGATTCAGTATTCATTTTCAACACATTAGGATGGCATCAGGTGCATAAAAATACAAAACCTGATGAGCTCTAAAACTTAAAAGGCCAGAAAAATCTTGAGATGCTGTGGCATTTCTGCCTGTCCCAAGGAAGAAAGCTGGTGGAGTGGCTGAAGCCAGACACGGGTGCAACCAAGGGCCAGAAAAGTGGGGGGAAAGGGACTGAGCAGAGGGGAAAGTCACATTTGTGCATTGCTGCTTGATGATGCTTCTTTATCAAATGAAGTTTATCAAGCCTGTACACTTTGGCTGGAGGTGGAGGGCTGCCAGCTGCTGCTGCAGTGCGTGGTCCCTGAGCAGCTCGTGCCCCTGCTGGCCTGGTTGCTTGCTTGCAGAACAGTGATTTTCAGGGGTTTCTTAGGCTCTGCACAGAACTACCACGCTGCTAAGAAGGCAAATATAGCTTCACAATTTTGTGAGGCGTCAGTTCCCCCGGCCTAAGTGTCCAGAGAGCAGGGGCATTTGGGAGGGCACCCTGTGCTCCACTCCTTCCTGAAGTGCAGCAGTGCATTTCTACGGAGAAGGGCACCCCAGGGTGGATGATAGATAGGTCTGCACGGGCTGGTTGTGATCTCCGTGAGCAGAGTCCCCTGTGTGCAGGAATCTCTGGGAGATGGTCCAGGCCTTGATGGAGAATACTGAGCAATCTGAAAAATGTCTAGACAGTCTGTCTCAGCATCTCCTCTCCCCTCCTTTGGAGGAGAGGGAGAGCTGCCAGCCTCGTGTGATATCACCATTCAGGTCCTCCAAAGCGCTTGCCAAGCACCTCCTGCAGAGAGAGGGAAATGAGGATCTGATGTTTCAAATACAAAGTAAGCAGGAGAAATTCTTCTGGGGTGGGAAAGTCTTGAACTTTCCTGTTATCTTACAAAGCAGCAGCTAAAGACAAGCTTTCCCCCATCTTTCCTTAAGTAGTTAGGTACTGTTAAGTTTTAAAGTTCAGTAAAAATATTTTAATGATGAGCAAAAATGAAAAAAAACTCAAGAATTATGATATTTGTTTGAGAAAGCTGCAGGGTAATGTTCACTGAAATTCTTTCACAGCAACTTGAAATTTCGAGCTGACGAACATTTTCCACCCCCATAACATTCAGTTATGGAAATCAAAATAAATTCTTTTTCAGGTGAATACAGTTTCCATGTAGGTTTAAAAACCTAGGGAAAGGGAAAATGGGAAAAATTCCTCGTGAGTATAACAAAGGATCCCCCCAAATGTTATTTTTCTTTCTGGTTGGCTTTCAGACATCGATGAATGTTTACAGAATGGTCGTATCTGCAATAATGGGCGATGCATAAATACAGATGGCAGTTTTCACTGCGTGTGTAATGCTGGCTTTCAGGTGGCAGTTGATGGGAGAAACTGTGAAGGTAAGACTTTTCTGAAGTTATTCCATATCAGCAGTTATGGTTACAAGAGGTTATTCACATCAATGAAAAAGAAAAGGACCCCTGGTGGGGGGAAGGGAAGGAACAAGGAGTCAGATTTCCAAATACTTTCTTGCTGTATCTGGGAGGGCAAGTAAAATGTCTTTTGCAGCCAGTTCTGGAGCCTTGGCTTGGCAATCCTCAACGGGCTGTCTGTCCAGCAGGAGAAATAGCACATACCACTATCACAAAATGCAGTTTCTTTGATGGGAGTGGTACATTTTCAAACACAGCACAAGTCACATGCTGCCTGATTTTACTGTGTGTTTAACAGCATGCTTTATGGGATCTCACTGGGTGACTAGCAATGTGGTTTATGTAGATGCTGGCTGGTCTGACCTATAAAAACTGTTTTAACAAAAATTTGTAAACATAATTGATGTGTTCCTACCTCCCAGACCTTTAGTAAAGGGGAAAAGAAGAAGAATGTTCTTTATCATGCTTCCCAAGGTCCTTGGGAGGGTTCCCAATGATCTATTCATACGTTAAAAGAATTTCAAGCACTGTTCTTAGAAACATTTTTGGCAGAATATTATCTCAGTGATTCAGCTCAAAGACTTAATGCCAAAATTCCTGGTTGGGATAGATACACGATTTTTTTTAAAAATCATAAATTATTTCTGTCTGACTTAGCCTGTAAGTAAAAAGAAAACACACTATGTCTAGAAGTGTAATTTCTGTCCAAGACAGCTGCAATATTAAGGAAAATAGCACGATTCTGAATATATTGTAATGTCATTATGATCCAGTGATTTTATGTGCTAGTAGTGATTCTGTTAATCCTTGGTAGAGACAGACATTTTAAGACTCTGTTTTTCCTGACTCTTTTTTAGATACAGTTTAGCACCATAAGCTGCTTTTTAAATATCTTATTATGGAAGTACGTTGACTAAATATATTTGGAAATTCGACTATTCAGGAAAAAACCCTCTATTCTGATTTCTTCCTTTCCCACCAAATACCATGTGCTAATAGTAATAAAAACCAGGACATCGGCAGTCTGGTAAAACATTTTTAATTCCGTTGCATGTGCTGCCAGAATGTCTGTTGCATCCACTTATGAAACAGTTTCATCTCTGGCATTGTAATGCACTGAGCTGTGTGCACACACACAAATCAGTAAAGACCATGGCACTGTGCCATACTTTAATGTAACTGTGTGTAGTTCTTTAGGTGAAACTGGTAAATAATACTGATTTTTTTTTGGATGTAGCATCCAAAACTGATTTCATCTGTGCCAGGGCGAAGTAAAGACTGAGAGGATATAAAAGCTTACTCAAATCGAGCACAGAATTCTCTGTACTGGTCTTTTTTTTTCTTCCTTTTTTTTTTTTTTTCCCTTTCCCATTGTGTCAGTAACTTTGCAGGGTTCAGAATAACAGTGTCTGAGACCTCCACCTTTTCCTATTTGAATCCTTCATGCTATCCCATTAGGTCAGAGGATGAATAATGCTTTTATGAAGCTATAATTAGGAAGTACCCTTCTGTATGGCCTGTCATGCTGAATGCAAGAATGGGGCAGGTTTTATTTTAAATGGAAGTTGTGGATGGCTGTGCCCACAGAATTCCTGCATGAGCAGTGCTCTCATACCATAAATCTTAGAATTCTCTCATACCATAAATCTTAGACTTGTCCAGTGGAGGTTACAGAAGTTTTCACTCCAAACCCAAATGTACACTCCTCCCCTTTCAGGTCTTCTTAGTAACATAAAATTGTATTTACATTCCAAACAGGAGGCTGCTTCTAACCGAGCTTCTATTTAGATTAAGATTGCAAATCCTCTTTAATTACATCCTTTCTCACTTTTTGATGGCATTTACCAACTGGAAGTTCTTAAGCTGTCCAGTTTCTCGTCTGTTTTTTTCAGATCTGTTGTCTCATCTCATTCTTGTTGTTTTTTTTGGATTCATCCCTTTTTATGTTAATGATTCATTATGAAAAATAGAGTCACTGCTTTGACACATCCTCTAGGACAGTGCAGTATGTCCCATCATATTACCATTATACCTCTGATTATCATTATACCTCTGACAACTAAGGAAAAAAATAAGCTTTATCTTTTGGGTATAACTAATAAGAGTTCTTATGCTTGAACATGATGAACATTATGTGTATCGTGTACATTTTCAGATATGGATGAATGCAGCATCAGGAACATTTGCCTCAATGGGATGTGCATCAATGAAGATGGAAGTTTTAAATGCATTTGTAAACCAGGCTTCCAGTTAGCGTCTGATGGACGCTATTGCACAGGTGAGCACAATAAATTATGGGTTCCCACAGCTTGTGAGTCCTGCCTCTCTTCTTGTAGCTTCAAGAATAACCTTATTTCCTGACAGTGATCCTTGGGAACAAGAGGTACTGAGCAGGGTTCTCAGCAGATAGGCTTTTTTAATCAGCTGGAATTACTTGTCATTGTGCAAGACAGTACTCAGTCTTCTCCACATTGTTGAGCAACCACCCTAACCAGGCAGTGGGAAATGCTGTTTGAACAAGGGCTGCATGATCTGACCTAATTAAACCCCATATTTTTTTTTTGCATATGGTGTGTTCTGCAGATTGGTTCCAGTATATCTCACATTTTGTATTTGGCCTTTGAAAGTATTCTGCCTTTGGCCACCCGAACATTGCCTTCTTTGGGCTTTTCTCCCATTCCTGTCTGGGTGCTCCTCATCAATCCAGCATCTCTGAGGGGTGCTCAGCACTCCGTGTGACCAAGATGCAGACGTGAGCACCACAGCAAGATTGTTTTCCTTGTGCTGCACTAGCTCAGCAATACCTCCTAGGGAGACACTGCAGCCTCCTGGTTCCTAGTTACGTCATTAGAGTTTTCTCCAGTCCCATCAGGAGCTGAAAATTTTGTGTATATAAATCTGCATGTTTCCACAGGTTTTACAGGCACAAAGCAGAAGTTCAAAATAAAGAATAAACAAGTGATGGGCCAAGTTATTTACAGTTTTTCTTTGGAAAAATTCAAAATCTTTCAACTCTTTGAATCAAGGAAGGAAAAGTGCTTCATTACACTTTGGCAAAATTTAAAATTGTCACATTGCAGCATCTTGTCGACCAATAGCAAAAGTAAATGTTTGAATAATTTGGTTTTGGGAGTTAGTGACATGAACGGTGAATTAATTAGAATCCTTTTGTTTATTGAACACTGTACCAGTCTAAAACAGACTTTAGATCAAAATCAGGACAATAAATAGTGTGAAACATCTCTTGAATGTGAAAACTCTTGCACTAGGTGTGCAGGACAGTGCTACCCAGCCTTCAGGTGAGGGAATCAGGTAACTCAAGTGAGATGATCCCATTCTGGCTTCGTTAAAGGGTTGCTTTAGTTGGGATGTGCTTTAGTTTCTCAAATGAGCCATTGTGCATTACCACACAAGTGTCTCCTTCGCCTGTCTGTGTTGGCTGCAGCCTTCACACTCTTAGAGCAACCACATTTATTTCCACTCTTACCTGTTTTCCATGTGGGATGTGTGTCCTTTGCCAAAGCTGATTTTCCAGCTGGTCTGTGTGTGGGATGTCAGTGAGCCTTCAATGCCCACCAGGCCATGGCACATCAGCCACTTGTGTTCCCACAGATCCCTGGCTGCTCTCCATCATTAGCAGGGATGTGACTCATGGCTGCAAGCTCAGCCCAGCCCAAATGCTTGTCTTGATTTTTGCCTTGAATATCTTTTTTTTTTTCTTTTTTTTCTTTTTTTTTTTTTAAATTACATCAGTCTGTGCCCTGAAATGCCATCCAAGAAGATGGTAACTCTACCTGACTACTTAAAACACAATGATGTTCAGTCTTACAGCCTCTGTTATGTGTCTCCTGGCTAAATAGGAGTATGGATATAGTCAAAAAGGGGTTTCTGGCCCTAGAGAAATGTTACTTCTCTGCATCAAAGGAGGAATATTTGAAAATTATCCAAAGTTGCAGAGAACTCAGCTGATTCCTACTGAAAGTTGGAACAAATCTTAGAGTAAAAAGAAGAATTTCTCCTACTGCTTTTCAGCACTTACTGTAAACCTCATTCTTTATGAATGAGCATGCAAACATTTATTATATGTTAAGATTGTTATTGGGTCAAAATCAAACCAGGTTTTGAAACCTGGACACCCAAATTACACCTTTTATCCTCTTCATATTTGTCTCCTTTCTTCCATTTGCCCAAAGTATCGTGAAACAATTCCCAGGTGTTCAGTGGCTGCAGGAGCACAGCTAAAATTTTAAAAGTTTGATCTTCAGTAATGTCTTTTCCTGTATATTTTGATGTTTGTTCTTATGCAGTCCTTTCTGTACATGCCAAATGTGCAAAGTAAATAACCTGTGTCCTACAGAGCTGCAAGTCTTTGAAACACCCAGTGCTGACCCTCCATATCCCAAATTTTTTTGTCAAGTGCTTGCGTTAAAATCTTACACAGGCTAAAACTCTAAGGCCACGCTTGGATGTGCAGGGAGTTCTTGTGCACACTGGGAATACGTGTGTGCACAAATTGACATTTCTGCAGCAAACTGGCTTCCTGCCTGAGCAGTTTTGATAGGGAATTGAACATTTGTTTTTGCCAAACTAGGGGATCAGCAAAGGAATGGAAGAGTGCAACTCATTGCTTCTGTAACCGTCTCATTTGATGCACTCTAAGCTGAGTTTTCAGCCGGTAAGAACGGCTTCTAACCCAAAGATGGGGATAATGTAATTAACACTTAGTTCCATAAAACTGGAATTTAAGTAGAAGTACAGGGCATATGCTTGGCTGTCTGGTAAAAAATTCCACTTAGACTTTCTGAAATAACATGCCAAAAAAGAATGTTACACCATACCCTTCCCTGAAATACATGACATGCTAAATTTATTCACCATTAGCTCCTTTCGATGATGATTTGCTTGATTTTTCAGAAACACTTATATTGGGCTGGCAGAATTTTGAAGCATTATTTCTGTTCCATACATTGTTTCATCTTTAGAACAAACAGGAATTCCCCAAATTGAAAGCCGATTAACATGGTAATTTAGTAGCCTGAGTAAATTTTTCCTGGTTAAAATTGGAGGACTTTGTGTACCCAGCTAGTACTACTAAGCAAACCAAGCAGAAAGACAAAGCTTATTGAACGTGGAGAATGAATACTTTAGTTGGTTTTCCAGAACCAGGTTGAGTATATTTTAAATTGTCCAAATGGTGACTTTTACCACAGAAGACAGCAGAGCATTCTCAAGGTTAGAAATTTGGACTTTATGGCTTTGTGTGAAGTTGATTTATTCTATGGAATCTCAGCCCTGGTAAAAGCAGAGCCTTTTTACCCATCTTTACAGGAACCAGCTTTTCAGCTGATTTGCACCATTTTAAGTGACCCACTTTACCTTTCTAAAAAATATCTATAGCAGTATGTCCAACGCATTCGGAAATTGGTGCAAAAGAAAATAGATGGCACATGTCACCCTTTATTGTCTAACAAAATCTTTTTTTGAAAATGAGCTACAGGAAACGGGAAAGAAGTAATTTTGCCATTCTGTTCCTATAAATAACCTTAAAAAAGGGAAGTTGGGGGATTTTTTTCACTTGTAGGAGAATCTGTCATAGGAGTTCAGTGTTGTCTACCAAAATAATTGTCTACACTATTAAATCAAGTGGGCTCATTTTAAATCCCAACTCTGTTTTTGTCCCCACTGAGTAAGGACTAAATTTAAAGTGGGAAAAGCATTTTAGATTTGTCTGAAACAGAACAAAAGACCCCAGGATGAAGTAGAAGTGAGTTGAGCCCATATGCTTAAATATAGCTCTTATTTTAAAATGCAGTTTGAAAAAGGAATCTTGGATCATACAAGCTGTGTTTTATGCCAAACAACACAAACTAAGTAAAACATAGAGGTGTTTCACTCTCAATTTGCCCTTTTAAGGTCAGAAAAAAGGAAATTGTCACACACACTGTCTCTTGTATATAGTATGGGGAATTGTTATGAAGTGATTATTTTATGAAGGTTATACATACTTCCAAACAATATTTTAAACACTCCTTTTCTTTATCACTTCTAAAATGATGATATGTTCTCTACATCTGGAGAATGAGCTTACTATTAGCAGGATCCACAGCCTATATAGTTTTTTAATGAATTTAACATCCCTTTGTGATAGTCTAATATTATAAAACTTCATTCCTGTATTTCGTTGCCGTGGACCTTATTGTTCAACATTTTTGGGCAAAGATGGTGGCTTGTGCTGGGCGATGGCTCAGGGCTCAAATCATTAACAAATTCCTTTCAAGGCTGGAGTGCATTCTGGTCATTTAAAGTCCATAAAATGGGCTGTAATGAGCATCTGACAGGAAAACCCAATTGTCATGCAGATCTCCAGAGAGACAGGGACTGCGGGCAGGGCCTGACTGGGAGGTTCAGAAACTGAGCCCACAGCAGCAGGGAAGGAAACTCTTTGGTGGCCCTGTGAAGGCACCTTGTGGGGGGATGAAAGATCTAATTTGCTATTTGGACTGATTTCTTACAGCATGAGCTGTTCATCCAGAAAGGGAATGTCCTGTTATATACTGCACAAGTCCTTTGCCTCAGCAGCCACAGTTTCCTCCTTCCTCCAGTTATGATTTTGCCTGAATGACCCTTAAATCAGAACATGGGCCTCTTGGGAACAAGTTAGGAAAATGTAGCCCCTTCTATTCTCCAAGGAGAGCAAGATTGTTTTGTTCTGTTTATTTCTCCTGAATTTGGCATTTTTGTATTCTGTGATAAAGAACGAATTCATCATTATTCCTAACAAAATCTTTACTTGAACTACTTTCCATTTACCCTTGGTATTTTTCTATAGGATACATTGAAAATAAGCTGCACAAATGCAAGTTTCAGCCAGGCTTTGAACGCTGTGTAATTTAACTTCTAATAAAGCTCATTGTGTTCTCCGACAGACATCAATGAGTGTGAGACAGATGGAATATGCATGAACGGGCGCTGTGTGAACACTGATGGCTCTTTCAGATGTGAATGCTTCCCTGGCCTTGCAGTAGGACTGGATGGACGTGTCTGTGTTGGTAAGACAAACTTCATGGTGTCACAATTAACCAAGGTTAAGACATTAATGCTAGACTGATGGACAGATCAAGTTTGAATGTAGAATTTACCATTTTTTCATGGAACGGTGGGTAGTAGTTACTAATTAGTGGATGCTAATAGCTCTGGGATGTTTACTGTAATAGCCCATTTTGCTCTGTTTTCATTTCCCTTTTATTTAAAGAGAAAAAAAAGTGTGGGTCAAATCACAAGGTCAGGTAGACTATACAAAGTAGAGCTGATGAGTGCTGCATCAGTTCTGAAAAGGTGAGAATTTGCCCTGTTTCTGTCAATGTAAAACTCTTCATTTGTCACTAAGCTCAAAGATTTAATTGCTCTGTCACCCCTTTTTAACGTGGGATGTACTCAATTTTCTGCCCATTTCTGTACAAGCTCAGAGTTTGATTATAAAATACTAATGTGCCTGACAGCCATTTATAGGCCAGTTCTTAAATAAAGAGAAAAATCACCCCTGGACCTGAAAACATAAACATACGAAGTCTTATGTACTGGAATAGCATTAATGACTTTTCTTTGGGTTTTTACAAGCAAAGAAAGAGCAAAGACTTTGTCCATTTTCCCTACAGCTTCTCACTAGTTCAAGGTTAGGAACTGATTTTTTACCTAGTAGTTCACTAATGCATGTTAAGTCATTAAATGCAGTAACTATTTGTATGCCTGAATTCTTGGGAGCATGAGGAAGAAGAATTTCCTGTCCCAAGCAGAAGGGGTGGGTATAGGTGGCTGAAAAGCCGAGTGAAAGATACTTTGTTTTGACAGCTATTTTATGGTGTTTATGACACCTGAGCTACATTTAATCCTTGTCATAATTTGTGGCGGGATAGTTGGCTATGGCAGGATTAAGAGAGATTTCTCCCCTCAGATACACACATGCGGAGCACGTGCTATGGTGGCTACAAGAGAGGACAGTGTGTGAGGCCATTAACGGGGGCAGTTACAAAGTCCGAGTGCTGCTGTGCCAGCACTGACTATGCCTTTGGAGAGCCCTGCCAGCCCTGCCCAGCACAAAACTCAGGTATGGCATGTTCACTGGTAAATCTAATTTATCATTTCTGTTGATTAACTATTTTTTAGAGCGGTAGTAGAAAGTTTTATATTAACATTGCACCTTAAATCAGGAGATAAAATTGTTGTCTAACATGTTCTGTTTCAGAAGAATTGGAAGGCATGTTACTTTGTTTGAATAATTAATTGCCATAGTGTTAATGGTGATGCTGAAAGCAATGAGCTAAGAAGGAATATTCCAGTTTTGAACAGTCTTCTATTTTGTATGTTGTGAGACTACAGGAGATAATTTTTTAAAGCAAGAGTAAATTACAATGTCTGGGTCCAGATTTGTTGTGCACATTAAAAACCAACAGGACATTTTTAGACAACTAACTGTATTTTGGTAGATGTAGATAACGAAAAATATAATTTTTAACTCAAGTTATTAATGGAAAAAAACCTGATTAAGTCATAGATTCAAATCCTTATGTGCACCTGCCAGTCAGATGTTTGCTGCATGACTCCTCTATCCTTCAAGGGATCTGAAGCAGTTTATTCAGTACCTCCCCTTTGGGTACTCAGTGCACAGACAAATGTCCAATTTCATGTCTTGTGAGTACTTGAGTCTGTCACAGAAATCCCCACCACGTGAAGTTGTCTGGGACATAACTTCTCTCTGGCAAGAAAGCAATCCCAACCATTCCAGTGGGCAGAAGTGTTTTAGGAAAGCTCTGCTTCCAGCAAGACTCTGCTGACACAGTGCTTGCCTTGAAGCCAGTAAATTAAAGAGACCTTGGAGGTTCCATGGAGCTGAGTGACTGCAGGGAGCTGGTTTGAAACCTCACTTTGTTAAGTGTTTCTTGTCACTCAGCAAATTTGTTGTTGCATAAAAACAAAGTGTGCCATTTGATATGTAGTTCAAAAGCAAGTCCTACTACTGTGGTATTTGCTTTGTAGGCAAGAATAATTGTAGATTTATTTTTTAAATCTGTTTTAACTGATAGCTTGATGAAAGCATTAGGGAGACAAAACCAGTTGGAAGAAATTAGGCTGGTAGAGCTGATGTGAGCTCTTCAGCAGGAACTTGCTGATGACCATTTTATAACTTGATGTGTTGTTTAGAATATCAAAACAATAAGGACATATTACCGAAATAGGAAAGAGCTTTTCCAGCAGCCTCTGGTGATGTTAGTGGGCCCTTCCTATTGTACAGTAGAGTTGAAATCTTCTGCAAATACTGGACTCTGTATCATTGACTTCTGTGTTATGTTTGATTTACTTTATTGGAACATTTACATGTGTAAGCTGCTTTTCCTGTGTTGTTTTCATCACCTCCTCAATTGTCAAAAAAAGGCCATCTCATGTAGGGTGAAATGTAGCATTTCTTTGGGCTTCCAGTGGGGGAGGGAAGGAGGAGATTTCTTAGAGAAGGATTGTACCAGAGAGACTGAAAAATATTCCTGAAAGGAAGACCCCTGTGCTCTTCAGAAGCAATTTGCAGAAGTTTCTGCCATTCCAGACTAAATTTTGTTAATGCATGTTCAGAGCAGGTCTGCTTTCACACACACATACAGTGACAGGGATTATTTGATTCAGGCCAGGGTACATATTAATTTGCTGGTTCTGTTAATAGTGGGAGATGTGTTGCATGGGATTTTCTCAAAGAGAACACAGCTTATTCCATAAATATTTTTAATATTTATTAATTTTAGCAGTGTAAGTATTTTGGATGTTACTATAGTGAAAATATATTGAAAAGTGTTGACCTATATGGCAATAATTGATGCTGAGCTGGCTCTCAGTTCATGCTATTAATTGTCCTGAACTCAGAAGAACTTGAACCCAGCAGTAAGTGAGACATTTGGGAAGGTTTGACACATATTTTAATTTATTTTTTTTTAAGGATAAGATATCCTTGGTCTGCTGTGAACTTGTGAAGACGCTCCTGCTAAATGGAGTTAAAATTTGGGGCAGATTTAAAGGAAAAAATGTTCTGTTTCCTGGTCTCTTTAAACATGCACCTTGAGCAAGGACTTGGATATATAAGTTCTGGAGAATCTTGCTGTGATTATGTTATGGTTCATTTGTGTAGGAGGACCAGCATGAAGTTTATGTCTATTCTTAAATGCCACAGTTCATCATGTGAAGTTTTTACTCATCCGTCTTCATAAGCAGATTCAGACCCTGAATCTGCTAAAATGCTTCACAGGTTCAGTATACTGTGAGGTTATTAACATTTTCAGAAGAATTGCAAGGCATGTTACTTCATTCAGATAATTAATTGCCATAGTGTAAATGGTGATGCTGAAAGCAATGAGCTAAGAAAGAATATTCCAATAAGTATTTTAATATCTTTTCCAGCTGAATATCAGGCTCTGTGCAGCAGTGGAACTGGCATGACTGCAGGAGGAAATGGTAAGATCACCTAGTGTGATTCAAACTGTAGCACTTTTGTCTGAAAGTGTTGCCTTGATATCCTTAATTTGTTACCCATGCTGGTGGGGAGGGTGACAGAAGAGGATGGGAGAAAGGCTTGGAGTGAAATGAATGGAGCACGGAGTTTCAGGATGATGATATTTCACCTGTGGGGCCTCTGTTTTACACCATGGAGTGTCTGTAAGTGCCTCTATAAAATAATGACAAATTTATGAGAGGTGTCATTATCTACATGACTTCATATGTAAATCATATTTGCATATTTCAGGTGAAATCATCCTGAAGCATAAAGCCATATTGAACACTGAGCTTCCTCATCTTTTCATCTGTCAAAATAGGCCAGGGTTTTTTAACTACAGAGAAGAGGGAAATGATTACAATAAAAGCTTTGTAGTTGTAGAACTGTGAAACTTCAAACTCTTGAGTCAGCCAATGCTTACTGGTAGATTTGCTGGCAGTAGATAGGGAAAAGCACTCAGAAAGGAGGGATATTAATGCTTTGGCAAGTGATGCCATCTGGAAATGCTATGAATCAGGAGATATGGGGAGTATTAATTCATGGGCCTTTCTAAATCTAATCTCTGATCCCCAGTTTAATATTCCAGTTCTTACCTACAACTGAAAGTTTCCTAAATGACCGTGGGCTAGAGATAAATCAATGTTAAAGAGATGCTTTTTTCTCTTGAGTGTGAATATTTAGGTGTGAATTTCCTGATCAGAGCTACATAATTATAAATATGGAGCAGCCAGTGTTAATGATATTGAAACTGTCTTTCTCTAGTTTGGAGAATTAACCCCTACGAGCCCTTACCAGCTGGGTCTGATGTCTGGGTTTTTTTACCTCTGTGTAGATATCAATGAGTGCCTCTTGGATCCTGATCTCTGTCCAAATGGAAGGTGTGAGAATCTGCACGGAACATACAAATGTTTCTGTGACCCTGGATATGAAGTAGACTCAACAGGGAAAAACTGCATTGGTATGAAATGTCTTATCCCCCAAGTATTTATACAGAATCACCATATCCTTTCTCAAACTCTGTTGGCTAAACTATCCAAATCTGTGCTTCTAGTCTTTTCATCAAAGCAGAGGCTGCAGCCTTCTCTTGAACATGACTGATCTGACCAGTGTAGAGCATTCTGATGAAGTCTGCCCAGTCCTTTGTATAGTCGTGCCAGAAATTCTCCATTTCCCCATGGAACATCCTGCCTAAACTGAGTCTAGAGTGCTTTAGTCTTTTCTCAAATACCTGTTATACTGTGGGATCAGTCAACTTCTAATTGGGAGTTGCATCCAGAGTTTTCTCACTAGCCTTCAGCTGATGAGTTCTGGTTTCTAGCATGTTATTGTTACTGGTCCCCAATTGCAAAGCTTTGAATGTTGGTGATTATATTTCATAGTATTTTTCTTGTTCATGTTGTCAGGATTAATTTAGCCTTGCCTGATTCTCTACATTGGTAATAATTTCCAGCTTGATGTTGTCCACAGTTTTTGATTCCATTCATTTTTTACTTCTGCATTACAATGAATATTTTATAGGACCAGTCCCAAACTGATCCCTGAAAGCACTTCTAATATCCTCACTTCATCATGATTATTCTCTTTTTTAATATATCCTACTGTAATCTCTCCTTTGTCCAGCTCTGGAACCACCTTAAAATTCTTAAATTCCTTTCTATTATCTCCAGCTTACATAATAATTTTATTTGGGTTCTGTATTCTCTACTTAAACCTAAATATCTTAAGTCATGTGTGTTATCCCAGTCTAAACTATCCATTATCTTTAAAAAAAAAAAGATGATCTTTCTTAGATAAAAATCACACTGTAATTCATCCCATTTTCCCATTTGCTTCTTTGGCTTTAATTATCCATGTCCCATTCCAGTGTTTGCTTGTAGCTGATGGCATCTCCTCTCCCAGCCCATCTGTGAGTTTTCCAGCTGCTCCCCAGCCCACCCTGCTGTAGCCCACATCCCTGCTCCATCACAGCTGTTTCCCATTCTCCCATAATGTTCCACCTGGCCCTCTCTCAATTTTTCTGAACTCCAGTGAAGCTTCCCACATGCTCTGTTTTATTCTGCAAGTCTCCCTTCTTTTCCTAGCACTTTTGCTGTTCCCAGCTGCTGCGCTGACCCTCTGAGTCTTCCCAACTTCTTTCAACACTTTCTGAGGCCTCTCTGGCTTAGCCAATTGTTCCTGTCTGCTCTTTGGGTCTCTCCTGGTCTTCACCTGCTATTCATGGCCCATTGCCACCTTCTTGCAACTTATCTCTAATGACCACAGTTCTTCCAAAGATTTCCTCAGGGTTCTTGAAACTTAGCACTAGCAATCCTATTTAAATTTGTCATCTCTGAAGCAAGTGTAGACCTACCTTAGCCTTGTTAACCATAACATCCAAGACAGTTCAGAGCCAGCTTGGAAAAAACGATGACTTAAAGACCAGGATGATCAGCAAATCTTTCCAAACCAATCCTCTCCTTCTTTCTTTCATGACTGTGGGGGCTGTGCAGGGACTCAGAGACTGCATAGACCTAGTCCACAATAGATGCAGGATGAAAGTGTGATTCCCAGCTTTATTCTGAACTGTGGTGTGGCTCTCACATGCTATGAATATGTGAGGAAAGGAAGTACAAACTCTTGTGCAAACCTGTTGTCTACAAAAAGAATCCAGTATTCATATTTCACACACACCACATCCCCCTGCCCTGTTTGTCTCCTCTGAAGTGTGGCTCTTGGGAGGGAAATTCAGTCTGGACTTCTATTCCAGAAATGTTTTATTTCTCAAAAACTTCTTTACTTTCATTGTAGATATTGATGAATGTGCACTGAACATGCTGCTTTGTGACAATGGGCAATGCAGAAATACCCCTGGAAGTTTCACCTGCACCTGTCCAAAAGGATTTGTGTACACTCCTGATCTAAAGACATGTGAAGGTAATTGGTAACACACCACTCCATCCTAGTTTTATTCATTTGGATTGTTCTCAGATTGTGCCAGAAATACTTTGAACCTTGATGGGGATAAAATGTGTAAAACTAAAAAAATCACCATAAATAAATTCTGTGGGCAAGTAGGAGAATGAGGAGAGACAAGGCCAAAATGAAACCATTCGATAACCTCATGGAATAGCCTGTGTTTACTCTCCCTATTTACTACTGCCAGTGAGCCCCCACTGTGCCAAGGGTGAGAAAAACCAAGCTTTACAAATCTGTTTTTTGAGGAACAGAGCCAAAGGGCTCGTAGTTTGAACCATTTTTGAGCCACAGACAGTTCTCATGTGTTAGTGTGTCTTTGGGACACATGCATTGTTAGTCTGTTGGGGAGAGTTTCATAACAGAAAAGGGGAATGCCAGGAAGACTGGTTCTGAGGAAAGCTTCATCCCCTTTTCCTAAACTGAAAAGAGCCATATGTATTTTTGTTAATGTTTTCTGGCACTAATAGCAGTGTGTTTCTTTTCTAGATATTGATGAATGTGAATCTAACCCCTGCGTTAATGGAGTGTGCAAGAACACACCAGGCTCTTTTGTTTGTGAATGTTCTCCCGAAAGTACTTTGGATCCAACCAAAACCATCTGCATAGGTATTTATTCTTCTGAAGGTTTTAGGTTTGCTGGTTAAAAATGTCCAGTGACATGCGAACATTGTACACCAGGTTTAGAAAATACTTCAAAATAGCTTGTGTAGATAAATAAAGAGGAAAATGTAACAGAAACAACGTTAGGAAAGTTCTTGTTTTCACCATTCCTATGGGTGCATAAAGTGCACTTGGGAGCTTGGTGTGCTTCCATGCCAAATTTTAAAGAGGTGAAAATTTTTTCTAACCAACACAGAAATGTTGAGACTGGCACTTCAGGTCTGTGCTCACCTCCTTAATTTCTCCTGTAATAAGGTGAACATGTTCTAATTAGGATCTGCTCTCTGGAAAGAATTTTCTATTTGAGATGAAGCATGAATGAGTTATGCACAGTCCAGACCAGCTCAAGAGCATCCTCAGACAATGCTGTGATTCAGATGCTCCGTGGGCTCTGTAATTTCCTTTCTTGCCTGTTCTGTTGGGACAATAATTTATAGCTCTTGTCTAGTCAGTGAGGAAAACTGTGGGACTAGAGCTGTCTGATCCTTAGCTATCTGCTGCCACTCCCTATGTGGGAAAATACCCAGACTGGGAGATCTGGCAAAATAATGGAAGAGGTAGCAAGGGTTTGTATCTACTCTGTTCTTCTGCAGGTGCCCCTAAGCTGAGTCATAATAAATAGAGGGACTCAAATCTTGAATGGTCTTGACATGCTCCCTGTTAAGGACAATAACCATAACCTAGGATTTGCAAGAGCTCTGTGCTGGGATGATATCAGGCTATAGTCCACCATAGAGAAGGTTAAATGAAGAGATTTTAAAATAAGTAAGCTCTGATGTGGTAAATGATAATGAAAGGATGATTCTTTTTCATGGTTAAATTCATATGTGATTGTAAATACAGTAATGCATAATGCTAGAGAATCTGCATGAAAATACATTGTTTTTATTTTCCAAACAGAAACTGTCAAGGGTACCTGTTGGCAGAACATAGTGAATGGAAGGTGTGAAATAAATATCAATGGAGCAACTCTGAAGTCCCAGTGCTGTTCCTCACTGGGTGCTGCTTGGGGAAGCCCATGTACACCATGTGAACGAGGTAATGCTGTTCATTTTCCTCAGGAACCTGGGACTTTTCCTCCTCTGAGGTTGGTCCAGATTATTGTCATAGAAATTGGGCACACGGTAGACAAATAACTTCAACTGTTCTGTTATCAAGCTATCATTCCTTATTCAGTTCCAAAAAAGAGAAGTCTTAATATTTGAGAGGTAGCATGTAGCTATAGAAGGTTCTAACTGGATTTTACAGTAAATACTTTACAAGTTTAAGCACTGAAGAGAAGGGACCACACCTACAGTCTGTAACTTGCAGCCTTACTTGGGCATGGTTTGTCATAATTAGTGATCTGGAGTTCCTAATGGTGTAGCAATAAATGCATGTTCCCCAGAGATCCCAAGGAAATGTTCACAACAAATGGATCTTTGGTGTGGTAATGGAGGGAGGAGAGGGAGTAGCCCTTGTTATTATACTCTGTAGATTAACTGATGACCTGGAGACTCATACAGCTATCAAGAAATAGGTTGAGGTTGCTGCATACTCACTTGATAATTTTACTGAACTGTGGGATGAGCTGGGAACCCAGGGATGAGCTGATGAATGCAGAAATGTGTGGGGGTTGTTATTTCTATATCCTGAAAGCTGCTAGTTTGCTCGAATCTTTGGTTAATTTCATTCTGTGTATCTTAACAGAATTCATCCTCATTCATCCATGGTAAATAGGGTTGTAATGTGCTGTGATCAAGTGAAATGAATTAAATGGCTCGAATGAAGCAGGAATCATAACCACTTTTGGGTTAGCTAGCAGAGACACATGGGAAGCAAAAGAGGATAAAGGCTGACACTCTGTGTAGTTTATGTAGTTGCCCCCTCTTATCTCTTTATTATTTCAGAAAATACTGGGATACTGTCTAAGCACTCAGACTTCTCATAGCAATAAACTGGATAATGTTTCACATGATCAGTTTTGCACAATAAATTCATGTTGAGTTTTCGACTCCAGTGTTCTGAAACTTCACTTCTGTTTGTTTTACAGACCCAATATGTCAAAAGGGATATTCAAGAATAAGAGGAACATTGTGTGAAGGTATTTATTGTTGCCTTAATATAAATCAGAGCTTGAATGAAAAAATGCCAGTGTTTTGATTTCAGTGGTTAATTTAGCATAGAGGAACACTATGCCAAGTTCTTACCTCGTGTTGTTCCATTGACTTCATTAGAGTTATGTCAGGGATGAATTTGGTTTCAGTTTGTTTAACATTCCTGCATGCTCACAGTTTATCTCAAAGTACACACTTGCAAATATAATGTCTACCAGTATAAGAAGATGGTTTTTTCTCTTCAAATACTGTTAACTGAGTAACCTGTTTTTACAAAGTGTGTGTCTTATATATACTGCAAAACATGGCATAACACAGTGGTATGATAAGCCATTACTGTGCTTTAGAAAAAGCATGTTTAAAGACTGTAGTTCACATTAGTTTTCTTTTTTTTTTCCCCTAACCTTGGCTTTCTCCCATATGACATTATATGAAATCTTACACATTCCAAAACATATTTTCACTGTCCTATTAAAAGCAAAAAGAAAAAAAAGCATCAGGGCGCAGGTATACTTTGGTTAAAGAAAAGGTTAAAGATATTTTAAATGTGTAGTTTTTTGGGTGGTATGAGATGACTCTATACTATTCTGTGAGAATTGAAGGTCCCACCCTATTTCATCTCTATTTGAATTGATTTGAACCCCTGGAAAAGTACAGCATATTTACATAATATGCAGAAGCTCAGAGAGTCTCAAACTGCTGTGGGTCATCCTGACTGACAACATCTGACATGACACTGCAGTTAAAATATTTTTTAAAAATTACTCCCATATGTAGCTTCCATAAAGAAACATTGTTTTTTTCCCTTAAAAAAAAAAGAAAAAAGAAAAGAGGAACACCCTCACACATACTCTTTGCTTTCCAAATGATGACTGAATACCTTGGCACGTCTGTGCTGCAGACCCACTGTACATAACTTATCTGACCTCAGCAACACTTTCTGGAGTGTGTAAGTGAAAGAAAAGAAAAAAAAAAAAAGTGGGCCCACCTATCTCTCTTCACAAGGAAAGTCTTAGAACATTTTCAAAACTGCTGGGATGGAAAGTTTATCCTTCCAAGATACAGACATAACTGCTTTCAGCATTTCCTTTACCAGCACATCAGATTACATCTATTACATGCTTTAATCTTTCTCATTTCAGTGGGACCTGGATAGCCCCAGGTTTTTCAGAGTAGTTTCCCTTCCCTGTAACATTATGAAGCCTTATTTGGTTTTCAACCAATGTAAGCATTTTTCAAGACAGGGAAAGGTCTCTAGGAAATTTACTGGCAAGCTAGAGGCGGGAGTAAGTTTAGTTCCCAAAAGGTGATAGTCAGTTCTCCCATACACTGCCCATGTAAAATGAGTAATAGGTCTTGTGCAAGGAAATAAGCAAACTGAATTGGCAGCATTGCTCTCGTTTACGGGTGAGCCCTGGGGTTGTCAGCTGCAATATTGCTCACAGGCCCTGAACAGTGTTTCAGTGGTTTCTAATAATCCACTGGCTTTACTTCATACCTTCCAGTCAATTTACAACATCTAGTCAAGGGCAGAGGCCACTGCTTTGCCCCCCAGCATTTCCCCTCCATGAGGTTTGAGAGATGCAGGACCTTTCTTTGCACCAGGAGTTTTGTCTGGAGGCTTAACCAGCCCAACCTTCCCACTTCTTGGTTACTCTACAGGAGTATTCATCTACAGTTTGCCAGTCATTCTTTTTCCATTGCTTGTTTTTACCCTCTCCTGACTTAAAAATTGTCATGCTTCATCTTGGAGCCATGTGTAATGCTGGAGGCTTTTTCCCAAAGGTAGTTGTGAAGCATATGCTTTCCACAAAGGACATGGGTGGGAGGACCTCACACTTAGATTACTGAACATTTATTGAAGCTCAAGCTAAGCTAACACATATAATCAAAATATCCTTACCCAAAAGTGCTAAATTTGCCTCTTAGGTATAGAAATACAGTTTTTATTTAATGAAGTTAAAGTCTATGTGTAGTTGTAAGCATGATATTTTATTATATAAAGTTGCTAGTTGCTGACAAGGCCATAGGGCCAGATTGCAAATGATGTTGTAGTTTCCAGAATGCAGATAGAGAAGATTTCCAAAAATCTTTTTAAAATACTGAATCTAGTTGGAATAATGCATAATGTCATTTTGCACTTACCTTGGTCTTTCTTTGCCCATTTGCTTCAAATATCTGGCCCACAGTGAGTATGAAAATGGATGTAGTTTTTAAACACTCCTCCCTTTTCTGTTACTTTTGAGTTTAATTTCACTATATGTAGAAATGGCAAAATAGCAACATTTATTATTTCTGATCATCAGCAGTCTTCTGTAATTAATTGGTTCTGGCTGTCTTGCTTAGGGTATTGTAAATATTTTGAATTTTTTCAGGCCATGTAAACTGCTGTAGTTTTTTATTTTATCCTAAAAACATTAGAATGTTATTATTTTTTATATTTTTGCTGATTTGCTCATGTTCAGCATGTTGGTGATTACTCTTCTTTTTTTTTTTTTAAATAGATGTGAATGAATGTGAGGTGTTTCCTGGAGTCTGTACAAATGGGCAGTGTGTCAATACCTTGGGGTCGTTTGTTTGCCAGTGCCCCAGTGGAATGACTTTGGATGCTTCTGGACGGACTTGTCTTGGTAGGTATTAATTCCATGTACAGCTCTTCTAGGGAAGAGCAGATCAGTGACCAATGGTGGCACTGCATGTTTTCTAACTAGTAAGGAAAAGTATTTTTGCCCATTTTTCAACTGGAATTAGTCAAGGACATGAACTTAGTTCACCTGGAATGGGAACAGATTCCAGTGGTAGTAGCTAAAGCCCGTTGCCATCTGCTAGCTGGGAATAGCACTGATTCCAGATTGTTCATCTGACAAATCCCTACAGATCACGTGTGCTCCTGGCACTCTTCATCTGCAGCCCTACTGGAACCACCTTCCACAAAGGCTGGAATGGTGGAGGACACCACTGTGGCCTGGGCCTTGGCCACACCCTGCACCTCCATGGAGGGTGCAACAGAATATCCAAGTTTTGTACACTGCCCATCCCAGAGCACCTTTGTCCATTTATGACAGTAAATGCCCAAGATTTGTCTCTGAACAAGACATAGCTTGTAGTAACTAAAAGGCCTTATGTAAGTGTGGCAAGCTGGAATGTTTAAAATCTTTTTCTGATCCAAAATTGACTTCAGGTGTTGAGCGCCATTATTCAGAGTAGTGCTTTAAAGTTACTTCAGTGTGTTTGGGAAAACACAATAAAGATGCTTTTACACCTGCCAGGTTTAGCAGAAAGGAGGGAAAAGAGCAACTTTATTTACATATGTCACATCTTATGGAATTTTCAACTCCACAAGGGATTGGAGGACATGGCACTTCCTTCTCAATCCCACTGGAGAAAAAAGATGCTCATCAAAGTTCTTTTATCACAAAAGGAATGAAAAACAGAATAGACGGTTAAATAAACTTCGGCTATTGTTTACATGAAACTGTGTGAAGAATTTCTGACTCCAAGGTTAAAACAGAAGGCTTTAGCAAAAACCAGGGCAACACTTCAGCTGTTAATTTCTGAGTTAATATTTTGCTGTTAGGAATTATGCAGTGAGCTTGGTGTGTTCCTCCGAGTCCACAAAAACACGGAGCGAACTGTCCCGTGAAAGGATTTTGGAAAAAAAAACCCTCTAGAGTGAATAAATTTCCTCTTTCTTTCTCCACATGTTGATCAATTGCCCAACAGACATCCGCCTGGAGAGCTGCTACCTGCAGCACGAGGACGAGCAGTGCGCGGCGCAGATCCCCGGGCGGCACCGCATGGACGCCTGCTGCTGCTCCGTGGGGGCAGCCTGGGGCTACGAGTGCGAGGAGTGTCCCCTCAGGGGAACCCCTGAGTTCGAAGCTCTGTGCCCAAGGGGACCTGGCTTCTCTACCAAGATAGAGATAAGTGGGAAGCCTTTCTCTAAAGGTACGCAATCCGTTTGTGGTTAATTGGCAGCAAATCCTGATGGCTTTTACTTTTACTCTTAGCTCCTTTGCTTTTGGAAATTTCGGTGATGGGCACTTCACTCACCTTAAGGCATGTTTGAAAATCCAGTTAGATTTCATGGCAACTAAAGCCCAAATAAAAGTTTGTATTAGAGACCATGAAATACCATATAATACTGCAGCTCTTTGCCCAAGGGGCCCTGGGTTCTCTACCAAGACAGAGATAAGTGGGAAGCCCTTCTCTAAAGGTACGCAATCCGTTTGTGGTTAATTGGCAGCAAATCCTGATGGCTTTTACTTTTACTCTTAGCTCCTTTGCTTTTGGAAATTTCGGTGATGGGCACTTCACTCACTCTAAGGCACGTTTGAAAATCCAGTTAGATTTCGTGGCAACTAAAGCCCAAATAGAAAACAAGATAATTTAGTTTGTATTACAGACCATGAAATACCATGTAATACTGCAGCTCTTTGCCCAAGGGGACCTGGCTTCTCTACCAAGATAGAGATAAGTGGGAAGCCTTTCTCTAAAGGTATGCCATCCGTTTGTGGTTAATTGGCAGCAAATCCCAGTGGATTTTACTTTTACTCTTCTATCAGACAGCTCCTCTGGGTTTGGAAATTTCGGTGATGGGCACTTCACTCACTCTAAGGCACGTTTGAAAATCCAGTTAGATTTCGTGGCAACTAAAGCCCAAATAGAAAACAAGATAATTTAGTTTGTATTACAGACCATGGAATACCATATAATGCTGCAGCCTCAAAGCACAGAATTTGTATCTCTCACTAGAGAGGTTAAATTGTGCCTGACTTTGCCTCCTGGCGTCTCACAGTACAAGAACTGGAACAAACTGGGCAGTCAGCTTTGGATGTACTGAAAGAGCAATCCTTACTTGTGAAGGGTGCAATAACTTTAATTCTACTGTGTAACGACCAAGAAATGGTGAATGATTTTGGGAATTTCTTGTGAAACTACTTGGAGAAGTAGAGGAAATAGTTTCCAGGATGATGGCTCAAATCAGAGAATTTTATTTACTGTAAACCAAGTCATGTTATGTCTTGTTGGTAAACTTCCAGCATTAACTGGGAATCACACAGTGACACCCTATCACTGTGTGCTGAAAGCTGTCTTTCCAGCATTACCAGTGGGGTTAAGCTCGACAATGTCAAAAGTTACCAAAAAACTAAACATTATGAAGGCTGAAATGAGGGGAAAATATATATGAATGACAATTGCTGTTGTTAGTTTCAGCCTTGGTTTTATAAACAGTTACTAAGCCATTAATTATCCATAAAGAAAAGTGGCATGTGCTTTTATTTATGCTCATTATGTTTTCTGTGACTCATGGAAGTCACATTTTTTTCTCAGAAATCAGAAGACAGAGTGATTCTTTTGGAAGCTCTCTGTGCCTTGATCCTCTGTCCACTGAAATCTTACTGAGCTGCAGATCAGATCCTGCAGGACAAAGGGGAGACTAATGTAATTTTGTGAAAAAAAGTGTTCTTGGCCATTCCAGTGCAGAGTGTCCACACTGTTAATTAGGGGGAAGTCAATTTATGTAGTGTGGACTAATTTTCCCAAAAGGAGGGGTCACTGTCATGAAAAAGGATGAGCTCTGATGTCAGCACTGCTCTTTTGTGCACTGTTTTTGTATAAAATGGTAACATCATATGTCCATATGATCTCATTTTCAGACATCAATGAATGCAAAATGTTCCCCAGCCTCTGCACCCATGGAAAATGCAGAAATACCATTGGCAGTTTTAAGTGTAGGTGTGACAGCGGATTTGCCCTTGATTCAGAAGAGAGGAACTGCACAGGTAAACTTCATGGATGTCTCTCATGGCTTTGAATGGAAAAGGACAAGCTGAACTCGTGTGAAAACCCTGTGGATGTGTTTTGTGTTACAGATATCGATGAGTGCCGCATCTCTCCCGATCTTTGTGGCCAAGGCATCTGTGTCAATACTCCTGGAGACTTCGAGTGTGAATGTTTTGAAGGCTATGAAAGTGGATTTATGATGATGAAAAACTGCATGGGTATGTTTTTTACAGGCCTTAGGTGTGCATGTGCTTTGTGCTAGGATGCTAGGCATGGTTTATTTGGGGGTTTTGGAAGGTTTGATTGTGCCTGGCTTTAGGTCTCTCTCATTTTGTGAGCCTTATTAAAGCTAAATTTAAACGTGGATTTGCTGCTTCTGCAGGTTGCCAAAGCAGATATAGGCAAAGGGACAGGATTTTAGCATGTTCAATTTATCCCCACAATCCCCATTTTGCTAAGTGGGACACCACCCTGAACTTTGAAGTTAAATTAAAATTTAGAAGGAGCCTTTTTTGAATTTATCTTCTTTTTCTAAGTGCACTGTGGTGCAGGGGGTGACTGGCTGTAGGACAGTCTGGGGGGTTATCAAGGCAGATGGTGCTGTGAGGGGCTGTGTCTGGGAAAACACAATAAAGACGCTCTCACACCTGCCAGGTTCAGCAGAAAGGAGGGCAAAAGCCCACTTTATTTACATATGTCACGTCTTATACCATTCTCAACTCCACAAGGGATTGGAGGACATGTCACTTCCTTCTCAATCCCACTGGAGAAAAAAGATGCTCAAAGTTCTCTTATCACAAAAGGAATGAAAAACAGAAAATACCGTTAAGTAAACACTGGCTATTGTTTACATGAAACTGTGAGAAAGAATCTGACTCCAAGGTTAAAACAGAAGGTTTTAGCAAAAACCAGGGCAACAAGGGGCTGTGGTGAGGGATGTGCAGGCCCTGCAGTGATGTGCCTCCCCTTCTCCCCACAGACATCGACGAGTGTCAGCGCAATCCCCTCCTCTGCAGAGGTGGCACCTGCATCAACACAGAGGGAAGTTTCCGGTGCGATTGTCCTCCAGGCCATCAGATATCACCAAATATCTCTGCATGTGTAGGTGAGACATGCAGGCAAAGTCAAGATTGTTCACTGTGCTTTGTACCACTCTTGTGCTGTGCCTTTACAGCGTTTGCTTTAGTCTGATTTTCAGGACTAAAATGTGTTCCTCTTTTTCTTCTGCAACAGACATCAACGAATGTGAGCTGAGCACCAACCTGTGCCGAAACGGCCGCTGTGTCAACCTGGTTGGAAAGTATCAGTGTGCTTGCAACCCTGGATATCAGTCCACACCAGACAAGCTGTACTGTGTTGGTAAGGACAAAATCTACACAGGAGCTCTGGCAAACAGGGAAGATAAAACACACATAATTGTTTCAGTTTAGTAGTTACGTAAAGTCATTTTTAGCCGTGATTCAAAACATCTATTACAGTTTGTCAAAACAGTATGCAAAACCTCCAAAACATGCCCATCCATTTTTGGGGGAAGTGAATGAAGTTATAGTAGTGCTGCTCTTAGCTGAGTAACAGATTATTTTCTCTAGTAAATCAAGCATGATGCATAAAATTTCATACTATTTTAAATGCTCCAAGACTTCAGACTTTGATGATTAAGAAGGAGTAACTTATTAGATTAATTATATATCTAATGAAAAATCATAATTCCTGCTGGACCATGAAATAGAATCATCTGGTTCAACTGCATACATTCCTTCTACCGTGCCATGGAAATACATGACAAATCCATTGGCTTTAATTCTGCCAAGTAGTTTTTTACCTTGATCCTTACAAAAGCTTTGTTGCCCTAATGATACTGTGGTAACTCAGCAGTGCTATTTCTATATGTAGAAGGAGAACCACAGAAGTATTTGTGTCTGCAGTCAGGTATTATCTGTTTCCATCCCTGGTTTGCCTGACACCCATCCCACTGCCTACCTTTGCAAACACTTCAATGTTAGTCTGCAAACACCAAGTGTGGATTCTGGATTGAGGCTGTCCTTGAAATGTGCTTTAAAGAAAAAGATCCTGTGGGTTTTAACTGTCATTTTCTCCTTTTTAGATATCGATGAGTGTGGTATAATGAATGGAGGCTGTGAGGACTTCTGTACGAACTCCGAGGGCAGCTATGAGTGCAGCTGTAAACAAGGCTTTGCACTCATGCCAGACCACAGGACATGCACTGGTAAGGGAGATTTGGGGAACTTTTCTGCTTGAAGGGTTTATTTCAGTAGTTTAAAAATGGACCTTCTTTTTAAGATTAAAGGTAGTGTAACGAATACACTTAAAAAAAGAAAATAAATGGAAAGTGAAGTTCTTTTTCTGAAATAAACATCTCCAAAGTGTCAGAATTGGGCAACTGCAGAAAAAGTGCTTTGAAGGGAATTGAGTCTTCATAATTTCAGAAAGTGTACAAGTTGATTCTGATTTTAATAACGAAAAACCTGTAATTTTTTTCAGTATGAGATGGATTTTCCCCCTTAAGGTATTATATTAGATCCAAATCCAAAACAGGCTGAACACCATTAAAAAACTTACCATGAACAAAAACCAAAATGCTATGCACATGTATTGTTATGTTGGAGGGAGCTTCTTTCCTCTAGAAAAGAAGCTGATTGCTCTGTTCTGTGGTTGTGTGGTATCTGCTCTTAAGCAAGCAAGAAAATTCCCATTTTTAATTCTTTTTCTAGTCAAATGCAAGTATGCTGCATTACTTCAGAGCTGAATGACTTGCAGAGAAATTGAAATCTGAAAAGTATAAATCTTTCTTGGCAAACAGGTCTTTTGCACTCTTAAAGGGGTTTGTCAGAAAATTTTCAGAGCTCTCTGAGGGCCGGGTGTTCTCCTTTGGGAGTCTGGGAGTCATAATCCCAGGAAGTGAATTGCACTGGGTGATTTCCACATAGGTTACTGGAAAGAATTCTGCCCTACTTTTCTCTTACTTCTTGCTTCACAGCCACTGGCCTGATGAGGCATGTGAATATTTGCCAGCTGTTTGCCAATTCCATCCAAGAGCTCCTTGAAGAGCATGAGAATTATAGCAGGGTTAATCCCTTGGAATAGAATTGCCTTTATAGTTGAACAAATGGAGAGTTTTCTATACTGAATTAAGAGAGCGCTCACATTTAGAATTTGTAAATATTTATAGACCTCGAACCAGGGTCTCAATTACCCTGAGGCCACTCACTACCATTCCAGAAGATAAAAGAGCCCTAAAGCACAGTAAATTGTAGTTTTCCCCCACATTGTAGCTTGCTCTGTCAGAAAGATGTAAAGTAGCCAGCCTTCAGCAAGTATCAGACCCTCATTCAAAGAAAGAATTCAACTAGAAAAAGTGCAGATTTGATTGACCCCGAAAACCTAAAATATTTAGATTAGAAGTAGTTTGCTTTAGCTCAAGTTTCTAGAAAAGGAAAGCTTTTTCAAAACCTTGCCCAAACATTGGTGTTTGGGGCACTTTTTCAATGCAAAAATAAAACCAGTTGATCGAAATTGTGCCTCAGCCAGAATCTAAACCCAGTTGGAGGATCAGAGTGACATGAGAGGGAAGGGAGGAGGGGGGAGCAGGATTTTTGAGCCACTGTTCTGTTTTCATCTTCCTGACTTGCCTGGGGACCAAATGACCCAAGTGTGCACTTGGACAGTCCTTGGGATCCAAAGTCTGCTGGCTAGAAACAGTTCTGTGCTTTACTCCCCCTTGTCCTTAGCCACCCAAACACATCTCTAAACCCTAAACCAGAACTGATCATTTACAGCACCTTCCTGCATATTGAAATACAAACTTTGGAATAGGAAACGATCATATTTCTGTTCTCAAAGTCAAAACAGAAGTGTCTGCCTTTGCTGTGGAGAGGGGACGGATTCTCTGTGGTTTATTCACACATTAACTTGACCCTAAACATGTCTGTAGAAGTTTTTTGCCAGATCTTACCTTAGCTGTGAATTTCTACATCTCTATATCCAGCCTTGACTCTGAAAAATAGGATTTCCTTCACAGGGCAGCTGTAATAACTATTAGCAGTTCATTTTCTTACTCTCCTCTAGTAAGGACTTGAGTGCAATAGCCACACATAAAAAGGTTTAAATAGCAGAAGCACCAGACATCTTTGGATGTCAAGTCAAATCTAAGAAAATATCCAGAGATGTGAGGGGGTCACCTTCAGTACCCTATTAGTAATGAAAATGCTGCTTCCTTCTCTTGAAAAGATGTTCTTTATGTAGGCAATCATCTGGTGAATATTCAAAATCCACATGCTAATGTTTTGCCTCTGTCCAAACCAAGAAGAATAAAAATAATTTATGACATTTCCTTTTCATTACACTAAATATCTGGTTTTACACTGTTTGGTACAGGATATAATAGGACTGTGATCTACAATTGTGAAACACCTATTTTACATTTTCAGTTTTCTCTCTGTGTGAACATGTCTTTTATCTTTAACATCACACAAAGCTGGAAGCCATCACAGAATATATTTCCTGATAATTGAGCTGGTAAGAATGCTGTGCAGTTCAGTAGTAGGTCAGGTTTGAATTGGTGAGGTTATGCATAAATAATCAGCTCAATTAGGAGAAACAACAGGTTCTTTGTCAGCTGATTTTCCCCCAACTGTGAAATCGGTACTGTGACAGGTTGGTAAATAAAGTTCTTTATTTCTGTCATTGTTATTCCCATTTCTAGAGCTTAATTTTGCATGTTAATTCAAATTCCATTCCAAATTAACATTTTCAGGCTCATGTCCATGCCAACTTTATTTGCTTGTTAAGATAAACAGGGACTGGTCAGCCTTCTTCCTTGCAGAAGTTGTGTATCCACACAAGCACTAGCTGCTAGAAATACAGCAGAATAATGAACATAATATTTTAACTTAATGTGAGTTCATTTTCTGCAGCTGCATAATTACTGCAATCCACAATAGACTGCTCTGATAATGAGTTACACCCTTTCTCTTGGAGAGGATTCCTGAATCTTGTCCTTTTTGTGCTGATTTTTTTCCCATGGTATCACTAGGCAGAGTTTCTGATTTTTGCTCTTGCTGGTCCGTGTTGGTGCTGACACAGGAAGATTCTAGGGATTTTTACAAGGAACACTAGCATAACCCCAGGGGCTCTGAAAGATTCCAGAACTTAGCATGGTTGCCTTAATATAATGAAGCATCTACTTCTGGAGCTTGGCTCCAATCAGTGATGGCAATTTTATCAATTGAGAAAACAACTTTTCATCCTAGAGGTTGTAGCTGTATGGCTGGCCTGGCCAGTCAGCTGAAATGCTAAAAAAGACCATAAAAATCTCTTAGTGAAATAAATGTATGTATTGTAATTATTCCCATCATGAGCTGAACTGTTTCCAGTTTGTCACCACCCTTGAGATCTGTAGAGGTATTTGGCATGTGTGATGGCTTTTTTAAGCTCTGTAAAGTTTGCTGTTTTTTTCCCTGAGTTTAACTTCAGAGCTTCCATTGATTTCAACAATGATGGATTGTATCCAAGAACCCCCAGTTACATGTGGCCTTGTGGTGTGACAAAGGTTCTGCTGGGGTTCTTTTCTCTGAAGGAAAAGTTGGTTCCTGTTCCTGCTTGAGTCAGAAGGGAATGTTTTGCCACTGATTTTAGCTGGAGACAAGGAGTTTACTCATCAGGACAATTTTGCAACGTACTGCTCAGTTATTTGCAAGGATTCATGTTTATCAGAGCATTAATCATTGCCACGATGATGGTTCATTGCATTGCATAAAGGTGACATATTTTAATCTGATTTTCCCCTGTAGATATTGATGAGTGTGAAGACAATCCTAACATCTGTGATGGTGGTCAGTGTACAAACATCCCTGGAGAATACAGGTGTCTTTGCTATGATGGATTCATGGCATCTGAAGACATGAAGACTTGCATAGGTAAGTGGAAGTACATCTATTCCAATCTGCATTAAACACAGAAAAATTATTTATTAAGGCACACCTTCCACGTAGACAGACAATGATATTTAAAGAGTATTGCTCTTATCTCTTAATTTTGGTCACTTGACCGTAGAACCAGCCCTGTTGCACAAATGCAGATGTGATCTCTGTGTATCCCTGGGGTGCAAACATGGTGATCCACAGCTCTGCATCTTTGGGTCCTCTTCCAGTGAGGTTTTTATGCAGCTCAGATGAAAGAGTGCCTGCAGAAAGGAAGTGGATGATGCTGTGGAAGATTTCTTGCAAGATAAGTCACCAGTGGTGATTTAAATTTGTCTCTAAGACAAACCTATGTGGAAGAGTTGTACCTTGGTAGGACAGCAGCCTGGAACAGCCTATCTCCAAAACCACATTTTCACATTTTAATTTAAAGTCTTGAGAGTATCATTTCTCTTTGAGGAGAAATGTCTGACAAAACCAGCAATGCATGCGTGCATTTATAAATATACACTCACACATATACATAAATACAGATATTATCAATAATCACAGTCATTCTTTGCATAATGAACTGCACCTGAGTGTCTGTATTTCAAAGAAAAGCTGGCATTAAAGGTGTGTTAATGCAGATATGGTAATATAGCACTGTTACCCCAGATCTCAGAATGTATGCTAGGTAAGGAATAACTATCATGAGCAGTTTTTTCTTTGCATATGTAGACCGGTTTTTGTATCAAAATTCATACCTAAAGAGATTTTTCTAGTTACTTTCTAAGAATTGTATTTAATGAATCTTAATTTATGGGTTTTTTTAGATGTTAATGAGTGTGACCTGCATCCAAACATCTGTCTGAGTGGAACCTGTGAGAATACCAAAGGCTCATTCATCTGTCACTGTGATATGGGATATTCAGGCAAGAAAGGCACAACTGGTTGCACAGGTAAGTTTTAAAGCTTAATTATTAATTTTTATTTAAACTCATGAGTCTGCTTTTCTGGTGTTTAGAACCTTCTCTCACTTGTGCTTCTTTTCACTTCTGCTCTTATTTTACCTCTCATCCAAAGCTGTTGAGCTTGTGTTCTGCTGAATTTCAGTGATGTAGTATTCAGCCTGATGCTGCTTCTGCTGAAATGAGAGGAGCAAAGTTTGGGATCAAAACTGGGTGTATTGCTGCACATTATTCATCTAAGAGACCAGCAAATGCCATTTTCTGTAACTTGACAAACTCCTGAGGACCTCAGTGCATTTGGGTTAATTAATTGTATATTATACAAGCAAATACCAGGTATCTGTTCAAAGTATTATTGGACAAACACAGATGGCTTGAAATGTGTGCTAAAATATATTTTCAGTTTTTGCCAATTGTCAACAATACAGTTGCACAACAACATTCTATCAGCAAAATCAGAATTTGCTTTATTTCATGTATTGCCAGCAAACAGAAATGAGATTCAAATATACAGGCTCTGGGGGCATGATATTAACAATCCTAGTGCTGGTGTCTCAAGCCAAGGTGTTGAGAGTCTTAGGCTTTGCCCAAATATGAGTGCAAACATGTGTTTAATATAATTTTTAATGTAGACTTAGGGTAAACACATTTCTGGCAATGTCTTTGAGACACACTTTTATTCTTCATCTGCTTTTATTGTACAGATTTAATAATACATTTTTTTAAGTGCCCCAAATATATGAAGCTGGTTTTTTACAGCTCTCCTAGAAAAATCTGAGAGCTGGAGTTGTATTTTGCATATTGGACTATGGATGAATAATTGTGCATTACTAACAGCTGCCTTTGACTTATATATGAACTGATCTAAATCCAAGAAATCCCTAATTGTACCCTGTAGACCAACATTTCAGTGTTCTTTCTTTCTGTGCTAAATTATACGAAGATCTTCAGCACTGTAGACCTGAAAACCTCCCTCTGATCAGTTACACATGGAGCAGCTCTCAGCCCCAGCCTGAGGAACAGGCAGAAAAGATGAAGCCATGAGCTGAAAGCAAAAGACAGAGAAAGGTCAAGGAGGCAGGGGAGGAATCTGAGCTATGGCTCCTGGAGAGGTGCCTGGAAATAGCCACTATTTTGGCATCACGTGATTCGAGCTGGTGGCAAATGTCCCAAGCAATATTTTTTTGTTAAAGGAGAGGCCAGGAAATCCCTCTGTCCTGGTCCCAGACGAGCCCTGACCTGTGGATGGACACTCTGCCATGAGGGCTCTTCCCACCTCCTTACACATTTTTACCTTTCCTGCTGCTTTTGTCTGCACGCTGATGTTTCAGAGAGGGTGGCACTCACCAGGAAGAACAGCAGAACACCTTAATTACAGCAGGTATTATGAGGGGCTCAGTAATTTGAAAGAGCCCAGTGGTCTAAGACAAAAAAGTGAAGTATCAGTTATGCTGATACAGCTGAGATGGGAGCATACTCAAATAATGAAAAATTTTGATTTAAATAAGAAAACAGGGAGCAAAGCAGGAAATTTCTAGGTTGGCTTCATAATGAGAAATCTGTGTGGATACAGATCCCATGGTGGCTGCATTGTGCAGGTTCTCACCTTCTGGTTTTTAAAATGTCTGATTTACTGCTGGAGAACATTGAATTCCCCATTTCTTGCTTGCACAGTATTAGAGCAGAGTTGAAGTTCCCAGGCTCAGGTACTGCAGACCATCAGAGCATCCTTCAATACTTCTTCTGGAAGGACCTTGCCAACAGCACCTTGACCCCAGAATTCAGTTCTTAGAGACAGAGCAAAAGCATCCACAGTTTTCAGGAATTCCCATGAAAAAAAAAAATTACAAGAACATGTACAGCACTTTGAATGGGAGATCCTCTGTTTCATGAGAACAACTAAATCATGTCCTTTGGGTTCTATTCCAGTTTTGTCTAAATACTTCAGCTCCCTTGTCATTACTGACTGTTTCCATTTTAACAAATAAACTTGGTTTTTTCCCCCAATCATTTAACAGTGTTCAGAATCCACCCACTGACTTACATTCCCATCCCACACAGATGTTAGTTCCCCTAGTTCTCCCCTCTCCTTGGTTCTCAGCAAGAATGTGGACAGAGTTTAGTAACAAAAATACGATTTTTAAAATACTATGCAAAAATACACGCTGTAGATGCAGGCTTCCAAGATGAAGTGCTGTGAATGGTTTAATTTCCAATTTCCATTCACAGAGCAAACTGTGATAACACTGGCTTAGAGCAGTTCATTTTAGATTTTCCTAGGCAGGCAATGGTACGCAGCCAGTAGAGAGAAGATTTTCCCCATCCCAGTTCCAGATCACCCAGCTTTATGACAAACACCTTGTCTCTAGTTTTTCTGTCAATAAACTGTACGTGTACTTGTGCAGAAATGAAATCCTGGTTTGGCACTTGTGTTTGTGCTTTGTGATTCATCACCACTCTGGATTACTGCCTGTAAATCTGCAGTATTTCACTGTTGATGTAGAGCCTTAAACTTGCTCTGATATTTTCACAGAGAAACTAATTCTTCTCTGACTCTGTCCCATCCATCCTTGCCATTATGGCTGTGTGCACAGCCCCCCTGGTGCTTCCTGATGGAGGGGGGCTTGCACAAGCTTAGGGTGCTCTTCAAAAAGTCAGATTGAAAGAGGTGAACTTGGGCAGTAATTGCCCAACATGGCCAACAGATCGAAAATAAATATGTTACAAGTCAGCTGGATTTCTCCACAGCAGGCTCAGGGAGTTGGGAGGCTGAGACCAGGCTCTGACTCTGCAAGGGCTGTGCTGTTGCCATATGGAGAAAGGCTGGTGGAAGGTATTCAGCCTTGGTGTGGGCTGTGAGCTCAGAGTTTGGTGTTGAACATCATCCAGCGATGGCGTGGGTACGAGAGGAGTGAGTGCACCCTGCATGGCTGGCAGGAACCTGCTTCTAGAGAGGTCAGACATCTGTACAGGGAAAGGAAGAGGTGAGCCTGTCATTTGCCCTCCGAAATAAAACCATAATGTTTTGTGACTTGTATCATGTGCTCTCCTTTCCATTATTGATGGCTTCTGGCCATTAAGAAGACGTGTTTCAGGCTTGATGGCACAAAAGACTTGTGGTACCAGTGAAGCAGATGTTTGCCCTCATGAATCTGGGAGCTGGCTGTGTCAGGCCAGATAACACCAGGAGATAATGATGTTGAGATGCTGCCCACCAAAGGGGGGCATTACAGGAGGAATAATCTCCTGTACTGGCAGGAGGCATCTGCCCAGCATTAACGTGCTGTGCCCCAGGGTGCTGATGATGTAAGGATGGGTAGCAGGCAAAAGCTGAACTGCCCCGTGTGAAACTCCAAGAGTACAGTATGCTGAATAAGATCTGAGAGTGATTCCAAAAGAGGAACAATTTTACATCTAGGAAGATCAGAATAGGGGAATTTTTCCATATATTTTTCTACTTCTATGACCGCCAAGTTGAAATTCAGAGTCTTTTCCCTCTGAAAAGCCTTCATTTTTCCTACCTGATTACATGGGCAGCAGCCCAGGAGGAGGAAATGCCTTGTGACTTCCACCAGACGCCTGGCCCTTGGGGAACTGGACCCAGGCTCGAAATACCAGGGAGACGTCAGTGCGATAAAATGCACAGATACTCAGAGACTGCCAGAAAAATGTAAAAGTCAGAAAATGCTTAAGGGATTTGCATAATTCCTGACAAACAGGACTGATTTATAGGTGGAGTCTGAGTTAAATTTATGGTTTATAGACCACTGAAGCCCAGTGAAACCTAACAGAAAATGGTACACAGAGTACCCTAGAGGATTTCATGCCCAGCGATGAACATGTGAATTTTTTTCAGTTAATGTACACTCTCATTCTGTTTAAATGCAAAGGAATGTTTCTAGAGGATAGGTAGGGAAACAGTGACTTATTCCCATGCCTCTCTCTGGCCAACCTCAATGATCCACTTCCAGACTGGGTAAGGATGTGTAGTGCAGATATTGGCTGGCAGTTTCTTTCCTTTGGTTGCCACATTTTGCAAGCCTGTGCCAAGGGTGACAGGTATGTATGATGTGTATTTTTGCTGCACACACATTGAGAGCCCTAAAAAATTGTGCCACTGTGATTAATGGGAGAGACACCGTATTAATTGCCAAAAGCTTGAGAGTAAAAATATTTTTCCAAAGAAGAGAACCGAGGGAGCCAACAAAATAGGGTGACTGACAGGTTTTTTTCCCCCAGAGTGCTTGGGATTGTTATGATGTCAGACCTGCATATTATTTACCGTGCGTATTCTCATCTGTTGTAGGCAGACAACTCCCTCAGTATTGCTGGGAGTTGTGCAATTGCAGGGCTGAGAACATGTGTGCAGCAGCACTGGGGCACAGTGGGACCGGCTGAGGATGCAGTGTCAGTCTCCGACTGGAATGTCTTTATTTTCCTTGGCTTGTCACAGACTCGTACTGGAGGCAGGAGGAGAAGGTTGATATAAATCAGTGACTCACTCCTTTACTCTTTAGTGAAAAGCCCCATGAAGTCAGTGGGAATAGGCCATCATTGTGTGAAACCCTGACTTGAGTAGTGTCCTCATGGGTGCTCTTTGGGTCATGATACCTTTACTCAGACCGAGTCATGCCTTTGTCTTCAGACAATTAAATGAAAATAGCTGGAGTGTTTGAAGAGTGTAGTACTGTTTGTACTGCCATGCAGACAGAACAGGCTGGACTCTGCTTTTAGTAAAGATATTGAGTTAATTTTTCCCCTACAGAGCTCAACTGCTCCTTTCTGTTTCATTCTGTGAAGCCATAATTCAATACTTATGGCAACATAAATCCATATGAAGCTCCAGTATAAGCAGGCATAAATTCCAGTGATTTCAGTGCACCGTTTACACAGGACCATGTTTGGTCTGAGATCTCTTCTGCCTTGGAAATAATTGCAATGCAATAAATGTAGGCTTATAACTCAGCTGTGCAATGAAAGGAGAGAATAGGGATTACAGCAAAACATCTGAGTGAAACTCAGGTGAAAAGAAGTAAAATCTGGGATGAAGCCAGTGATGGTGTTTTATATGCCTCAATCAGCTTTAAGTATTGTGCTGGTAAAAGCACAATAAAGGACATTCTCACACCTGCTGGGTTCATCAGAAAGAAGGAAAAGAGAGACTTTATTTACATTTCTGATACTTTATAGGATTCTCAATTCCACCAGGGATTGGAGGACATGTCACTTCCTCCTCGATCCCACTGGAGAAAAAGGATGCTCATCAAACTTTCTCTTATCACAAAAGGAATGAAAACCAGAAAAGACAGTTAAATAAATATTGGCCATTATTTACATGAAAGTGTGTGAAAATTCTCTGACTCCAAGGTTAAAACAGAAGGCTTAGCAAAAAACAGGACAACAAAGTATCTGAAAACCTTTCCATGCATCATGGAAATAAACCCTGCAATGTCCCTTTAAAGGTAGATGTATTAGAGAACACATTTTGCATTCCCTATTTGATCTTTACCCAGGTAAAAAAGCATTGAAATCTATTAAAAATTTTTACTGGAGAAAAGCTTTTTTATTCAAAGCAAGTGGAATGGCATTTCAGTCAGTAGCTGATGCCTGAGAAAGCTGATCCCACTATCAATACCCACATTTGGATATAGATTTATTCTTGCAGCTTTCATGCCACAGAAGATGCTAAGCTTTTTAGTGTGTGTGCCAGACAGCTGCTGGGGGAACAAGAGTCCACTGCAGGAGCCCTGGGGTTGTGTGCTGCTGTTCCACTGGCACCTGTTAGTGAGGGTTCTCAGGTACCACCTGTCAGTGTGTGGTGGGATGGAGTCCACTTTAGAGTGGAAAATTTGGCTTGGGTTATCTTAAGCTGGAGCCTGAGCATGACTTCATTGTGGTGTAGCTGTTGCATGCAAGTTTCTGTTTGTGTTTGCTGGTGGTTTAAAAAAATTCTTGGCAGAAACCTCTCTGCTGGTGATGGGTTTTTTTTTTGGTGGTGTTTTGTTGTGCTCTGCAGGGTATGAGGAAACTTGTGATTGTATGTTTTAAAGCATCAGATAATCAAACACAGTGGAGTCTTAATGTGAGCAGTGGTTTAACAGTTTGGGGTTTAAAATCATGTAAAGGCTAAAATGCAGTGTTTGCCTCAGCTTTTTTATGTCAGTGTATACTGTAGCTGACCTCTCTAAATTCCTTCCAGTCTTTCCCCAAGCCAAAATGAGTTGCTTTTTTTGCAGGCCACCCTTAAGATTCTTTGACAGACGTGAGTTTCCTGTTTAGGGTGATGTTATCTTTGTATGAGTTTCTGCACATGCTAAAGGCAAAACTGCTCTGAGATTATTCACTCCTGACCCTTTTTTTTAAGTTTTAAAAAGTAAATGTCCATTTGCATGTTTTCAGGCCTGTTGGTGGAGTCAACATTCATTAATGGTAGATTCCAGCTGCCAGATTTAGATCCATATCTAGACGTCAGCATTCAGATTATGGGAATGCTCAAGTCTGGGGTTTTGAGTCAAAGCAATGCCTCGCTTAGAAAGAGACTCAGAAAAGTAAAATTGGATGAAATTCCACTTCAGCAGACTAAAAAAACTCCAAAAAATTAAAGGCCAACCCACCAAAAAAACCCCAAACAAACAAAACAAAACAAAACACCCTAAAACCAAAACACACAAAAAAAGTCCAAAATCTCAACAACAAAAAACCCGAAGCAAGCACAAAACTCACTAAACAAACACCCCCCCTCCCAACCAGCAGTGGGTCTGGGTGTTTTCTGGCCTTGAGTATTTACGTTTAGGATAATAGACAGATGTTGTCTGCTTCTTGAAGTCATGTGTTGCCTTTGTGAAAAGGCAAAATACGTGTGCCAGGCATAGTGAAAGGGCCCAGCCTTTTGTCCAGAGAAGTGTGGACAGACAAACCTAAGGAAGTGTTGTGAAGGGAATGGTTAAGATGATACCTGGACACTTTCCCCAGTAGCTCCACAACCTTGCCCTCTTTAAAGAGCTAATTGTTTTTAGGTAAAATCATAGAGAAATTCAAGTCTGTGATTTTGGGGCTGAGAATCCCAAAGGTTGTTCCATATTTGATGGCTGATGCCTTTTCTTAATCATCTTCTTGAGAAGGGTCTGAGCTGGGTTTTTGTCTGTGGCATCATGTGGAGTTTGTGAGCCTGTTTTCCCTTTCCATCAGCTGTTTTACAGAGTGGGATGATTTGGCTTACAGCAGCATCAAAGACACCTTGGGGGGGGCTAAAAAATTTGGTTTCAGTTTTACATGGTTTGATGTGAACTCCAGGTAAGTTACATCTTGCATGGAAGTAAAGCAGAGTTCAAGAGCTCAGTTACAGCAAATACTGTAAAATCCATAGCTCAGATGTGCAAGAAAATTCCTGCCAGTTTTGTTTTAGTTACCAGTAGTAATTTCTGAAAACTTTGCCTTTGAGTTTATACATTCTCCAAGTACTTATGTGGAGCATTAATCATGTTTTGTGAGAAGGAAGAATGGAGTTCACTTCGGTTTTTGCAGCCTTTACATTCCGACATTACCAGAGAATGCCCAAAAATGAAAATAAGGTGAAAATAGCAAGTACTGAAATAGAATGTGCTGGCATGAACGTGTATGTTGAAGACTGGATGTCTTGCTGCCTGGTGGCTCCAAGGATGCTGACTTTTTCCCACTGGGTTTGGTTTCCTGAGCTCCTAATAAACTGCATGCCTGGTGAGCCCCTCAGCTGTCGTGTTAAATCCGGTGGTGCAGCCTCTCCCCCACCTCCCAAGAAGGTCTCCTGTCAAGCCTGTCTCCCAGAAGGCTTGATCACCTTCTGATCAAGCAGAACCTGCTCCATTCCCTGCCTGAGATAATCCTGGGGGCAGCTTGGCTGCTGGTGCCTGCCTGGTGCTCATCAGCATCCCTGCAGATGCGTGGGGGCTGGGGGAGTGCTGCATCCAGGAGTTCCTGGGCAGCAGAGTTCCCTCTGAGGCTTTTTAGCAAACCAGGCCATGTGGAGCCAGCAGTGCAGTCCCTCTCTGTGGACTCTGCCCGTCTCTGCAGGATGGGCACACTGGGGAAGTTGTGTTCTGAGGTTCTGTTTTCCTTCCTGAATATGGGCTTTGGGGTGAACTGCAGCAGCACTGCTTTATGTACCTGTCAGAAAAACAGGTAGTGAGGGAGTGGGGCAGCACGTTTGAAATATGCTATGTGCTTCTTTGCTTTTCTTTGTTGTGATTTTCTCTTCAGCTTCCTTTTTAAATGTCATAGTTGTAAAGAAATTAATGCTTTCTTCCACGTTCATATTGTTTTTCTTGAGAAATTCCAGTGCCAGTTATCTGGATATGACGAAGTGTGTTGCATGGGCTCCTCAAACATCTCTGTTTTTACAGATATCAATGAGTGTGAAATTGGAGCCCATAACTGCGACAGACACGCCATCTGTACAAACACAGCAGGAAGCTTCAAATGTAGCTGCAGCCCTGGCTGGATTGGAAATGGTATCAAGTGCACAGGTGAGGGTTTTATGCATTTATATTTGTGTGTAAGGTCAGACCACAACGGGGTTCTAGCAATTCTGGAAGAAACAATACCACACCTGTAAACTGGGAAGACAAATGGTTATTGAACTGGTTAGGTTGATTGGACATGATCTGTTGGAGGACAAATTCTCCACCATGGTCACTGTGAAATCAGCATTATCTCATATTTGGCTTGTGGAACAATGAGAACAGACTGGACCGTGGAGAGAGATGATTTGTGCTTGAGGGCAGCTGATGGGGACAGTGAGGGCCCTCCTGGTGCTCCCTGTAAAAACAAGGTACAGGTCTTAGTACTGAGTGCCCTGGAGCTTCCTCAGTCACAGTTACCTTATCAAACTTCTTTGATGGGCTGAAAATAAAGCTGTTCCCCACTTTTTCAGTCAGATAGCCACACGTATGTGTGGGTTTTATTATGGAAGATTATTTACAGTAGATCTTCTGTGTGCATACACTATTTAAAGCTGTATTCATCTGTGGTTTTTAACTAATGTTTTTTGGTTTTTGTTTTTTTCCCCCCTTTTTTTATTGTTTAAAGACCTGGATGAGTGCTCCAATGGAACCCACATGTGCAGCCCCCATGCTGACTGCAAGAACACGATGGGCTCCTACCGCTGCCTGTGTAAAGAGGGTTACACTGGGGATGGCTTCACTTGCACAGGTGAGCTGCCTGGGGAGAGCAACCCCAGTCAGTCTGGGATCCAATGCACAAAAATAGCTTCTAAACATTGGAAATTTTCATTAATATGCCATCATTGATTGTCTTCTCCTTCACCTAGGTTGCCATTGCTTAGAAGAAATATTATATATTATATGTTGTCTAAATCAATCACTTCTTTTCACTTGACAAAATGCAATTTTTCATTGAGCTTTTCTTGTTGAAGTGAGTGGCAAAATTATTCTAACAATGCTTGATTATATAATTTGACTAGTTAGTAAACTAGTCCATTGGCTACTCACCTTAATACTTAAATAATAGGGCATAAGCATCAAAATTACTCCATAAAATTGCCTAAAAACGTTTGTCCTTTCCCCAAGTGACTGTGTGATCTCCATCTTTACTCCATCACCCTGAGAGCTGCTGTCAGGGTGCAGTGCTGGCGTGTCGAATGAAGGAAGTAGCTGCTTCTGAAACCTCATTTTATAAACTGTAAATGAGGTTATAAAACTTGGCTAGAGAGACATTTCCCACCCACACTTCAGTCTCTGAGGAGCAGCTGAGCTCGTGTGTGCTGAGTGATCAGGAGCCCTGCTTTGCCCTGGGGGTGGCAGCGTGGCTGGGGGGGCTCTCTGGAGGTTCTGTGGAGCAGAGCTGGGTGCCAGAGCTGGTGGCCAGGTTTCAGCTGTCAACTACAGCAGGTTTTTAGAGCATCTGAGAATCTGGATTATCAGGCTGAATTTGAATCATTCCAAATTCTAAGCAGAGCCTGGAATTCTCTTTAATTCTCTCAATATAATTTTATCTTGAATCCGATTCAGCTTCCTCAGTGGCCTCCCTCACCCAGTGCTCTGTGTTAATTTCCTGGATGATGATTTCCAGGAGTCTGTAAGCTGCACCCTTCAGATGGAGTGCTGACAGAGTTTCTGCATTCAGGAGAACTTTTTTTATTTGGATGCTTTATTGTTTGTGAATTCAAGAGGTGTCTGGGACTCAAACTAGAGCACTCAAATGTTCTGTGAGCCCTCTGCCAAAGTGTGCAGTGTGCAGCATTCCCCCTGGTAGGTGATTTTTGATTTACCAGCCATGGACTTTTCAAAACTCACTCTGCCAGCCAGACTCTGTTGCAATCAGGAGGTGTTTCTGTGATGTGTAACATTTCAGCTAGAGAGTGAGGGCTGTGATCTGTCTGAAGGTGAGTGCAGTCCAGTAGCAAGGCTGTTTTTCTCATCAGCTGTTAACCTGCAGTTTGGTTTTGGTGAAGTTCTTCTCATGCCACTTTCTGTCAGTGTTTTGATGTTTGGCATGGAGAACTGCCTGTTACCATATGTTTCCTCACTGCATAGTAAACATCTTTTTTTTCCCAATTACTGCCTCTAGGCTTTGCTGTATTAGAAACAATAACTATAATAAATTTCACGTGCTCATTCTGAGTCTAAATTTGACCCTATGTACTGCCTCCAATTGTTATTAACTGTAGCTGCTCTAGGAGTCTGTGCCTCTCTGATTTTCCTTTTGATTAGAAACTGTATTTCCAACCTGTCAGGAATATACAGAGCTGTTACATGTAGTAACCTCTGCACATAACTAGATTGTGGTTTTTTCTGCACGTGTTCAGATATAATAGAATAATTAAAATGCTTGGAACACTGCATGCTCCAGCTCAAACGTTGGTGAAAAAACCATCTTCACTGCTAACTTGCAATATCCCTTCCTTTTACAGACCTCGATGAATGCTCAGAAAACTTGAATCTCTGTGAAAATGGGCAGTGCCTCAATGCCCCTGGAGGGTATCGCTGTGAATGTGATATGGGATTTTTGCCAAGTGTAGATGGGAAAGCGTGTGAAGGTAATTCTTTGTAAGCTTTAAACAACACTCAACAAATTCTGCCTTAATAGTATTTTATGTTCCAGTTTTTTGCAATTGTTTGCTGTTGTGTTTGTATTGAGAACAGGATGAAAATTTTCAATAGTATTTGGTTTTTAGGTTTTCATGCAGTTTGTACATTTATTGTGGACCTCTGGGTGTTCACCTACCTGCTGTATATAGACAGAAGAGCTTTTCAAAGCCTATCTTACGATATATTATTTTGGGGTCTGATTGGTGATCCAGATGGCACTGCTAGCTGCCATTTCTTCATCATCATTTATATCCAGTTCATCATTTTATTCAAAACAATTAAACAGAAGAAGTTGTTACTTTGCATTGGTGTGTGTGAAACTGAGAAACAGTGATTTGGTAGCCAATAGAATGCACATGCTTTGAGGGCTTCTGTGAGGTGCAGAATCAGAGTGTGAAGCCTTGCAGAAAGTTTATATGACCACAAAAAACCAATCCTATGTGACTGTTCAGTTTGGGAAGTGAGCTGTCAGTTAACAGTTTACAGCTCATTTCTAGGAGCTTTGCATCTGCAAAGATTCAAAACAATCAAATAATCAACATTAGCGGCATGATTAAGGTCACAAATTTGATTTGAACATTTGAAATTCTTATTTGATGTAACACTAATCAGTTAAGTCAGTCAAGAAGATGCAGCCTTCTCATCTGACATAGTAACAACCCATACCAACTGGTGTTTGATGGAGTTCATAAGTACATCACTATAAATAGGATTTTTCCCCTTGGAATGTGTTTCGTGTATTTTTTAGTAACCTAGCAAGTGAAATAATTGCAGAGTGAATTTTTCTTTTAACTGAGCCAATATTAGGTTTCATAATGTTTCATGAAACAATTTACTTTCAAACCTTTTAGCTAAATTTAAATAGATTTTAGGGAGGTTAGCTCCTGTTGCTACAACAGACTTGCCTTCGTGTGTCAGATGTGTACACTCAGTGCAGTATTTTAAGATCCTTTGTAAACACACACTTTTTAATTGTATCAAATCAGCTGTTCTTTGTGCAGTGCACGTGGCATTCAGTAAATACTGAATCAGACTCCATGATTTGGAGGAAAGGCACAAAAGTGCCTGCTTGCCAAACTTTAGATCTGTCAAATGCAGAAACCTGAAGATGAACATGAAATTCACTTCTGGGCACTGGCTTTTCCCTTGCTGGTGTCCAGCTTTCTGTGATGATTGCTGATTTAAAATGAACTTCATTTTATTAAGGCATATCTTCTGCTATGCTTAATATTGCTGCTTGTCAGATTAGCCCACTAATAAGCTAGGATGATTTCTGGCATAGCTTCCAGAGATACTAGAAGCAGCCTTTTTCCCCCAAAAATTGATCTGGATTAGGTTCCTTACGCTCCAACATAATTCTTCCATGCTACCTTTTCTTGTCTTACACTGTGTGCAGAAGCTGTTGTCTTCCACATCCATGCTGCTGAAAATTTTTGCAGTTCTCTATGTCTCAAGAAGATATGGAAACCTCATATATTTTCCCCTTCTGTTCCCTAATCAGATATTGATGAGTGCTCACTGCCTAACATCTGTGTCTATGGTACTTGTCATAACCTCCCTGGACTCTTCCGCTGCGAGTGTGAGGTGGGCTACGAGTTGGACAGAAGTGGTGGGAACTGCACAGGTAAAACTTGCAACAACATGCTTTTTAATCTTCTGTTTGTGCCACAGCCAGCTCCTTAGGAAATTCTTTTCAGAAGCTATACAAATCAAACAATATAGGAAAATACAGACTTCCCTACTGTATAACACAGGATTCTCCATACCACTTTTGTGCTCCTCTTTACTGCTCTTTGTCAACCTCTGATAGCCCCTTAAGAAGGGGAAAAACAGATCAGAGAGAACCCCTCTGGCAGAGATGTGTTGTGCCTTGTACAGTACTTCACAGTACTGGAGGGTAAGCTGTGGCCTTGTCTTGTATTTTTGCCTTAAGTAGTTTTTTAGTTCTTTATGTGAATCTTGTTCATAGATTGATTTTTTCAGGAAAAATGCTTTTTTTTTCTTTTTCCTATGAAATTTTGAGTTCATCTCAGACTACTGTTCTTCTAAAATGCCTATTTATTTTTCAGAGATTTCTGGAGATCAGTATCTCATAACTAATGGGTTTATGATGGTCAGTGGATGGTACCTGATATATCAATGGTTTTTAATGCCCTTGAGTGTTTGTTTACCACGTGCTGGTTTTTTCTTGCAGATGTTAATGAATGTGCAGACCCTACCACCTGCATTAGTGGCACGTGTATCAACACTGCTGGTAGCTACACCTGTGAGTGCCCTCCTGATTTCGAGCTGAATCCCACCCGAGTTGGATGCGTTGGTAAGGGACCACTCCTTGTGTCATTTACAAGTGAAATTCCACAGAGGGACTGCAAACCTGAGTGCTCAGGAGTAAAGTCCCAGGTCATGGGAAAGGGCTTGGTCATGCTCTTCAATTCCCACCCCACTGCCCCTGGCTTGGAAGCTGTGCTAGGGCAGCAGGAGCATGCCCAGAGCTGATGCAGGATGCCAGCAGTGCCCTGCTGCCAGAGCCAGCCCCTCGGGGCTTGTCAGAGCTGTCCATGATTTACAGCAGGCAGGAGACAATTTTAAAATTCAATAAACTTCAGCCCACATCCAGCTGGCCCCAAGGTGGCAGGCAAATGAAGCTGTGGCATGAAGCCACCCATGCTTTTGGAGCACTGAGTGCACTTGGCTGGGTGCAGCTTCATGACCAATGGAAATGCTCTTGTATTAGGCTCCAACTGCTTAGTAATCCTATTATTTTTTTGGTTTTGTTTGTTTGAGAGGGTGTAGGGATGCTTCTCAAATTTAAATTTGTTTTAAATTCCTAACATTTAGTAGATGCTTTCGTGCTTGTAAACCTCGAGTAGAGGAGAAAGCAGTGGATATCTGGAACTGGAAGGATGTACAAATGTGGGGGGAAATGTGAGTGAAAATGAGAAAAAGCCTGGCTGAACTGCCCTTGGTCATGATGAATGAATTTTCTACTTTGTGAAATGTCAAAAAAAGCCAAGGAATGGGGCACCAGCAGCCTACCTAAGTGGGAAATGCTGGGCCCCCCTGGGCAACAGAGCTTACTTGCTTTGATATCCTGCATCTGTGAGCGTGTGGAGCCATCTGTGGGTGTCCCTCCCCCTGAGAGGATGTGCTGTGTTGTGCTCTCTGCTGAGATGTCTTTGTCCTTGTGAACAGATACACGATCTGGCAACTGCTACCTGGACATCAAAACTCGGGGAGATAACGGGGGCACCTTCTGCAGCAACGAGATTGGAGTGGGGGTTTCCAAGGCCTCCTGCTGCTGCTCCCTGGGCAAAGCCTGGGGAGTTCCGTGTGAGCACTGCCCACTCGTGAACACCAGTAAGTCTGCTCTCCCTGGCTTGGGCACAGCAGTGTGGTTGTTGGGTTGTTGCCTAATTTAGCCAGGTAGCTCAAAAACTGGTGGGTATTTATTGTGGATGTGCAGGGGACAGGGTTCTGTGCTGGTAAAGGCACAGTAAAGGACACTCTCACACCTACTGGGTTCATCAGAAAGGGGGAAAAGGAGAGACTTTATTTACATTTCTGATACTTTATAGGGTTTTCAATTCCACCAGGGATTGGAGGACATGTCACTTCCTCCTCAATCCCACTAGAGAAAAAGGATGCTCATCAAACTTTCTCTTCTCACAAAAGGAATGAAAAACAGAATATATGGTTAAATAAACATTGGCTATTATTTACATGAAATTGTGTGAAAATTCTCTGACTCCAAGGTTATAACAGAAGGCTTAGCAAAAAACAGGACAACAGGCTTCCACTGGTCTTAACCAAAAACTTTGCTAGTCTTTGAGAAAGATTATTTAGTCAGAATATTATTATCACTTCTGAGCAAGTTTGCTATTACACCAAAAACTACATTATGAAAATGGAATAACAGATGTTGCTATTACACCAAAAACTATATTATGAAAATGGAATAACAAATGATGTTACAGAGTAAAACCTAATGTCTCTAGCTGTTTATTTTGTAACTTTACATTTAAATTATCTGTAAGAATCTTATCTATTTTCAATTCAATTGTGCTGAAAATGTTTCTGCTATCACAGGCTCATAAATTGCTTTTGTTTTCAGCTGAATATAAGGTTCTTTGCCCTGGAGGGGAAGGATTCCGACCAAACCCTATTACAGTTATATTAGAAGGTAATGTTTGCAATTTCCTCTATTTCCATGTCTGAAATTGTGAAACTCTACAGTGAGGTTTGGGGTTTTTTTCATGGAAAACGTTAATGAAATGTTTATGGCTTTGTTTGGACAGATATTGATGAGTGTCAAGAACTGCCTGGACTTTGCCAAGGAGGAAAATGCATTAATACATTTGGGAGCTTCCAGTGTCAGTGTCCATCAGGGTACTACTTGAATGAAGAGACTCGAGTGTGTGATGGTATGGAGCTTTCACTTAGCTGGTCTTCTGCTTTATTCTTTGAAAATAATGACAGATCAAAATGCAGAGAATTAATCTCCCTTGAAAAGAAGCACAACCAGACTGAGCAGTGTAAAGCTCTAGGGTGGGAAAATTGAACAAGTTGAAATCTTGCATTGAGAGGGTGAAAATTCCTTCTTCACCATGTTGAACTATATGCAGGTTTTTGTTTAAAATGATCATATTTTGATCAAAACCAGAAAACCCAACAGTTTTTTCTATAAGTGAAACATAACTTGCTAACTGGCTGTAAAAAATAGCTGTTTGTTGATGGGCAGTGAATAAGCAGTCAGATAAAAGAATAAACTTCCCCCATGGATCTGGTGGGCTGGTGTGTCCATGTATTCTTCCACTGCTTTTTTCAGTCCTGCTGATCCAATGGCCAACTGAAAATACTGATTATACTGCAAAACATTTTCCTTTCCCTAGCACAGTCAGTAGTACGTGTCACATTCCCTGCCACTCTCAGGGTGTGCTGGATAGAAAACCTTAAGCAACCCATCAAATTCTAAAATTTCCCATTTTCCAGGCTGTCTTCAGTCTTCCAGATTGATAGTAATGTTAATGTAGTGCCTATGATGTGCAAACACTGCAGAAATACAAACATTCAGGCCTAAAATTAAGGCTGAACCAAAGTGCTTCACCCATATTGTGCTCACGTAGCTCAACAGATGCTGAGCTGTCAAAATACTCTAAAACTGTAAGGCTGGGAGAATATTTTTTGACTTTTGGGAACTGAGGTGTTTTGGGGATGGTGTTATGTCTGGTTTTGGTTAGATTTTTTTAAACAAAGCTTACTCTCTTGCTGAAGTACATCTGACATCTTGTGTTGGGAAGGTCGCTCACTTCCCCCAGTCAGGCAGTGCTCAGTGGGAGCTCCACAGGGAACTCCTTTGGTTCTTTTCCAGATCTGAGAATCCAAAGTGGAGGAGATCCTCAAATACTGCTTTTGTGCAGTAGGTGCAAAAGCCAAATTGCAGATTCTGAGCTACCCAGATGTATCAGAGTTCCCACCTTTGCATCCCAGCCGGGCTTTCCATGGCCACCAGTGCCAACACTTCCTTCTCTGTGTGGCTTCGCTGCACCGTGACCTTCCTCAGAGCCCCTTCAGCTCTTCTCCACCAGTACCTCCCTACCTCAGGCTTTACTGAGACCTTTTTGTTCTCAGAAGCACAAGAAAGCTGCTGTGGCCACTCGCTCACTGCCTGTTTGTTCTCTTCTAGATGTGAATGAGTGTGAGACACCTGGCATTTGCGGGCCTGGCACGTGTTACAACACTGTTGGGAACTACACCTGCATCTGTCCTCCTGATTACATGCAAGTCAATGGAGGGAACAACTGCATGGGTATGTGCTGGGGCTTCTTTAAAGCTTTATCTCCATGCATTGAACCAAGGAGATTATCTTCTCCAAGAGCTGCCTACTGCCCTGGCCTGAGGTTTTCTTCATTTTCACAGATATGAGAAGAAGTCTGTGTTACAGGAATTACTATGCTGACAATCAAACCTGTGATGGTGAGCTGCTCTTCAATATGACCAAGAAAATGTGCTGCTGTTCCTACAACATCGGGCGTGCATGGAATAAGCCTTGTGAGCAGTGTCCTATCCCCAGCACAGGTACATTTTTTGCATTGAAAAGCTATCTGAAAGCCTTGGTAGCATCATAATTTCTATTAGTGAGTATAACACCATGAGAGAGGCTATGTCTTTTTCTGCTCTTGTGTGTGTAAAATGAAGGGATTAGTTGTTTCTGTGTCCTGGAGATGATCAGCCCAATTAAAATGAAGGTATATGTTGAGAAGTTTGTGTCCATGCTGCTGGGTTTGTCCCTCCCTTGTGCCAGTTTCACTCTCAGAGACTTCATGGTCTAGATTGATTAATCCATCTCTTTGCAAGTGCTCGTTGATCCAGTATTGAGGCACTGACCAGGATTTTATTGGTATTGCTCCAACAAATACGGGGTCTGCTCTGCTCTGCCTCGATTGCTTTGCCATGAAAGGCCTTTGTAGCAGCCCCTGTGGGCTTTCAGAGATCCCTGGTGTGCTCTGAGAATGGTCTGTGTAAGATGTAGGAATTTCCCTGCTAATTGTGTGGGCATACATGGCTCTTCCACACTGGGTAAAACTGCAGAACATCCCACTCTGGTTTGAGGTGGTTTGATTCAAGTCTTTCTAGACACTTGATTAACTTCCAACTTGTAGTTGAGGTTTTGAGAGACAGATCTGAAGTCGTGTGCAAACCCTGTGATGCACAGGGATAGGAATAAGCAGAGCAAAATAAGCAAGTGAGCCCATCTGGATGAGAACCCAGGTGAACCCCCATGGTGAGTTTGGGAAAAGGGCTTCCTACCTCTGCATCCCCTGCAGGTGCTGAAAGGGTAGAAGAAGAATTTTCTTAGCCAGAGGTTATGATGAATTTTTGACTGTTGATTAATTCCAAACTGCTTTGTTCTCCTGTTGCAGATGAGTTCTCCACACTGTGTGGAAGTCAAAGGCCTGGCTTCTTCATTGACATTTATACAGGATTACCAGTTGGTGAGCTGTAATTCATATTTTGAACTAAATTCCATGCTACCTCTGCCCAGGGAAGAGGGGAGGTTTGTTTTCCCAGTTTATTTTTTCATGAGAGGAATAACCATTAAACACTGTAATGGAGTTCAACCCTCTGTTTAAGTCCAGCTTAAGTGCAGACTTTCTGCCTGGCTGCTCCTAGCTGGCAGCAGTGGTAGTTGCTGCTCAGAATCAAGGCAACACACAGCTCCAAAGAAACTGTGCTCAGGCCTGCATGAGCAAGGCACAGATACTGGGAATGAGAGGCCTGGGAGTGAGGCCAGCATTTGGTCTGAGAGGAACTGGGAGTCTTTCCTTCAAACTAAAGCAAGATTTAGTCTGACATTTCACATCAGTTCCCCTGAGTATTGGTTTGACACAAAAATCCTTTTTTCTGCTCAGCTGGAATATTTCTCACATATGTTATTGTGTGTTACATTTGAATCGTGAGTAACACATTGCAAAACAAAAAGAGGGAGAGAATGAGGAATTCTAGGACAAGCAATTGAGTAAATCCCTAATGGGACTCCCTTTTGTTTTTATTCACACCAAAATGCAAATGGAAAGCAGATAATGGACCCTGTAACAACCAGAGATGGCATACAGGCAGTAATCAGCTGCGTTAGCATGAAGCTGTTGCTGTGATGCAGTGTTTAGCTGGTTAGATGGAAATATTGCCAGTCAAGTGGGGAATGTGATTTTTAAAGAGGTTACAGAAATATACAATATTTATTATTTACGAGGTCATTCCTTGGAAGCAAAGTTTCCCCTTCTGGCTATTAGCATTAGTCCACATTGTTGCTGAGCTAATTGGGCCTTTCATCAGCATCAGCAGGGAGCCCTTGGGGCTTGCTGGCATGCACAGGTAGCAGCTGCACTGTGGGGTTTGCCATGGGATTTGCTTGGGGTTTGCCATGGGTTTGCCTGGGGTTTGCCATGGGTTTGCTGTGGGGTTTGCCATGGGGTTTGCCATGGGTTTGCCGTGGGGTTTGCCGTGGGGTTTGCCGTGGGGTTTGCCATGGGGTTTGCCATGGGTTTGCCATGGGTTTGCCATGGGTTTGCCATGGGTTTGCCATGGGTTTGCCGTGGGGTTTGCCGTGGGGTTTGCCATGAGTGCAGGGCATTGCAGGCTGCTCCACCTGCACGGCCCCACACGGAGCTGTGCAGTTCAGGAGCCAGTGGGAGCAGAGGGGCCATCCCACAGAGCCCACCAGTGCATCCCAGTGCCTGCAGGCCTGTGCTGGGACTGGGGCACACCCAGCTTCTCCCTGCTCTGCAAAGCACGGCTCTCCCCGCTGCTCTGGGGTGAGACTGTAGCCTCGGCCTGCTGCTTTGCACAGGGGTCACTCGTGTCCCTTACACCTGCAGGGGTCAAGGGAGAGCCTCTCTGCAGGGGCAGGGCTCTGTGTACCCTCTAATTTTTGCTTACAGTCCAGTGATGTTACTCTCTGGATTAAAGTTCTATATAGAACTTTATATTGTTGCTCCAGGTGTTTGTTTCAGAAGCAGAACTAGTTCTATTTTTACTCATCCTGTGTATCAGAGGTCTCAAAATTACAGAATCTAAGGTAGAAAAGTAAGGATTGGATCCAGCAGCAAAACAAAAATAACCCGAACAAAAACTCAACAACATTATCTGATGGAAACTCCTGTTAGCTGATAATTTCCCACCATATTCTGTGCCTGTGTACCTCAGTGCATATGGCAATGTTTACTAAAGGCAGAGGCTTTGGAGGAGTCTCTGAGCTCTCTCATGGCAGAATATTAAGATGTGTAAGGACCCAATAGGCAAGACATATAATTGTAATAGCAGCTGGGGTTTTTTTCTGCCAAAATCAGTTACTTAACTGGGGTGTATATAAAGCATTGGCAAGCCCTGGCTGCCTGGCTTAATCAATCTAATTAATAACACGTTGGCAGCACTTCAGATGTTACCTGTCATTGGCACTTTCAAACTGTTACATAAAACCCTGGAAGTCTTTTCAGATTAACAAGGGTAAAACTGTACAAAACTAATTCTGGTTTGCATTCAGTCATGCTCTCCTGTATTGAACCAAGACAGTTGAATTCTCTCTCTGGCTCTTCCCAGTGACTCCACTGTAGCAGTTGGGAAGGTGATGAGGTTCACTGGGGTTGTGAGTGGGAGAGGTGAGGAAGGACATGGTGCCCTGTGCGTTTGTCTGTGGCAGGATTTACCTTCAGTACAGTGAAGAGTCAGAAGCTGAGAAGCAGGAAATACCTACATTTCCACAGTTTGGAATGACTCCCTCACTGTTCAGTTGGGAACATTCTGCTGCTTGCATTACATGTTTGATAATTACCTTAAAGGGTAAATGCATAAGGACATACTCTGTAGCAGAAGAATCCATGAAGTGCTCAATACAAGTATTAAAAAAAAAATTATTCTTGCAGATATTGATGAATGCAGAGAGATTCCTGGAGTGTGTGAAAATGGGATCTGTATAAACATGGTTGGCAGCTTCCGATGCGAGTGTCCTGTGGGTTTCTTCTACAATGACAAGCTCCTGATCTGTGAAGGTAGAGTGCTCCTCTCATTCACCAGCTGGCAACTCAGGCACTGCCAAATCAGAGCCCTGCCAGGCATCCCTAATGAGGGGAGAATACTGGGATCAGTGTAATAAATCTGTGTTAATTCAGACATTTTGAATTCTTTTGCATAGAAAATGCTACATTTTCTGTCAGACATCTAAGGCCTTGAAGGCACATGAGTCAGCAGTCATGGGAAGAAATATTTTTTTTTTCACATTTGGCAGTAAAGCCAAGAAAAAAATAGTTGTCTTGAGTCAGATCATGAGCATAATTTTTTTAATTCCAAGGTTTTTTTTTTTCCTAATGGAACAAATATTTTTGTAAAAAATAAAAACAGATGAAGGTTTTTTCCAGTTTAAACATTCCCTAATATTGTATTAGTCAGTTTACTGGAGAAACTGAAGATAGCACATGAATTGCTGTCATTCTCTGGTGTGAGTTATGACTGCTGGCAGCATGGGTGCTGCAGGCAAGGCACTGAGAGCTTCGAGTAAAAGCATCTTCTGTGTGCTGCTCTTAAGTGAAACCCAGTTACATTTCTAGGGAGATAAAGTTCTCTTTTTGCAGCAGCTGAAGTAAGCAAAATTGATCAAAACTTTTTTGCCCAAAGCTTTGTGATGACCTTTACATTGAAAGCTACTAATACCTGCATGCTAAAAAAATACCGTTTTCAATCTTTCCACTGCCAGCTTACTATAAAAATCCAATTCCTCTCTTGTCTGCACAGATATTGATGAGTGCCAGAACGGGCCAGTTTGCCAGCAGAACGCAGAGTGTGTGAACACAGCTGGGAGCTACCGCTGCGACTGCAAGCCTGGCTACAGGTTCACCTCCACGGGGCGCTGCGCTGGTGAGTGCCGGGGGGCTGCAGGCACCAGGGCAGTTCCAGGGCCCTGGGAAAACGTCTCTCCTCTCCAGAAAGCTGGTATTTCAGGAGATGATGAGATGATCTGAACTTCAAGAATGCTTTTCTTCAAGTCTTTTAGGGCATCTCATAAACGTGAAGGCGATTCCAGGCCCATGCCATGGGTGTATAAGTGGGAGGTAAAAACCTAGGCAGGTGTTTGTCTCTCACTTTATCCCACCACATGCAAGCATTTTTCTTTAGCCCTTGTCACGTCTAGGAAGGGAAGACCATTTGATTCACTACCTTTTCTGTATTTTCTGATTTTCATTATGATTTTCTGTATGTGTTTTTAGTAATTTATTTTCCACTTGTATTTCTACAAATCATTCACTGCTTGCTGCTGGAGTTTCTGCTGATAAGGTAGACTTATCTGCTTGCCTGATAAATAAGTAGTAACTTAGATAGCTACTACTTAGCAAGTAACTAACTTGAAAAGCTTATTATTGAATTTCCTAACTTTGATACAGATTTAAACAGGCCCCATAACATTATTTTTAAATACTCACCAAGTGGGACTGCAGTTTTCTAATCTATTTGCTTTTTCTTAAAATATCTTAGTCCAGAGAGACATTCATTTTGTCTTGCTTACTTGAAGAATTGCTGAGATTTTAAAGACTGCAGTGGGTCAAGCTGCTGTAAATATTATATACTATACACATTTCTGAACAAAATAAGAATTACAACGGAAGCTGGTAACATTTTCCTTGGGTTTCTGCTTCTGAGTACTTGAGTTTTAGGAAGTGCCCCTTTCCCTGCAGTGCAGTTCTTCATTGTTTCATGTGACCCTTGAGGGAAAAGGGTGTAGGGGAAATCAGAACACTGCTATGAGAACTAAAACTTTGCTTTGTTAAGCTATGCAGTGGCCCATGTAAATATTCAATATGTTCCTAATGTAATTATTGTTGTTAAGGGTTCATTGCAGTAGTACAGGAAGAGCAAGGGAAGGTTCTGATATGGGTTACAATTCCAAAGATGAATTGGCACAAACAGTAATACTTCCCTGTATTTTGCTCTTATTTTATATTTGATGAAAATAAAGTTACACAATTAGAGTAAAAATAAAAATGGTTGATAAAGTACATGATCCAGCAAAGGAAGGAAATTCCCAACCACTCTGCTAGGAGCAGAGAGTGGTAAGCACCTTGCAGTACTGGGTCAGCCATGCTACTGCATGGAAAACAATCCCACCCTGGTAGTTTGTGTGCTATTGAGTCAAACCTGATCTATCACAGCCACTACTACTAGGAGTACTGCATTTCTCTTACCTTCAAGACAGCATTCTTCTGGTGCTCTCTATTGTGGTAAAATAAATAATTTTTCTTATAAATTAGGTTTTGGCATCGCTATTCCTTTGCCCACAAAGCACCAGAGAGTAGTGTTTTTTCTTTGGTCTCTGCTCTCCTGAGCTGAGTGAAGATTGGGAGTTCTTCAGAGAGCATTGGCTTTCCTCTGCCTCCTTCAGGCTGTAATTAGCAGTGGTGTCCTCTGTGACGTTGGGAGAGCTTGGTCCTCAGGGCACACCCATCCAGAATTACTCACGGCCCCATGTGCTGTACAGAGATCCTGGGGATGGGGATCTCAGGACTGTCCATGTGCTGGTTGTCCCTGTGCCAAGTACAGTGCAGAAGAGAGGCAGGAAAACCAGATCCAGTACATGAAGTTCTTTGCAATTAGGAACAACTTGACTCTTAATTTTGCAACGTCCTGGGGATGGTTTGCTGAGAAACTGCATCTGCTTGGCTTCGATGGCATATAAAAGAAAATTACTGAGCACTAGAGCCTAATCAATTTTAATACAAGCTCATGGCAGCACCTCAGTTCTCATATTTTGGAGCTGCAGCATTGGAAGGGAGGAAGCATATTGAATCAAACCAGCTCTTGGTGCTGATGAGGTCAACAGAAACACCTCATTTGCTTCATGTTTCTGATTTGTCATGGAAAAAACTATGCCAGAGAGCAAACATTTTGTTTGTTAACATTTTATTTCATTTACTATTGATAGAATCCTGGGTCCTGCCTGAAAGCATTTGTAATGAGAGTAGCAGGAAGCAGTTGGCTGTTGAACCAGTGTAAGAGGTGCTCTGCTATTGTAAGGCAGCAATCACGTGCTGGCAGGAGAGCTTGCCCCCTGCTCTGCAGAATTATTCTAAATATTCCCTGACTCCATATTGCAGTAACCCTTCTTGCTGTTGGAGCTCTGTCCAGTTTGTAGGATCCCCACATTTCATGGGTGCTGCAACACGTGTACGTGTACCTGTTTTGTGTCTGCATGATGAGTTGAGAAATCCACAGTGCCTCTCATCTCTCTGTAAGCCTAGTGAGAGAAGTGTAGTGTTCATCCTCCTTTCTCTTCTGTTGATTTCCATGAGTTGATCACACAATTTGTGCTACAGTCAAATGTGGTTAAAGGCAAGTAGCTGCTTTCATGAGAAGAATGCAAACTGTAATTCATGCGCCTCTTTCAAATCTCCTGCAGTCAATACAAAGCCCTCAGACTCAGACCCTTTCCAGTCTCGTGTCATTAATTCTGCTTTTCACAGCCATGGTGATATGCTTGCCCTCCAGCAAGCATTTGAGTTTGCTAAATATCATTTTTATGCTAAATTTTCTTCAGGTCCACAAATACTGGAAGAGGTCATTTACATGCAAATAAGCCCCTTTCTGGGATTTACTTAGTAATGGTTTTGTTTTTAATAAATTTAAAATACTATTTTAAGTTAGGCCATGCACTGGATACTGTCTTGGTTGCTGCTAATGCATCCTTCCAGCCTGGTAGTTTAGAAGCCTTAACTTCCACTGCACCTCTTTGCTTTCAGATCGGAATGAATGTCAAGAAATTCCCAATATCTGCAGCCATGGGCAGTGTATCGACACTGTTGGGAGTTTCTACTGCATTTGTCACAACGGGTTCAAAACCAACGATGACAGGACAATGTGTATAGGCAAGTACATGAAATTAAAGTGAGCTAAGGCTTCCAGTAAGGGAGTTGCTAAGTCTGTCCTCTCTGTAATAAGGAGTTGCATTACAATAACTGACATTGTGAGCAATTTACCACCAGACAAAGGTGCAAAACTGGCCATTAGAGATGATAAAAAGCTGATACCAAGTGAAAACCATCTCGTTAAAGTAGCATGAACTGTTAAAATTACATATCCTGTCTAATGAACTGCTAATGCTTTCATTTTTGAAGAAAATATTTCATTCTTAGAATTTTCTGGAGCATCTTGTCTCATTTATTCTTTTAGGCAAGGAATTTAACAGGTTAATATTGCAAAGCAGCAGTTGTATACGGCCTACTTGTTAGTAGAGTGAATGAAGGGTAGATTCCTTGCCAGAAAAGAAAGTTTTTCAGAAACAATCATCTTCATTAACAAGAGAATTTTGTATTTAACCCGTTCACAACTGTCAGTTGTGTGCTGTATGAACAAATTGAGATTTCAGAGTGCTTACAGTTAAAGATAGCTTAGACTTACTTTGGGAAGGGTGATATAGGAACCACAGTAAAGTAAATGATTGTTGGACCCTCGATTATTTTTGTAGATGTTAATATCAAGTGTGTAAACCTATGTAAAATTTTCTTTTTGGGAGGCAGGACAGTCTTTTTGCCTTCTATTCAATCTGTTGGCAGTGGATTATTTCTCCTCTGTTGCTCTGTAGATATTAATGAGTGTGAGAGAGATGCCTGTGGCAATGGAACCTGCAGGAACACCATCGGCTCCTTCAACTGCCGCTGCAACCTGGGCTTCATCCTCTCCCACAACAACGACTGCATAGGTGAGGGGGCTCAGACCCTGCACGTGTTCCTGGCACTTCCTACTGCTCACACAAGTACCACGAGTACCATCTTCTCTTTTGCATGATCTGCGTGATTAAAGAGAAAATCCTATTCCTTCAGTCTCAAAAGGCCTCTTTGGTTACACACTGCTCGCTTCTCTAGAGCCACTTGAATGCTGGCACAAGATACAGGAATGTTTGGATTTTACTCCTGCTCTGACAATTTTATAACATAAAAAAATTTCCCCTCACTTTTGAAACGGGATTGTGCTCTCAGTTATTTTGTTGATATGGTGGAAACAGAAATCTCACCTACCCAGCTTTCATTGTTGCTGATGTTTCTGACATCTTTCAATGTTATTTTTCTTAGACGTGGATGAGTGTGCAAGTGGAAATGGAATGCTCTGCAGAAATGGTCAGTGTGTGAACACCATTGGGTCCTTCCAGTGTCTCTGCAATGATGGCTATGAGGTGGCTCTGGATGGAAGGACTTGTGTTGGTGAGTGCTTTCTTTTAGGGTTGAAAAAAAGTGCAGCAAACCTTGAGCAGATCTGCTTAGTGAAACAGTAAGGTCAGAGAGAACTGTCACACTGCCATCATCGTACCTAGCAGAAGAAAACAATGACAAGAGGACAAGAAGATGACTCCTCTCCTGCTCCTGAAAAGTTCCACCTTCAATCAAAATTAAAGTGGCCTCAGTCAGAGATTTATTGAGATAACAGCAATTACCTCAAATACATCTTTCTTTTCTTCTAGATATCAACGAGTGTGCACTGGAGCCTGGCAAATGCTCACCAGGCACATGTCAGAACTTGGATGGCTCGTTCAGGTGTATCTGTCCTCCTGGATACATCCTGCAGAATGACAAATGTGAAGGTGTGTACAGAACAATCCTTCTCTGTCTCTTCCTTAGCTGCTCACAATTGTTACCTATTTCCCTTGCATTTAAATGTGAGCAATGTTTAATCTTTTGTGGCAATCTGCAGTTCTGAACTGTAGCCATTTGTGAGTCTCTCACTTCCTAGAAAAGGTCTCACCATTTGTTTGAACCAGAACTACTTGCTCTGAACTCTAGAAAATGTAATCCCAGGCTATTTCCTTGATGGTACATTGCTGAAGTTTGCCCGCTGCCTGAGGATTTGAAAACTAACTCTGGATTTTGCACTTGGATTACTGCTTCCTCTTTCTAGGTTGTGGTGGGGTTTTTTTTTGTTTGTTTGGGTTTTTTTTGTTGGGCTTTTTTGTTTGCCAAGTATGATAGATAACAGCGATGATGTAAAATGGCACTTTATGTAGTATAGCTGCCAGTGTAAATATTATTATTTCTCATCACGGTAATTATTTTTCTTACAGACATTGATGAGTGTGTGGAACAGCCAGAAATTTGTGCCCTGGGCACATGCAGCAACACTCCAGGCAGTTTCAAATGTCTGTGTCCAGAAGGCTTTGTACTGTCTTCCACAGGAAGGCGATGCCAAGGTAAGTTCATTCCTATTTTCTTGCATTTCAAAATTTGTTTGCTGTTTCATAAAAGCCTTAATAGCGAGCTGTTTCTAATACAGCAAGAAGACTCTGGACTCAAACAGTGTTTTTCATAGGGAAAACATGATAATTCTGTAGCTGGGGCCAGGTTCTGTCCTGCCCTAACATCTGTTTGTCATTAAACAGAACATTGCAATAAAAGGGGCGAAGATAATGTTAAATGCAGCAGGTTATGCAAAGAAATCACATTGTCCTGTAATCCTTTCTTGCACCCCTGGAAGAAATATTTGGGCTACCTTGACTCTGTGTAGACAGCAGCAAGACACAGAAATGAAGCACGAACACAGGAGACTAAAGGCAGCATTTCCAGATTTAAGGCTGTCCTTAGTACTCACCATATTCACCATAACACTTGTTATATGCTGATCCTCTCTGCAAACATGTGAGTGGTAAAAAAGATTGTTGGAAAAAATTTGCAAGCAATGTTGTGTGGACAATAAGCACCCATCTGCTTAGGGAAGTCTGAATTTGGCTTCCAGATTCCTGTATACACAGTTCAGAGCCTGAACATGGGCACTAACAGACAGATAGATGCTAAAAGCTGAACATCTAGTAATAAAAAACCACAGGCTATTTGATTTTGTGTATAAAGAACAAGCACAACAAATTAGGGAGTGAGTTACTTTAAAGGCTTTGGAAGTGATTAAATAGACAGAGCATTAAATGTCCTATAGAGTGTGCTCAGTGGGAACCACTGATGAGTAAGACCTTTATAAGGACCTCTGGAGTTTTGCTTGGCACACAACACTGACGCTTGTTGACACCATAGCGAGTTCTTCACTTCACAGTAGGCTAAATGAAATTGTGGTTTTGGTAAAAATGAATCCAACCTGCAGTAAACATTCATCCGAGTCTCCAAACCACCATGCAGTTTGGCACAGTTACTCCACTCAACATCAAGAAAGCATATTTTAGCTGTGTTTATGTAGCTTGTATAAATGAAGTTTCTTCAGTCTGAAGGTGTTCTTTTCTTCAGGTAAGAGGAAAAAAAAATCACCAAAACCCACCAAGAAACAAAACCATAAAAAAAATGCAGCCCAATCTTCTACTTTTTTAACACAGGCCACTATTCCACACAATGTCAGAGGAAAATGCACACTTGTGTATGAACTTCAAAAGGGCTTCTCTCCATGCCCTAAAGAGAACTGCTCTTTTTTCAAGTATCTCAGGCCAAACAAAGTTTTGTTTAAAACTTCCCATTACCTAGGACTTTGTTAAACCCTGGACATTGCCCAGCATTGATGCTGCAGCCGGAAAACTGGATGAGCATCAGCTTCCATAACTGCCCTGCTGCTGTCCCCCTGCCAGCACAGAGCTGCCAGCTCCCTGCCTGCTGGATGCCTGTGGTCTGTGCTCTCAGCTCTGTCCAGCATCCTGCTTACCCAGCTTCAAGGAGGGAAATGTAGAGCCACAGGGAGAGTTGGCTTTGTTGGTGTGTACCTCCGGAAGAATGAGGAAGGAAAGGGCTGTTGAAAATTGCCTCTCATTTTAGCACCACACAATATTGTCATTGCAAGTTGATGAAAGTCTCTTGACTCGAGTCATTCTTGCTAGTAATAGAATATAAATTCATGAGGCAATATTCAGTTTTTTCAAAGAGGAGTGAGGATAAGAGGACAGCACAGCCCTTCCATTTCTGCTGGAGCAAAGAGAAAATGCCTTGCTTCAATGACTGAAGTAGGAAACTATCCCATAGCTTTTCTTTACTGGGGTACAGAGCTTCCCTCCTTACTCAAATCTTCCACAGTCAGAGACAATGATGGTTCCTGTGAACAGAGCCAGATGGAAGTTGGGTGTTTTGGTGGGGGGTATCCTGTAATTTTGCAGTGAACACCTCTAAGTGAAAATTGTGCCAGAGTTACCCTAACTGCTCTAACAAGTTTTTTTCTCTGTGCAGATCTGAGAGTGAGCTACTGCTTTACCAAGTTTGAAGATGGAAAATGTTCTGTGCCCAAGTCCCGAAACCACTCCAAACAAGAGTGTTGCTGTGCCTTAAAGGGGCAGGGATGGGGAGACCCCTGTGAGCTCTGCCCAGAAGAAGCAGATGGTGGGTTATTGTCTAGCTTACCATACTGCCTCTCTGAACTGAAAGATGGGGATTCGTATTAGAATGATTGTTTTTATTATTATTATTAGAAGAATTATTATTATTAGAAGGAATCCTGAAAAATAATTTTCTAAAGGTGTTTAACCCTAGTAATTGTCATTGGTCTCTGTAAAGTAGATGCCATTGCAGTCTCAAAAACCACATCCCTTGAATAGTCAGGTATCAAATATATTCCTTCTTTGCTTATAGATTTGTTACAGTGATTATGGGCTGGGTATTTTGTGGAGGTGTCACATACAGAAAGTGGAAAGCAGCAGGTAGGTCCTTGATAGGCTCTGAGTGGCAAGTCCTGCAAGACACAAATGGAATTCTTCTAACTGTAAATAGGGATAGGAAGAGGTGCCATAAACATGAAATCTAATTAAAATAAAACCCCACACAGTTAAACTAGATCTGCATCTGAATTTTGTTATTAAGAAAATGTAAGTTTCCGAGCTTATCACTGTGAACGACTTGCAAAAAATAGCAGGGAATAACAAAATGCAGGCCTTGAGGAAGGAAAACCTCCCCGGACTGTTGCTAAAGAAACACTTTCCTTTGTTAGTATCCTTTTTAAGAGTGAGTAAGCTGCCATCAAGCAGCTCAACAGGCCTCTGTAGCATCGTGGTGCAGTTTGCTGAACGGAGTTTAATTCGTGCTGACAAACGCGGTTAACAGCGTTACTGCTTTCAGCAGTACACCATTGCAGCTCATTTCATTCATTAGGCATGTAGATGTTCTGAAGAAAATCCTCACAAAAGCTGAGGTTGGAACAAAAAATTAGAAGTGCCAGTTGCAATATTCCTCCCAGGCCTATTGCCTGTGCGTGTTTCATTCTGTTGACGTGGACCATGTGAACCAAAGTCAGTTGAAAAGCACAGCGTATGTGGCAGCATTTCCTTGAAGTGTCAGCACATGTATTTTTCACAGTCCAAACTCTCTCAAAGGATGTCAAGGCTCTTTTTCTCATCTTTTAAAAAAAAAAAAATAGCTCTAAGATAGCCAAGTCTGGATTAAATCATGCCTTCTTCAGAAAATGCAGGAAATTTTTCTTTTACAACAGAAAAAATGCAGCCACTGCTATTGATACTTCTTAAATAGAAATGCTGCATTAGTTTGTTTCTAGAGGAAGTTAAATACTGCTAATTATTCACAGGATCTTACACATATGCATGCAGGAGATTGGATGAAATGTAAAGGAAACATGCAGGTTTTGCGTGACTATAAAATTATAAGTTTATACATGTATATATGGGTTTTTCTGGAGCTGAACATGAAGAGGATGAACTGGTAGCAGTGGTTACGTGTAGCTTGTGAAGAATGCTGATTGCCAGGATAGAATTTAACATATGGTTTGATTTTTATGGGTTTTTGCAGAGGCATTCAGACAGATTTGTCCATTTGGAATTGGCATCCTTGTTGGACCTGGTGACGCAAGACTGGGTAAGTGCCCGAACTGCACGGTGCCATTTTTGCATCAGTGTCCCTTTTCTACCCATAAGCCATTCTCCCTTTCAACTGAGAATAACACCTCTGCAACTATTTCCAAAAGCCATGAACTGTGGAAACTTCTATACCTTTTTCTTTCCCTGGTTTTTCATACTGATTTCAAATTCAAGCGTGAATTTCTCAAATATCAGAAATGAAACTTCTTTTCGAGCTGGGGAATTTATGTAGGCTCTAGAGAATGGATCTAATGTCACGTAGCATACTTCTCTTCTCTTCTCTTCTCCAATGTGTGTAGCCTGTTTACAGTAAATGGTTTTAATCCTCCAGAAGTGCAAACCACAGTTTCCCAGATCCCTGCAGTACATTCTGTTCTCTCCCAAGACAAACAGCACTTCAGCCTTATTGGCAAAAGTCTGACTTTAAGGAGCACGGGATGACTACTGCTTTTCATATCTGCTGCTCTCCCTGTAGCCGCAGTCAGAGACGTTTATATCTGACATTTAGAATCCGTTTCTTTTCTGCATTCTGAAAGCTGGCCTGCGAAACAAATTCTAATCCTAATGTGTCAGAATTTAAATATTAGTATTTTTCGTGATCTCAGGAGTATTTCTTGCCAGAACACTTGTTCTTTGAGAGAAGTCTAAAATCACATGAAGCCAGTTGCACTTACTGTGTTGTTTGTATTTCTGATTAAGATGTGGATGAGTGCCTTGATCCTGATAACTGTAAATTTGGGCAGTGTATCAACACAGATGGGTCTTTCCGCTGTGAATGTCCTTATGGTTACATCCTACAAGGAGCAGAATGTGTGGGTAAGTATGGCTGTTCCAGCTTCCATTTGAAAGCTTTTCCTAGGTATGGCATTAAGGAGCAGCGGGGTTGTTTTATTTTAACATTGCGGAGTCTGCTGGTGCTTAAAACCTGCCAGGGAAGGCCCTGAGCAATCTGCATCAAGCTGGTCCTGCTCTGGCTGAGTGTTTGACCCAGATAACCTCTAGCAATCCCAAATTGTCCTAGGAGTCTGTGGTTCTAATTCAGTACTTAGTGAGTTCTTGCATTTTCTGTTTTTCTGGTTGTACCTCAGCAACACAGTTTTTATATAATTTTGGTTGAGTATAACCATGTCTTCTTGCCTTGCTCTAACTACTTGCAGATACTGATGAATGTGCTGTTGGAAACCCATGTGGAAATGGAACTTGCAGGAATGTGATAGGAGGCTTTGAGTGCACCTGTGTGGAAGGATTTGAGCCTGGGCCAATGATGACTTGTGAAGGTGAGACTCCCACGTGTTAAGAACTGTTGCTGTAGTTGTGTCCCCTGATTTTGAAAACAGTTGAGGGGAGTAAAGCAGCTTTAAAAATAAAATATGGACACGTGGAACAATGTGAAACAGGAAAATGGGCTCCTCCTTCTGTATCCACCTTGATATGTTTTTCTCACTGGAGCTGGGGTGGGCAGGCTTTCAGGTGGTGTCTGCTAAGGGACTGCCCAGAGAGCAGCAGTTGGGGTGAAATCTCTCCAGAACAGTTCCCAGAAGTGCTGCTTACTCTGTATATGGTTTTTGCCTACCTGCCTGAGTGAAGATACTCACTGTGGACGATGAAAACAGGAAATGGGCTGCTTGAGTGAGTTAGGGAAAAACCAGGGAACAAACGAGAAAATACTAATACAGTACTCAACAATTACCTTGGTACCCCTAGGTTGAATATTTTTCATGCTTTGGTGTCTCATTTCAAAAATTAAAATTTGGAAATGCGCAAAGAGAAGTAAGAAAGATCAGAGGTATAGAAGGGACACTCAGAAAATCTAAGTTAGAATTTTTCAGTGTGGAAAATGTGGTTGAAGAGATACATGGTTTTATAAAGCCACAAGTGGTAAGGGTACCAAAAATAGAGGGAACATGTTAGACAAACCAAAGCAAACATTTTTATATGCACAGTACTTATTTAAGTTGTGGAACCCTTTGCTGCAGAATATTAGTGAGGCCACAAGTATAAATTGACCCAGGAAGAGATTATACGAATTTGTGTGGGAATCCATCACTGGAAATTAAGCTTGATAGTTTGGTTGTGGCTTTTGGCTGTGGAAGTCCTTAAACTGAGAGGCTGTATCAGGGGAAAGATCTCTGCATACATGGTATGAGGTTTTTAATATTCATCTCCTCCTGTTAAAACCAGAGAGAGGAGAATGTCCTAGGACATTCTGACACTGTCCTCTGACTTGACACAGCTGTTCTGAAATTATCTGCCACAATCTATTTCGTTGCAAGCCCATACAAAAGAATGCTTCTATTTTTGCATCAGATTGCATTAGTTTTATATACAGTTAGAGCTTCATTGACTTCCCTGTGGAATTTGGGTGAAAGCTCAAATTGCAGAGGAGGAGTTAGCAGAGTGCATAAACGCCACTATATAGCAGTAATTACTCAAGTAGTCCAGACTGTATGTAAATTCACTTCAAAATCATGTTTCTAGTAAGGATATTGTTTTATGGAATTCAGTTTATGAAGAAGCTGAATTAGTGCACATAGAATTGAAATAACCAACCAAAAATCCAGAACCTAGGTGTGGAAAAGATACAGTTTTAACTGAGCGAGTATTTTGGCAGCACGGATCTGGAAATTATTTCCATTGGCTGCTTGCTGTTGAACTTATTGAAACTTCAGGTAGCTGTGCAAACATCCTGGCATGCCTGGTGCTCACTTCTCTACAGAAATCCACGAAGAGTAGAACCAAGTGTGCCCAACTATTAAAATTAGTCCTCAGTAAACTGGGATCTGTGGTATTGCCTGTACCTAAAGCCTGAGCTCTCTGAGTGTGCTGAGTTTTACCCGAGTGTTTCCCTTCCCCTCTGCTCTTTGTCACTCCAACCCCAGATGTCAACGAGTGCGTTCAGAACCCTCTGCTCTGCGCCTTCCGCTGCGTGAACACGTTTGGATCCTACGAGTGCAAGTGCCCCGGGGGGTACGTTCTGCGGGAGGACCGGAGGATGTGCCGAGGTAAAGCTGCTTCCAGGCTCTCACAGTTCTGAGATCATGATTTCAGTTCCTGCAGGGGCAGGGCTCTGACTCACTGCACGATTGGGCCAGAGTTTTAATCCCAGGAAGTAACTGAGTCAGAAAGAATTTGGGATGAAGTTCCGTGGTTCGCGTTATGCACTTGATTGTACTAGGCCTGTCGTGCCAGTAAATTTATACATCTGCCTAAAGTGAGGTCATATCAGATGATGTGATTTTGTCTTGCCCTAAAAATGGGCATTTGGGAGAAATCAATTTGCTCAAGGCTAGTATATTTTATGGTTGGTTTAGAACAATAAATGTATGTGTGGGGTTTGATTATGACTGAGATTCCAAAGTCAGAATTTACTACTGTGAATTTCCAGGATCATCTCTCTATATAATAAAATCTAAACCTTGTGTTTTAGATCAGAATGAGTGTGAAGAAGGAATTCACGACTGTGACTCAAAACAGATGGAATGCAAAAACCTAATTGGCACCTATATGTGTATCTGTGGGCCTGGTTATCAGCGCAGACCGGATGGGGAAGGCTGTATAGGTAAGTGGCACTGAAGTGTTGAAGCTCTTGAAATACCCAGTTCCTCAGCAGAGCTAAAAATTTTGGATTTAACAAAGTGTTAAGAAGCTCAGGGGAAGAACTGCACAAGTACCTGGGTGCTGGATCTGTTGGTGCTGCACACACTTGGTTTTGCTGTTCAGGTGTGCACATCTGTGGGCAGTGAGTAGAAAATCTGAGTGTGGGAGTCTTTACAATCAGTTTGTGCTGCTGCTGCTGAATGCTCTGAGGGAAGAAGGTGAGGGTTTGGGTCGGTTGCTGTAGGCTTGTTTATCTCTGTTGGTATGAATGGGAGTAGATCTAAATTTTTTTAAAACCTTGGATGGCATTCAGAAGTGCAGCTGTAATTATGAAAAATTTCGAAACCAGTGAGGAATGTACTGCAGATATAATGTATATAACAATTGTGAGCTAGATGGCCATCTTTCCTCTGAAAATTGGGTAAAAGAACCTTCAAAATGTAAGAAAAAGAAAAAAAATGAAGTTTAACAGGCAGAATGCACAGCATAAGAATTCCATACCAGCCTCTCTTACCTGCATTAGTCCTCCTTGGACTTGACTGTTGTCATAAAATTTCCCAAACGCAGATGAGAATGAGTGTCAGACCAAGCCCGGGCTCTGCGAGAACGGCCGCTGTGTGAACACAGTGGGCAGTTACAGGTGCGAGTGCAACGAGGGATTCACCGTCAGTGACACCCAGGACGAGTGCCTTGGTGAGTGCCAGTTCACACCTGAACCAGCTGTCCCTTGCACAGCAGTGAGCGTTGAAATTAAACCTGGAGCTGCATGGTGAGAAAACACGCTCCTGAATTTACACGCCTTTGGGAAGGGGCCTTTGTATGTAGGTGTGCTCTTGCAAGTTCCTTCTTGCCATGCTCACCATATCCCTGCTTCAGTCAGTCCAGCTGGGGTGACTTGCTACAAAAGCTGGCTGTTCCATGGTTTCGCTCAGCCAGGAACTGCTCTGACATGGTCCTGATTTTCAGCCAGTCCTTTTTCTCTAGGTTCAAAGAGAAACATGTATTTTTATAAGCACGTTGTAACTTCTTGTCTTCCACCTTTTGCTGAATTTCTTGTCTTTGTTTCCCTTAGATGTCATTCTCTCGTTCTTACTGCTGGTAGTCTTTCACTCTCAGTTCCACAGTCTCAGGGTGAAGTATGCCCTTTCTGTTATATTTCTGCCTAAATTCCCAGTATCTCCTGACCTTCTGGAGGTCACCATTAGGATTCTCTGTGATGCACAATTTGTCTTCCAGACAACAGGGAGGGCTACTGCTTCACTGAAGTCTTACAGAGTATGTGCCAAATCGGATCGAGCAACAGGAACGCTGTCACCAAGTCTGAGTGCTGCTGTGACGGGGGCCGGGGCTGGGGGCAGAACTGTGAGGTCTGTCCCTTCCCAGGCACCGTGGCCTTCAAGAAACTCTGCCCTCATGGCCGAGGATACACGTCCAGTGGAGCAGGTACTCTTCCTGAAATGCTCTCTTAGACAACGCCAAATTAAGTGATAAATTGCAAACTCTCTTTTTGCGTATTTGAACACTGTAAGGTTCCTAAATGTTTTGGGTATCAGCTGAAATTCTCTGAGATTTTCATGTTGACCGAGTATAGTCCTTTGGGAGAAGGGTGCACAGCCAAAGGCCCTGGGTGATGGGGCATCCATCCCACCTTGGCAGACACTTGCTCTATGTCCTGGTTGACTGACATGCACTCAGATGGGAATTTGCACTCTCACATTTGAGTGTGTTGCAGGGACACATTAAGAGCTACTTGTGTACATGAAGGCAAAGTTATGTTTGATTTGTGGAGGCTGATACATGATCAGCTCCAGTTGTTCCCTCCCACTTACACCTTGCTCATTGCATGCGAAAGTTAGATTAATGCTCCATGCCGTGTTTTCCCACTGAATATTTCTCCTTAAATCTGTGCAATATTTCTCTATTTTATGTAGTATTTTATGTATGGTGTAGGTTCCTCTGTGCCAGGTCACAAGAATCTATTGAAGCTGTACAAAATCAGTTCCGTTGAGAACTAACCCTCATTTAATTGCAGATATTGATGAGTGCAAGGTTATTCATGACGTGTGCCGCAATGGGGAGTGCATCAATGAGAGGGGAACCTACCGCTGTCTGTGCAACCTGGGCTACACCACAGACATCACTGGCACCCTCTGCGTGGGTAGGTTCTTCACTGGGGTGTTTTATATAAAGTTTATTACTAAGAGAGGACTTGAAGAAGGAAATGGAAGGCTTTTGAAAAATGAGAAAATAAAATGTCACTTGTTAATGCTTTGGGGATTTGGATTTTCTTCTTGTCTGTCCTGAAATTTTTGCAAAACTTTATTGCAAATCTTGATTACCAGCACTGAGGTATCTGGTTTTGCTTCTTGTAGATCTGAATGAATGTAATGAGTCTCCAAAACCTTGCAATTTCATCTGCAAAAACACAGAGGGGAGCTACCAGTGTTCATGTCCAAAAGGATACATCCTGCAAGACGATGGGAGAAGCTGCAAAGGTAAAAATCAAGAAAAGAATTTACTGCAGAAACTCCGTGTTTCACGGGCAAAAATGAATACAAGGACATTTAAATGATGCAAATCTGTCTCCTTGATTCATGTATTTCCACTAAAGACAGTGGAAGTGGCCTGCATAGGATGGAGCTGGTATTTCAGTTAATTCAGTTAATTTGGATGAACAGATGGACAGGAATTTTTGCAGGTTGATGGCAGCTGATGTTAAAAGAGTCTGTAAATAATAATATATATGATTGTTCTTATTTTGGTAAGCATGTTGGTTTAATTATGTAATTCAATGATAAATGAATCTTACTGGATGCAAAGATGAGCATGGTTTGCAGTGCATTGCCCAACATCAACAGAATTTTTACCTCCTGCTTTTGCAGCATGCTGGATAAAGCACAGCAGTGCAGGAGAGAATATTCATTAGAATTCCATACATTTATGTGTCTTGGTAACTAAGATTTGGCTAAAACCACACAAGTTAGAGCAGCAGTTCCAAGTTTGGCATGGAGAACGACGGTGTACTTTGTTGTTAGCATGTCAGTATTTCTTTTGGAGTAATAGTGTGCTTCAGTGCAAGGCCATTTTCCAGTCTGCCAAGTCTCCTGAAGGTGGTGACTTCCCATTTATTGGCTGAGCAGACATTTATTGTGTCACAGAAACTTTCAGACAGATGAGAATGGTGGCTGCATGGACACTGTGTAGCTCCAAGTCCCATTCATTACACGTGGGGCTTCATTTGAGAGGATCTGGAAGCTGGCGTAGAAAGTGAGATGCAGCTTCAAAAGGCTTTATTTGCTGTTATTTGTAATCACTTCTTTCTGAGTCCAGGAAACGTAAGTGAAAGATGTTTTCTTGGTTTTTTTAGATCTTGATGAATGTGCAACAAAGCAGCACAACTGCCAGTTCCTTTGTGTCAACACTATTGGGGGATTCACCTGCAAATGTCCTCCTGGATTCACTCAGCACCATACAGCCTGCATTGGTAGGTGACATGGGAAGGGAGACACAGATTTGGGATTTATTACTGACCCTTACTCCAGAAGCAAAGTGGCAAGGAGGTAGAATCATCTTCCTGAGAAACCAAATGGAAACATAGGCCAGATTCTGATCCTAATCCCACCAGAGCAGAAGATGCAAAGAGGCCCCTTCCTCCTACCTTCCCTTGCTTTCATAATCTGTCTTTGAATTTTGCACTTGCAAGAACCAGCCAGTAAAAACACCACTTTGTAATTCTTGCCTTACCCTTTCTTAGGCATTGAGCAAAAAACCAGTTCTATTTCTATTCTTGTAGCTCATTGAGATCATGTCAAGGCTTCTCGAAACAACAACTATGAAATACACATTTCTGCAGTTGTCCTCTGAACACATACCCACTGGGGATGTGGAAATGTTAAACTGAACTGCTTCCTGCAAAACACACTTTCTGCTGTTAGTTTTGTGTTTCCAAATTCAAAAGAAGGCAGTGTGAGCTGTCCTGTAGTGCAGAGTGAGAACCTGGGAGGGCACTGGGACACCTGTGTTACTGATGTGCCTTTACCTCCTCCATCATTAGCGTGGCCAAAAGATCAGCTTTGAAATGACAGCTGCAAACTAACACTGAGCTTTGGTTTCCCTCAGACAACAACGAGTGTGCTACTGAGATCAATCTGTGTGGGGCAAAGGGCATTTGCCAGAATACTCCAGGAAGTTTTGTTTGTGAGTGTCAACGTGGCTTCTCACTTGATCAAACTGGGCAGAGCTGTGAAGGTGGGTACAACACAGTGCACTTCACTTGGCTTTCTCTTGCTTCCTTAATCTTCTTTCAGCCATGCTGTTATCCAAGGAAGGACCTATGGAGTAAGCACCACACCTACAGAACTAAGCATGGGGAGGTTGAAACGGGCAGGGGAGTACAGAAATTCAGCAACAAGTTTGTATTTCTCTCCATGGGCCAGAAAAAATGGATATGTTGTGGGATTCTAAAGAGCTGGATAGATATTTTCTGAGGGGACGTAGCCTGGAATGTTTTAGTTTAAGTGTTGTAAGTTCAGTGAACTTCTTTTGAATCCTGCAGAGATTTCTGAAGGATTCATCAAGGACAGGAAGTCTTGCATCTCCAAGGTGACCTGCTAAAGAGAGAGTTCAAGGGCTGTAGACTTACTGCTCTGGGTCCTTAGAGTCTTCTGCTGGGACAGAGCTTGGGTTGTTTTGGAAGGAGATATGCTGGCATTTCTGGGTTGGATGCCTGGGTAAAAGTGAGGGTCTGTCTGCTGTGGAGCTGGGACCCTCAGGAAAGCTTTAGGGCTCCCATTTACAAATGGCTTTCTGCTGTCTGCTCCACAGCAGAATGCAAAACCTGAAAATTGAGGCTGAATGTGAGCTTTCCATGGTTTTCAGCCCTATGTTACTTGCTGTGGAGCCACAAATCCAAACCTGAAAGGCTCAAAGTGGTCAGGTTTTTGGAAGATCCTGAAATATACCTATATATATGATAAATGAATATATATGTTTGTAACATGTTTTCCAAATACAGCAAATTTGAGCTTCTCTCCCAAAACTCAGAATGTGTCTCACCCTTTTAGATGTTGATGAATGTGATGGAAACCACCGGTGTCAGCATGGCTGCCAAAATATAATTGGAGGATACAGGTGCAGCTGCCCACAAGGATATCTCCAGCATTACCAGTGGAACCAATGTGTTGGCAAGTCACTTTTGTAAATTTGTACATTAAAATGCATGTTAGCTTTGTTAGCAGCAAGAAGTGAAGGGCAAGGGTGCAGTTTGCTATACGTTCTTTTTCTGATTATAATTTCCTAAGTTCAGCAGAGTTTCATTACAAGTGTGTTCTCCTGTGAAGGCAGAGTGGGTATGAAGCCCATGTCCTGGTTCAAGGAGTGTTTAAGCACAAAGCTTTTCTTGAAGGTGCTAGAGGTTGTATTGACTTTAAGAAACTCGTGTTACTTGTGTATTTTGTGGTCTGTACAATGGAAATCTCACTCAGCTCTGCAATGGTCCCTACTTGGACAATGGTCCTGTCTAAGAGTGGATGGTGGATTGAGCCTGGCACTCTCAGAACTACAAGTTTGGATTGTTAAATTGTAAAATTCAACTTCTGGCCCCAAGCATCTCAAATTCCATTAAAATCCTACTCGATCTGTGCTTTTCTCATGCTTACGACACCTACAGGAAGGCTGCTGTGTTTAAGCCCTTCCTCTGTACAGAATGAACAATTTGTAATATTTGAGCAAACCTGCAGCTGTCTGTCTAAAGAGGCTTCTTTGAAGCTTTGGGATACAGTTTAGAGTGAGTGCTTACAGGGCAATTCTGGTTATAATTAACAAATGCTAGTGCTCATAAGTTTACGTTAATAAGTAAATACAGTGAATTAAATGCCAATTTCTTCCCTATCTAAACTTTGTTGCTATCCCAAGTCTCTCAGCCCTCACAGGTGGGGCTGCCTGTGCAGCAGCCATAGGAAAAGCCTCTGTTTCAGCAGTGTAGGATGCAGCATGTTCAAACTAGAGAAACAGGGATCGTTTTTCCTCTAGTGACAGTTAGGTGCAGTTTTCATCACTTTTAGTGGGCTTCATGCAAGCCAGTCTTGTGTGGATACCCAGAGATGTGTTTGGTGACTTCTTTGAGAACAAAGGGCTTTATAACTTTTTGTTTGGCTTTCTCTGCTTTCAAAAACATAAAAATGCCTTGCCTTGTTATCACTGTGGTGCTCCACGGAGGTCTCTGCTGTTAATTGTGCTTCCCAAACCTCCTGACATTACATGCAGTCCTTGCTGTGACATTTGCTTTGCTCCAGCACTCTGTGCCTGTAACGTACGGGGAACAAGGAGGGAACACAAACATATGGGGGTTTTGAATGTTAATTAAATTAGCAGAGTTTAGGGTTAAATTAGAATTTAATCTGCAGGAGGATAAAAAATCCCCAACAAACCAGCACATCTGGCTGCTGGAGGACACTGGAATCTGAAAAGGTGCAGCAGTGAGTTTTGTGAAACATCTTGCCTGTTTCCAGGTCTTCCTGGGTGAAAGCATTTAACTAAGTGTGTTTCCAAACCAGATGTACACCGGTATTCCAGCTATTGAGCCCACTGACTACTGCTTAGATTTATACAGGGAATACCAGTTTCAAAATGCACAAGCTCTGAGTATTTGCCCCACTGAAAGAAAGGCTTCAGCCTTGGCACCAAAAGTACTGGTCCACCAGAAACTTCACCAGGGAAAATTCTTCTGAGAGCCAGCCACAGCTGGGGCAAGACTCAGCCAGCACTTCCACCTTGTTGGACATGGGGCAGTCCAGGCAGAAATCCAAAGCTGCAGGGAAGGTGGTTTGGGTCCCTGTGTCCTCATGGCATTTGTCCTTCCTGCTGAAGCTGAGCATGACAGAGCTGTGTGTTACAGAGCACAGGAGAGCAAGGCTCGTGCCTGACAGCACAGCTTGTGCAGACTCTGAAGGTCCCAGAACTCCTTTTCTTCATATTTTTTTCTTCCAACAATCACCCAAAAGATGGGAATTAACCTCACTAGTGTCCCCTTCCTTGCTGCTGCGGAGCAAGGTGGTGAAGTGAGCCTATCTGCTCTTGGTGCAGTAACTTCCTGTGGCCCAAACGAGCATTTATGATGTTGGTATCATTGCTGTGAGGTGTGACAAATACTGAAACACCGCTCTGAGTTAATGGCAAACCCCTACAGGCTCTGGGAACACAGGATTCAGCCCCAGGTTTTGGTACCTTGTGGTCTTCACATGTTCACACTGCACTGTCTGTAGCTGTGTGTTCTTAAGATCCTTGCCTGGATCTCCTGGGTTTACCACAGGGGAAGAATCCATGTGCGAGGTTTTTCCGTGACAATTCCTTCATATTCCTTGGCAATCCCAACTCTGCAAACAGTTTGTGTCTTTTTTAGCTTATTTAATGAATCGTTATGGGATTTTTTATGTTGCTGCAACACATTTAGATAATCACTGAAGAATGCTTTGGTTCCTCCCATGTCTTGTGCTGTCTGTGACTGCATCCCCTGCCCAGGCACTTCCACAGTGCACCACGTTGTGAATCAGGCTGCAAGAAGCAAAGATATTACTTTTAAACAAAGCACAAAGAGCCGTATTGTTTGGAAAAAGACAATAATGCTCTGACTTAGTACTTATTCTCCTGGAACCTGGATATTGGGGTCAGAGATGCTGCTCTGTACTTCCCAAATGGAGCTGCTTATGGGTGCACACACCCACAATGTACATAGGCATTTATCACAGAAAATGGGGAACAATAATATTCAGAACTTTTTGAAGCAATTTGCCACATCAGAAAACAAAAATCAGACCAGCTTCATTTCAAAAAGTAGCCATTTTCAGTAAGTAAGCCTGAAATGACCCCAAACTCCTACAGTGCCACCCTTGGGAAGTTTGGAAAAGAACTGGTTCAGAATGTAGCAGTCTTTTGTATCTACAGCTGCTTTTATTTTTACTTTACTACTTGTTCCCATATCTTACTATATCTAATATTTAAATATTACTGTGTAGAGGGGAATTTTCAATGCCTGGAAAAGGTGTCAGAGCTTGATTCCTTACTCTTTTTCCTTTAATGTTGAATAGCACTATGAACAAGGGGTTCCTTGACCACATTGTTGGCTGTACAAAGTTTTATTCTTCTCAGTTATTTCTGGGAAAAAAAGCCACCTCCTCTGTTTCTCTGCTCTCCAGAGCATGAGCTGATATGGCATGAAACATCTTCTGCACAGTAGCCCCAGTGTTGCTGTTTTGTGGTTGTTGTCCTCTCCCAGGGACCACTGCCCCAGCCAAGGGGCAGGACAAGCCCAGTTCTCTGTGCCCATCAGCCAAGCATGACCTGTGCCAGGGGAAGGCTGGGCTGTACCTGAGGGTGGAAGTTAACCTGCTCTATTCTGCTTCTTTTCCAGACGAAAACGAATGTCTCAGTGCACACATTTGTGGAGGAGCATCCTGCCACAACACTTTGGGAAGCTATAAATGTATGTGCCCTACTGGATTTCAGTACGAGCAGTTCAGTGGAGGTTGCCAAGATATCAACGAGTGTGGTTCTGCACAGGCCCCGTGCAGCTATGGCTGCTCAAACACTGAAGGTGGCTACGTCTGTGGGTGTCCACCTGGTTACTTCAGAATAGGACAAGGGTAAGGGATTCTCATTTTAAACTAATGGGTACCAAGGGGATCTGTCCACTCCTTTCTTTGCAGTGTGGAGCAGCAGAACCAGGGGGGTTGTCAGGATTGGGAAGGCAAGAGCTGGGTGCACTTACTGATTTTGGAGATTTGAGGGGAGGGAGGGTGTAATGCTTGCAACTGAGATTTGGTCAGGGCTACCAGGTTCAATCCTCCTGTTTCGAGCTACTGCTTTCACCTCTCCTGCACACCCCAGCAGCCTGCCAAGTCCTCTGAGCTTGGCACTTGGGAGCTCAGACTCCTCACTGTGATTCGCTTGTCTCCTTAAAGAAGAAACAACAAAACAAACATTAATAATAACACCCCCTACCAGCTGCAAAAAGATATTATATTATACAAGTGGTTTCACCTGCTGGTTGGAATAACAACTCTGTATGTTCTCATGTTCTTGTATGTTCCGTATTCTTCTGTGTTTCATATTAATATTTTTTTAATAAATGTCTGCTTTATCAAGAAAACAAATTTTCCATTTCCCCAGTGGGAGTGTTAGGGCTGTGCATCATATAGGACCAAGCAACCCAAATGGAAAGCAGAAAGATCATGGTTTAAATTTTGTAAGTGACTAAAAGCTTTGGGATGCATTATGAAAGACCTCACTTTTCAGATTTTTCAGCAGTTGTTAAAAATTGGTCTCTTTAAATGTGTTCCAGGCTGGATAACAGAAATTGCTAACAACAACTCAGAGCTTAAGCCTGTGTTTTTAGGACTGTTAAATACTGGCAGGTCTCTCTTGGGCAAAAACCCATGAAGGCAGATTCTTGAAATAAGAGTGGCCTCACTGTGATTCAGTGAGAATTTCGTCTGTTGACTTTAGCAGAAATTTTTCCTAGGAAATGAATGCAACATAATTGCTTAATTATTTGCACTTACAGTCCCCCAAATTCAGCTTTTGGTAAGATCTGTGTCTCACTGGAGTTCATTTTGAATTTCTTCCTTCCTCAGACACTGTGTTTCTGGAGTGGGGCTAGGCAGAGGTCAAGGACAAGAGCTTTCACTCAGTGGAGAAGTAGATGACAACTCGCTCTCTCCAGAAGCTTGTTATGAATGTAAAATCAATGGCTATCCCAAGAGAGGAAGGAAACGCAGGAGCACCAATGAAACTGCGAGTGAAGCAGAGGTAATTGACCCTTTCTGGGGGGAAAGAGTTTGTGGCTGTCTTGTGAAAGCTGGAGTCAGAAGGAGGCGTGCCAAGAGACAATCACTCAGGAAAAATCTACACCCTAAAGTAGACCAAAGCTGGTTTTGGATGTCAGCTAGTGTTTTTGTCTGGAGGTGATGCAGAGCTTCTCTTGCTTTCCAAATGAAATACAGCTAATGTGCTGCTGTCTGAAGTGTTACCATCCAGTCAGAGGTGAAGGGTGAGGCTGCTTTTCCAGCACTCTGCTGCACCTGCAGGCTGCCCTGGCTCCACACTTCAACCAAACGAACCTTGCAAAGCAGAAAATCCCCACTGAAATGCTGTGGCTGCCTCACAGACCCTGCTCTCCTTCACATGTTGCTCTCTCAGCCTGTGGCTCCCCTGGCAGAGGTGGAGGGAGCCCTGTTTGCTCCATTTGTAGGAGGCTGGTCACGGGCTCCCAGCATGGAGGGGCTTCATCTGTCAGGCAGCAAAGCCCATGCACAGAAACTTCCAGCACGTGTCTTGGGCTCCTCTTACCCACACGGGGGTGGTGACAAACTCTGTACTTCATCCTGAGGAGTCCTAGGCCTGTAATAGTGGATTTGACAGATGATGTTACAGAACGTCCTTTTTTAAATTGTTTAATTAGTAATGAATGAGCTGGGCTAGAAACACATACACACAGGCACGTGTGAAACGCTCTCTGACACAGCCACCTGACATCCTTTGTTCTTGTGCAGGATCAGCAGGAGCTGCAGCCACCGATCAGTCTGGCCAGCTGGGATATTGAGAAAGCAGCGGTGTTCTCCATCAACATCTCGGATCTCAGTAGCAAAGATCGCATCCTGGAACTGCTCCCTGCCCTCACAACACTGACAAACCATAACCGATATTTAATTGACTCCGGAAATGAAGATGGTTTCTTTAGAATCAATAAGAAGGACGGGATAAGTTACCTTCATTTCACAAAGAAGAAGCCAGTGCCTGGAAATTATTCATTACAAATCAGTAGTATTCCACTCTATAAAAAGAAGGAACTTAATCAGCTTGAAGCGAAACATGACAAAGACTACCTCAGTGGTGAGCTGGGAGATAACCTGAAAATGAAAATTCAGATATTGCTTCATTAATTCATCAACCAAAGACCAAATAATTAAAACCAAAGATAGATAGGTAGGACTGAATATTCCTCCCAATCAGATTCTCCATATCACAGGTACAACCTTACATGAGTACATTTGTATGAACGAGCACTATCATATTATTACATAAACAAGGTACAGGATGAATACGTGAGCTCAAAACTACCACTTTCTCAGGCTTTTACGTGTAGCTGAGCTACCTTGATATGTTGAATCTTGAAAACTGGGACTTGTATCATTGGAAGTTGGCCACTGATGCTGAGACACGTCATCATTTCAGCAGAGGTACAAGAATGTGCTTTCAACTGATGGACAGCTCTATTTTTGTAATTCTTAAACTTCGCTTCTCCAACTACAACTTACTAGGTCAGCCATTTATGATATCCATTTGGTGCTAGTAAATTTTCAACCTAGATTTATAAATGCACTGTAATATTTACACAACTTAGAAGCCAAAATTGCCATTATTCAGTCTAAATACTTCAATCAACCAAAGTTAGCTCAGTAGTTTATCTCAGTTATGCCTATAATACATTACATGTAAATTAAGTGTGTGTATACTGTAATCATGCTATTTTTATCAATGAAGCATTTGTAAACTAGATTAATAATACCCTTAATGTGAGGGTTTGTAATGGTGCTTATAAGACCAACTACTTGTTAACTGTATACACAAACCTGATGATAAAGTTTCTGTGACTTGCCAAAATGCACTGAGGTCAGTAGGGACCATTAAACATTCTCAAAAGTCAGATGACAATCAGTGCCATCCTACACCATGACATATTGTAACATGTCAAGAGTACCCATAGTCGTTCCTATCAACAAGGGTTCAATGTCATAAATGTCACAATAAAACAGTTTTTTTTTTTAGTTTATTCTGTGGCCTTGTGTTCTTGCTAAAAGTGTGATAAACTGCATTCTTACAATTCAGGCATTGTCAGTCGGGTTGGCTGTGTATCTGTCTGTGTGTCCAGGTGATTCCTCCTTGAAGGAGCTGCTGCTGTTCAATTATCATGCAAAGGAAGAACAGAAGAGGTACAGAAACCTTCACAAATCTGAACAGCAGTGGACCTCTCTCAAGTTACTGTGTGGCTCCAGAAAGGAAGTGAGAACATTTCCAATGACGTGATCTGAGTAGTCCTGTCAATAAGTAATTTGATAGCCAAAACATGCAGAAGTGGATGTTAAATCCTTATACAGAAAACACAGTTAAGTGTGAATCCAGCTTGCTAAAACTGCCTTAAGATGTTCCATTCTTTTACTCCCACTTCAACAGTTACTGTGAAATAACCCAAGACTGATAACAGAGGAATAATCCAATATCAGAAGCCGTCACAGTTGTAGATGGGTTTTAATATCAAGTGAATTATTCAATGATGTGGATGTTCTTGTATATGCAAATGCCATGGTGTATCTTTTAGCAGCAGCAGAACGTTGTACTGAGGTGTGGTGCTATAAAATCTGGAAGAAAAAAGTGCAGAAACTGCTGCTGGGACAGCACTGTAGTTGATAGAGGGAAGATATATTGAGCTATAACAGCTTTGGAAGGGAAATGTACTGCTATAACTCACCTCAAATTGTATTGTTTTCTGTAATTAGATTTCAGCTCTGTGATTTCTTCTGCATAACAAATATAACTATATAAAAAAGGAGCTTGTGCACAGGATTACTTTGATATTTTTAATAGGCCATGTCTGGATTTTATTTATTAGTGTGCCAAAATGTTGAACAGTGTATTTTTTCCACATGTTGCATAACTATGGTGAGATATAATCAGAACTTGACAGTTGAAAATGGCACTCTCATATCAGCAGCTTGGGAATGATTTTTAGTGTCAATGTTCATGATTGTATAGCTTATAGTTAAGTGTACAGTTTAAGTATTTTTTCTCAGCCCCTAAACACCGAGAGGAACTGAGAAGGATGATTTCAGAAAGACTTGTCAGGTGCTTATCCAGTACAGTTGGTTTACATTGAAGCTCTGTGTAACACCTTATGATGCCAAAGGTTCTTAGACTGTGTTCCAGCAGCCCAGCATTGCCCACACAGTTCTGCAAATTGCCTTTGTTATCCTTCAGAAACAAGAAATCTTGACAGTAGCTCTCTGTCATTTTAAAATGGAAAACTCAGTCTTGCTGTACCAATCTGCACATAAAAATCCACTTTTTTGTACATTATTCATCTTCTCTTTGCAGCAGTGCCCTTTAACTGGTATATAATTTTTGCTTCTCGGTTTTAGTTGTTGTATGTGTATGATCATTTCCATTTGAATTTCTGCAGCTTCCTTGGCATCTCAGTGAAGCACGAAGGTTGCACAATAACATTGCACGAAACCTGCAATTAAAAAGTGGTTTGTAACTTGCTGTGTGATTTTGAAATAATCTGCTGTATTTCATTTGATAGTGGGACCCCAGAATGACTCTAAGCACAAGGCAGACTGAAGTAGAGGTCTTTCTGAATGTGTATCCTTTTGCAATTAAAGGATATTTTTCAAATTCAAGGAAATAGCAACATGCTTAAATATTTGAAATAAATGTCTTCCCTCCATTGCGATTGTGCATATGACTCTGCATAGATGACTGCATGGATTGTAAATCTAATTTTTGGTTAACAGAATTTAACAAAGATGGCTTGTTACTGTACACAGCAAATCATTCTCTTATTGTGTGTTGTAACAGTATCTTGTAAACTTGACAGCCCACGTGTATTTTGGCAGAACACCACTGTTTCCACAGTCTCTCTTTTAAGCTGACTTTCAAAGAACCCCAAGTGTTTGCTTTCTTATGGCAGGTCTTGAAGGGTCATACTCAGGTTTTCTCTAAGATAAATATTCTATGCTGTGATTCAAGTTCAGCTTTGTGCTTTGGAAGAGCTTTAATCAGGTCAAGACTCCTCAGCAGAGAGGCCTGAGCTGTTTGGAGAGCAAGATGCCACGGTTTGTGTCCAGCAGCTGCCTGCAGCTTCCTGGGCCCAAGTTTGGCACTGCCAGGCTCTGCCAGCAGCACGACAGGTAAGTGCATCACAAGGCACCAAACCTGCTGCCCTAGGCCAAGCTGGGGGTGGTGGCACTGGCACTGCACAAGCTTTCTCACCACTTTTAAAAATTGACAGTGGCTGTGAAGGAATGGCCACTTGAGCCATTAAAGCCTCACGGTACTCTTGTGGGTCTGATGGTTTCTGCCCAAATTAGCAAAGTTAACAGCTGATGTTGTGCTGCTACTTTCTGAGTAGGCACCAGTTGAAGAGGAGAGAGCTTCTCTTCACTGTGAGGAGAAAATCTTGTCTTTTCAGTTATAGAAGGGAAGCCAGAGTTCAGCACTGGATGAGGCTGGAGCTGCAGGAGCTGTGCACCCCTCTCAGTGCCCCCCAGCTGCTCTGTGCCAGGTAGGACAGGAGCTAATGGGACACACCAGCTTCAAAAAACTGGGACATCTGGACCCAGGATCTTGTCTACTTCACTTTCTCCCCAGAGCAAATCTTGCAGCTTTTCTGCTTGCAGGAGTGGCCAGAAGCTAAGGCCAAGATATGATGTACACCAGATAAATCCAGTAAATCCGAGTTGGCAGTGTCCTACCAGAGTATTTGCCCAGAGTAAGCCCTCATGTTATCACAATCTTGGCAGAATAGCACTTGGCTAAAAGCCTTGTGTTAGGAAAATCCCAGAGCTTCTAGTTGTTGCCTATGGCCTGAGTGTGTTGGGTGCCTGCAGAGACCTGTGCAGCCCCTGTGTGAGCTCCTGTGGTTACACAGAGCTGTGTGGAGAGTTCTGCACCAGCGCCACAGGTCTGGGACATCACATTACCCTGCAGGTTCATACTGGTTCAGAATGCTGTGAAAACTTAAGATAGGGCAAGCAGACAAGTGAGATTTGGGGCAAAATATGTCATCATTTACACCAGTGAAAATGTAAATGATTGCAGAGGTTGCAGTAGTAGGAAAAGGGACAGCAATAGGGAGGGAGCAGAGTGCTGCAGTAATTCAGTGGCCCAAAGCACCTCAATGCATGTGGCTTCTGCTTCACTCACATGTGCTGGTCCTGCAGCAGCTCTGGTGCTTTGTGCTTCTGAGTTGTCCCTTGCAGGTCCCCAGGCAGGTGCTGCAGGGGCCAGCAGCTGTCCCCACAGAGGGGGACGTGGCCCGGCTGCTCTCGGAGCAGGCAGAGGCTCTGCTGGTGCCAGGCTGGTGGAGGTGGTTGGCAGCAGGGTTCTGTTTGCAGCCCCATTCCGTGAGCGCTTCACCAAGGCTGGTGCTGCTCCTGCAGACTTGGAAGTCTGATCCCTCTGGAGTGGGCTGTGTGCTTTGGTTTGCTTGCAGATGAGACCCTCTTTCTGTGCAGCAAAAATGTTGAAGATGTTGATGACTTCAGCTCTGACAAATTCCAACAATCTGCTTCTGTTGTCCTTAAAACTTGCCAAATATTTCACACCCTCATAACAAATGCTTTTGAGGAATATCACGCCCAAGCCAATTTCTCAGTTTTTAGCTTCCTATTGAGTTCAGGAGAGGAACCCTGGGGCCAGAGAGGTCAACACAGTGTTTGTTTTTGTATTTTGGGCTCTCCTTTCTATTTCTACTGTGCCATGCAGCAATGGCAGGAAGTGTCTGTGGAGGCCCAGGCTGCCTGAGCAGTGGGAATGTGCTGGCAAAGCTGGGCTGCAGCCCCGTGCTGGTGCCAGCCAGTCCAGTGTGTGCCATTGCTGCCTGTTCGTGTACAGCTGAGTCCTCAGCCTGTTTAGACACGTGCCCATCCGTGCACATAGAAATGTAGGTGGTTTGTCTGAAGAGTCTGGACAGATGCTGTATCTCGGTACTTCCAGGCCAAAGTCACACTGTGATAAGCCTTTGTTAAGGACCCAGGTAAGGCTTTTCCCCTCTCTTGTCCAGCCCAGTCACAAAACCCGAGTCAGTGCCCCCCTTGCAAGAGGCAGCAGTGCTGGCCCAGCCCTTTCCCTGGCTTGGCTCTCACATCTGCAGGTTTGTTTGTTTATGAGCTTCTCTATGACTCCCAGGGCTGTAGGATGTTCCTCACTACACCCTTGTGAGGTTGGGACGTGTTTGTCATCCTTGTTTTACAGGACAGGAACTGAGAACCAGATGTTTTGGTTTGGGAGAGCTCACAGGCAATGGCTGTTCTGCCAGGAGTAACTCCAAAGTACTGAGGTGTCCCTGGAGGGGAGGACAAGGAGCCACAGGGGCTCATCAGCTATGACAGCCCCAGCTGGCACAAAGCCATGGGAACTGCCCCTCTTCACTAAGATGCACCTCAGATGGAGCTTGCTGGAGCTTTGGCCACTCCCCACATTCTTCAGAATTCCAGGAGCATGACCCCATGCCCTAGAACAGAGCCCCTGGAGAGGCCCTTCCCAAAGGTACCCCACCCAGGATGCTGCACTGCAGGTGCAGCAGCACCAGTTTAAAAAAAAACCCAAACAAAACCCGAGTCAGTGCCTGGTAATTTTCTACTATAAGAAAGATTTTGGGTAAGTATCCAGGCCAGCAGGCTGCATGGAGATAATCAGAAGTGACACTGCTGGTGAGCAGGACCTGGGCTTTGCCAGCCTGCCTGGCTTGTCTCTCAGAATGCTGGATGAACCAGCCCAGAAAACAGGGCTGCTGCTCAGTTTTCTTTGGAGGTTGATCTCTTATCCCTGTAATTTCTGTGTGAGGTGCTTCAGGGTGGTTTTTTTGGGGGGGTGGGTGTCTTTGACAGCCCAGGAGAAATGATTTTTTTAAGCAGCCCATCTGGGGCTGAGTTTGACTGTAGCTCCAGCCCAGTACACGACTGAGCTGGTGAGCTCGGACAGGTAGGAAATCTGTCTGGACTTCTCCAAGTGGTTGCATCTCTGTATAAATGTGTTGTTATTATAATCATAATAAATACTAGAGCCGTGAGAAATGTCTATAACCCAACCCAAAGCAGGTGAAACTCCCTTGGTTTTGGGTTTCATTGCAAACTCAAAACTTGGGCCAGGTTTGTGGAGGTTCATGAACCTCTCTGAAGCTGGGCTCAGTTTCAAGCAATAATAGGCCAAGTTTCAGGCAAATCTAGGCCAAGTTTTGAGGAAATTTGGAACAAACTTTAGGTGAATAAGAGATGATTTATGCTTTTAGGTTGAAACCATACCAACCATGGACTCTTTGCTTGGTTTCAACCTGTAACTAGGAAATCTTCACACTTTGGCTGAGTTGCACTTTGATTTTGAGTTTAGACCATAAAAACAAAACAGCCAGGTCAAGGAGGTGAGTCCCAAGACAAATCATGCAGAAACTGGTTCTCAGTGTGGGCGCCAGTGACTGCACTGAGTGTGTCTGTTATGCTGCACCACTGCAGGTGATGTGTGCATGGTCTGATGTGGGCTGTGCAGCTCCGCTAAACCATCCAAACAATTAAGCCTTCCCCAGACCCTTAATTTGAAGTTGCATGTGCAATTTCCAAGCCTGGAGTGTGCAGATGTTTGAATTTTGAAGAGTAAATTCAGCTACCAAGGGAATTAACAAGTAAGTCCAGGAGATGAGACCAGTGGTCCTCATCCCCATATTGCATTTAAACATGGCTCACATCAAGGCATGTAGTGGGAATTGGATTTCCTACCTGAATTGCTGGGATTCACAGCAATGTGGTGCCAGTTCTCCCAGTCTGGGGTTGCCCAACATGATTATGGGTCTCAACTTGTCAGTGCTGCCAGCTCTGCCATGGCACAGATACCTTAAAGATGGAAAAGACCTAAAACCACTTGTCAATGCAGATTTCTTTAGATTCATTCAGGCATTTAAAAGGAATCTTCTGCTATAAAGTTGACTTTTTAAATAAAGAAAATATGTATCATCATTAAACCTCTTTATCACAAGATTCTTTTTGCATCAAATATAAACTGTAGATGGAAAATATTTGAGCAGGAGCTAGAGTCAACTATCAGGCAAAATATGAACTGGGAATGTAAGTGGTGGGTCCAGAGAAGAAGGTGATAGCACAAGTTGCTGCTGCTTTGAGAAATCTGTGATAGAAGGGATGGGCAGGAAGAGAGGAGGAAGGTGTCAGTGCAGAGCAGACAAGGAATATGAAGGGAACAGTCTGTATTCACATCAGTGCAAAGCTGAAACTGCTCAGAAGACTTTCAGAATCACCAGCCATTTGCCTTTGTGGTATTCAGCTGCTCTCCAGATGTGGAGAATCTCAGGTGGAGTCTTAGGCCATGAGAGCTGCTGTATGGCATGGAAAAGTTTCAGTGAAGGATGTGGAGGTCCTGAAGAGACCTAGTCTTTATCTTTAAATGATGCATTGTCTGTGTGTTTCATATCATAAGACTGAAAGCAGCACCCAGCAATGGGAGGGAGAAAAAAAGGCTGAGAAAATCCACTACAAATGTGCTCAGAGCAAAGGTAAGGAACCAGGAAGCAGAACTGTAATTCAAAAGTTCACTCTTCAGCAAAGGCAGCTCTGTGTATTTGTGTGGTATACTTTTGCCCTATAATATGATTATGTCATTTAGGAGACTGAATTTATTACAGATCATGTTGTGACCCATACATAGACCTACTGCACAGTCCTATATCTCAAAATATGCTGGGAACAAACACAAAAGTGTTTTCTGCAGCACAGATAAAACCATGGGAGGAAATTGTGGGTCCCAATGTGACTGCCAGGCCTGGGTTGAAGGCCAAGTCTGGCGCAGTTGCACAACCCTCTGGTCAAAAAGACCAACTATTTGTGTTGGGCTCATTTGTGCTAACAAACAGCACAGTCTTGAGTTCCCCACAGACCAGCCTGCAATTTCTTTAAAAAATAGAGAATTGGTAAAGGATTTATGCAGGGGGACCTCCCCATCAGCTCCCTAAGCATTAAATATCTCATGTCCTGCATGATCTCTAGCAAGGAGCAGTCCTACAAGAGAAGCAGCTGAATATTGTCTTTGAGCACCAGCTGGGAAGGCGGGGTAAAAAAAGAAAGAAAGAAATGCTGTCTTTGGTGTGAGCTGAACCCCCACCCCTGCAAAATCTGCAATTAACCAAACATCATTTGCTGCCACTCTCTGCAGTGCCACCAGCCCATCCCAGCCAGACACACTCTTCAAATCCACTGCGACAATCAAGCCCTGAATGATAAATCCAGTGATTCTGCCATATCCAAGCTGCTGTGATCTGTGCTAAAGCTGCCTCTTTACAGCATGTGCTGCTTCAGCACAGCCACACATCCATGGCACCTGTCTCTGCTGGAGCAGCAGCAGCACAGAGCCCCAAGGCTGTCGCAGAGCTGCCTAGAGACAGCTCCCATGCAGAGACTGCAGCCACGGGCCTGCAACCACTCAGGTCATTAATGCAGAAATGGCATTTTCAAGGCAGTGCAAAGGTGGTTGAAAAGCCTCCAAGTGCCAGAAAAAATATGTATTAATGCATGGAATTATGTTCTCTGTGGTTATGGATCCTGACACTAGCTGTTTTGCCTTTTTATTTACGTGGAAATGAGAACAAAAGTCAAATCCAAGGGTTATTTTGTGTTCCATTACTCTAGATTAGTCCAGATCGGCCCTTCTTGGGTAGATACCTTTATCAGAAAGTAGGTTTGGTGGAGGATCACTCTGCTTATGCTTCACTGCTCCAGAAATATGTCAGCAAATTGATCTTTCGTGACCCAGGGTCCTGCTCAAAATAGTTGAATTATGTTTATAAAGTCAAATAAGAAAGATGATGTTGATCAAAGTAATATAAACTATGGCATGGAAAATGAATTTTGAATGAAACACACAGATAAATCATGTATCCTCACCAATACCCTCTCTATGTTTCTTATCCGAGTAATTGAGACCATGTGTTGTGCTGCAAACAATAACTATGGGAAATTACTGACAATTCTTCCTTCATAAACATGGGAAATGAAAGTGATGGGAAGTATGATCATCTTTTTTTTTTTTTTAATGTTAACAGCTCTAAATTATTAGGGTGGGAAGAAAATGTCAATAGAACATAAAAGTGCTTTGTATAGTGTTCACATTTGCTCATACTTTCAAATCCACTGTGGCTTATTAGTTCATGGGAAAAATGACAAAAAGGAATAAAACCCAGAAAATGAATCCAGTATCAACATCTTGCCTCTATAGTAACAGAAATTGTAATTTGTGGGTAAAAAGTGACAATATTAAGAAATGTTTGTTGGGCAATTATGGTAATTAACCCCTTCCTTTCCCCAGTACAGCCAGCTTCCCATCAGTCTGACACATTCCTCCACATTCAAGAGTGCCCACTGGTCTGTGCTGCTCCTTGTATTAGAAGTCTGGAGCTAGTGAGGGCCTTAACCTCTGTTTCAAGAGTTTATTGTTCAGCTGTAAAAATTCTCCCAGGGCTGAAACTTGACAGAAAAACGTCTCCGCCTGGGAGGAGTTTCTGTTCAGAGTTTGGTTTGAATTAGTTCAGCCCTTTCCCACTTGCAGTAGGACAATAGAGAAGGATTCCCTCTCTCCTTTTTCTCTTTTTAAATAAAGTGGCCATTGTGCCAGGGCAGTACACATGGCAGGCAGCACTCAGACCACAGTCCTCTCTGCAGCTTTAGCACAGGGGCAGTGCTGGCTGCTGCAGCAGCAGCCTGGCCCTGGAACGAGCCAGGCTCCATCCCTTTGCTTGTGCAGCTGCTGGTTCTGATGGTGGCTTCAGCCAGCTTTGTGCTGAGGCTGCTGAGGGCCAGCTTGGCCCTTGCTGCTATTGCTTGAGGGCCCAGCCCACAGCGAGGCAGAAGCACCTGGGCTACACCTCCACGGGACTTTGGGCTTTTCCCAGAGCTGGGCAGCACGTATGCTCCCGTGGTGGAGGCACAAGGCAGTCCCACTCAGCTGCAGACGTACAGTGCAGTATTGGGTTGGTAGGTTTCCCAGATGAAGGGCTTGGCACAGGGAAGCTGCTCTCTGCAGACCTTGGCCTGAGCCAGGGGATTCATTTCTAGAAGCAAGAGTGCAAGATCTATTACACTTCTGCATGGGCTGCCTGCGGGGCTGGTAAATCTATTAAAACAGTCAACACTTTATGAATGAAGTCCGGCCCCACCAAAGTCAATGGCAAAACTCCCATTGATTTCTCTGGAGCAAGATTTTTACCCTGAATCCTCAAAGTGCCCCTGGGATCTCACCCATGTTCAACACAGCCATCTGCAGCTCCAGCAGAGGAAAGGAAAACAAAGAGCAGAGAAGAGCCCTGCTTCTTCCTTAGCTGAGCCTCTGTCCTGCTCAGATGGATATGTTCAGATAGATAGAATATCACTTTGGCAGTGCTGACAAGCCTGGGTGTGAGATAGGTACTGAGCAGATTCTTTGGCACAGAAGCAGAATTTCATAGGTCAGTGGAGTTTTGCTCTGAGCTCCCAGAGGGTCAGAGCGTAAGTAACATACAAATAAAAGGTTTTATGTATGGAGATGGAGAGATGTCCCACCCACCCAGGAGTGCCCTGACCCAGTGCCAATATTCCAGCCTCCTCCTCACTTCTTTGTGTGCATTTAATTGACTGAACAGCCACTTGCTAACATCTAGAACTGCTTCTGAAATTAAATGTTATTAAACATAAGGGCAGACCCATAATGCTTGCCAATGCTTATTTCAATAATGATGTTGTGCTTGCCACTCCACAGATCTGACCTGTCACTTGAGAACTCAAATGACCCATAACTTAACACATTTTATGTAGCTATAAATTCAGGCAGTTTCATTAGCTGGACCTGGCACAGTGTCTTATTTTCTCCACCTCTTTTACAACCATTTAACTGCCTCCTGCTCTTACACTTTCCCATCATCCCTGCACACATGACCTCTAGTGACAATATTTTGCCATCTACTCGAGTAAATTAACAAGTAAGATCAACTAAAGAAGTTAATTGCTGTTATATAAGAGCTGTTCCACTGGTTTCTTGTTTGGCCAACTCTCCCATACCTTACTATTCGCTAAGCTGCCTGAAAGGTTTTCCTCATTTTTTGATTCAAACAACTTCTTTTTCATGGCAGGGGGTTTGAACTAGGTAATCTTTTAAGGTTCTTTCTAACCCAAAGCATTCTATGATTCTGTGACACTGGTAATTAAAGGTAATTACCAGGAGATTGGCTGGTGCAAACAGCTGCAGCCAAAAATTACAGCCTGTTCTCATTCCCCTACTTCCTGAGTGTAGCATTGCTGAGCTGGTGAAGAGAACATGATCATTGTGTTCAGGATTTTGATCTACTGAAGTCGTAAGTTCTGTTTTCATCTAATCTAACCTGTTGTTATAGATGGAGCACAGTCTCTGCAGATTATGGGCCAGTTCGGTTACTAAAAGACTATGAGAAATAACCAAAGAGTCATGTGAAACTTAAGTTTAAGGAGCAACTCAGAAGATCCTTCTATGTTGGAAAAAGACTAATCGGATTTTCTAAGACTGAAAGGGTTTCTCAGGAAAGCTTTATTTTATCAGTGAGGCATGTAGGGGAAAAGGAATTGCTCTTGACTGCTCTTGCTGTTTAGTTTATGTGCTAAAACACTAAGGGAGAGGGAGTGATATCCAATCTGAGAATGATATTCCTCAGTCACAGTAAGGCAAGCAAAGCTCTGCAGTGCCAAGGCCCAGCTGCTCTCCTGTCCTTGGCCTTTCCCCACATCTGGGGAAGCACCCATGGTACAAACATCACTGGCAGATTTTGGAAGGCCTTGTCTAGGGTACATCACTGCAAATTAAAGGCTGTATTCCCTTTTCTTTTTGTACTGTTCATGGCTGGCAGATGGGGAATTTTTGCTCATTTGTGTGTTGATAAAGTGTTTGTGATACTAAAGGACAAATCGCCCTCCCCTGAAATTTAAGCACTCATGCTCCAACCTCCTGATCCTTGATGACTATTGCATTAGTCAATTTGTGGCTAGCCCAGTAACTCGATAGCTGCAAATTATGTAGTTATGTGGGAACTCTGGGTTTTGGAACAGGCAGATGTTCCCAAGCTCAGGCCCAGCACTGCTAGGGTGTGTCATCCGTGTGAGGCATTTAATGGAAAGAGAGCTGCGAAGCCACAGTCTCTGGTGCTTTCTGGAGGACAAACTATAGCAGCAATATTACATTAGGGTAAGAATGGGAACAAACAGAACTCTCTCAGCACCGAGAACTTTTCTCTGTAGTGAGAGACTGATTGGTAACAGCCTGGTGTTTCTTCATGGTTTCTAATGCATTCAGACTTCAAATTTACTCTGGAGAGTAAACTGGATTGTGATGGAGCCAAGAAATAAACTGCTAAATTCATAAGAAACATTCAAAAAGATAACAGCGTAGCCTTTAAAAAGAGCAACTTCAATATTACTAAGTCCCAGATTCTGTTCTACCTTCCATATGTGTGCAGTCTGATTCACTGAATATCAGGGATACTGGCCTGTGGTGGATCCTTACAGTCAGCTTTCCATTCTGAAGGAGGTTTTTCCCCAGGGCCATTCTGCAGCACATGGAAAGGTCTGGAATTTAAGATACTTTCCTAAGTTGCATAGCCGGGGTACATTTGTCTGTGTAGGTCCCCCTGAATTCCAAGAGATACAATAGTATTTAGGTGTTTTATTTTCTACAATAACAAAATCGTTGGCTTTCATTTTATGCTTATTGATGCAAGTAAACACATGTGCTTTGTAAGGAGTGCTTGAATTACTGTATGGCTGTGTCCAAGGCTACCATATCAAACATGTCTTTCAGAGCCAAGTTTCTTGTCCAAGAACCCACCCAAAACTTTACTGTTGAGGTCTGAAGCAATAATGGAACCCACTGATTCATCTTTTGATGAAACCAGGAGTGCCCAGTATTGCCCAACAGAAGGTTACATGGGGCCCTAATGAAGTGTTTCTCTTGCCTAAAAGAGAACAGATGTGGCCAATCTCATGAGAAACAGAGCTGTGACCTGCTGTGAGTTCCCACTGGGCAAAGTTTTCTTCAGATCTGAGATGTTGCTCCAGCTGAGTCAGAATATTCCTCTGGTACCACCAGGCCTCCAAAGGCCAGATTTCTAGATTCAGGTCTGGGTTGCTGTGGGCTACATTCTACCATATTTCATTTAGTTAATGTATTGGCAAAATATCTTTCAGCTTTGCAAACTGCTGGAAATCTGACTGCTGGCTGAGGAACTCAGCTCCAGGGACCAACAGAAACTGCTCACAAACTGCTTCTGCCTTAGGGGCTTATGGTGCATCTGCCACGGAGAAGCAAGTGACCAAGTTTTGGGTGACAGGAGAGACTGTGAATCTTCCTGCTGTACTCTGAGGTGGAACTGGAACTGTGTTTGTCCCTTAAGTAATTCCAGTGGCAACAGGGTAAAGCTGAAAGTCTGGTCTTCAGGCTGATAAGAAACCTGACAAAGTGGCTTTTGTGAGCTTGTACCAACGTCAACAAGTGGATGTGCTATAGTGAAGAGGCTTTTGGTAGGCACAGACTAGGTGAAGAGAAGAAATTACTGACACATTTGTTGCTGAGTGAGGATTTCTAGATTAATTTCCACATCTCCTAATGAACTAAAGTCTCAGGACCAGGCCAGACATAGGAGCTTATAAATCCAAACACTATCTTGGGTAAACAGTACAATAATTGGTTAGGCACCAGGGTTTTTCTGCACTGAAGTAAGCAGCATGCTGACAGCCATTGCAGTTAGAGTATATTGATGCAAGTGTTTCAGGGGACCCTGAAATTGGAAATTGGCTAGTTGGCCAGAATAAACCCAACTAGCGTGACGGGGTGTGTTCCCACTGGCATTCTTGTTGCCTCTCACCCCATACTAGAATCATTTGCTTGGTGGTATTAGTTGTTATTCTGAGTTCCAAACCAGATCTTTATTAAAGCTTCCAGGAAAGCAAGAGCACTGTGGATGTCCGCAGGGCCTTCAGTATTGAAGCCACAGAATAAAATTATAGATGGAAAAGACCCGTCAGGTCATCTACTCAACCTACCAGCCAATGCTGGGATGTTCTCTGTGGTGTGCTTTTTCCTTTCTTTGTCTGCATCAAGCCAGAGGGGTTTCCACAGCTTCCCTGGGGAGAGTATGACATAGCTGACTAGTTCTTGCCCTTAGGAATAACTTTGAGCCTCTGAAATAATAGAAGCGTTCTACGTTTCATTTTGATGGAGAAAAGAAGCTCTGAGGGAAGGTCCCTCAGTCTTGTGACTATCCTGTATCTCAGATGTAATTCTATATTAATGACTTTGTGTATGCAGATCATATGAGGCCAGTGCTGTGTCCCACCCCACAGCTGTCTCTTTCAGTAATTATTCCTTAGACAGATTTTTGTCATCTCTCAGTGGTAAATAGTGCGCAGATCCTGATCAATTGCATGTCACTTGGCAAACATTCAGAATTTGCCCTGACTAGTGTTTGAAGTGTCTGTCTGACTCGCACTCCCTCTAATTGTGCCAAAGTTCTTTGGCAATTTGTGATCTCATGTCCCAGAAACACATAAAAAACCATAATTCCAACGTATTTTCCTTAGGTGAACTTAAACCACTCCACACATGTTTACTGAAACCAACTGCGCTTATAGATAGAGGAATCTTGACAGCTCTTGATTTAACACTTCCAAATGTTTTCATTCAAATCCCTTGGGCACCTACTGGTGATCAAGCATAACTTTCTGGCATCTTGATCTCTTGCAAAGCAATGCTTCTGGCCAAATATATGAATGTTCTTTTTGACCTCGAGTATTGGGCACCAATAAACATGAACCCAGATTTTTTTTTTCAGAGGGAATAAAATACTTCCAATAGCTATTAAAACGTGCAATCCTCAGACTTTTCGTGAAGACATCTGTGCATAGAAACCCTTTAATTGAGTATGAAGATAGTTTTAAAGCAATGCCAATACCCTTAGCATTCTGATGAGGGCTATATCGGTTTCACAGTTCTCAGATGCTGAAAATTATGTTCAGCATGCAGGATAACTTTAAAGATATTAATTATAGAGCTATGGAAGGCCATGATTATTACCATTTGGAGATTGTTTGAGTTGTGCTTCACACAGTGAGCAAGGATTCAGAGGAAGCCTTTGTCTGACTGCCACTTTGGGTATGGGAAAGGGGGGAAATCTGAATACCAAACATGTCTTTGTTAGCAGTTGGATGTCATTTTCTTTTGTTTAGCATTTGCACAGTGCTCTATGTAATGTAGGAACATAATAAAACTTTGCCAGCAACAGCACCAGACTTTGGGAATATGCACAGAGCAATGAGACCATGGAATGTACTTTTATCAGCAGAAGAGGCAACTTAATAACCTATGATGAGACCTGTGAAAAGGGCTTTTCCTAGACTATTGGCATGTGCTTTATAGTGCTAAGCCAGCAGCTTTACTCTTAGGTGTAATTTTGATTCTAATGCTCAACTTATAAGCACCTTTCTTTTGTAGCAGTTAAATACAGCTCAAATTATTTCTCCAATGTTCATTAGAAGTGAGCAAGTTTCACGTGAGTTTTTCAGCCTCCTATTTAATCACTCCTGACATTGCCTGCTAGCTGATAGCACACCTGGAGAAGAAAGTTTGGTGGTCCACAAGGTAGAGATCAATGAGCAAAGGCATGAGGAGAAAAGGATTTATACAGGGAGATCCTTAAGCATCGTAAGATATGACTTAAGCCTTTGCTTTCTCCACATCTACTCTATTTGTGCAGTCACAGCATTTGTAATAAACTCCACTTACATAATTTCTAACCTGGGTTGATATCAACAACAGTGTCTTGTTTAACAAACCTACCGCAGTTCTGATTTCGATGTGGTGTTGTTTTTGCTGATCTGTGGCTCTAGAGGCACTTGGTGTTCTCCAAAAGCTCAAAGACAATGGAGACTGGAGGAGTAACCCATTTTCTGGGCTGATGTTCTTAGCACACAACAGTGCACGTTGTTGTGCACCAGCTCAACAGTGGGATAAAGCTGAGTCTTCCAGGCAACCACGGCTGTGAGTTTGCATGAGTTTCTTTAGCCTGAGTGCCAGCTTAAACTGATCCTATCCCTCTTCTCATCCAGCTGTTCTATTATTTTGGCAGCTACTCAAGATTTCCTGGAATAATTGCAAATGAGTAATAATTTTTCATTTAGCTTGTATGCAGCCCTGGAATCAGTGATCATTTGCATGCTGTAATAAATATCCAGCCATGCCTTGGACTTAAATTCTGTACATTTGAACAGCAAACTTCAGGAGGAGGGGGGCAGAAGTAGAGTCCAATTTGTTATTATTGTTATTAGTGTAGGTTCTCATCAGTTTAAAATCAGCTTTATTAGCAGAAAATAATGATGTAAAAATAAATAGGCAGGTTCTGTTGGCAAGCAGGTGGCCTGGAGCAGACAGAATTGTAAAATCAAAAATCCTGTTGTAGGATCCAAACTACCTGGAAGTGCCCGAGCTGTGTTTTTCTGCTCAATCCAGGCTGTCCCATAAATGCTAAGCATCTCAAAGGTCATCCAAATAAAAAGTAAATGCAAACAGAGGCTTCTTTCTCCCACACAGCAGACCTCCAGCCTGCTCAAGATACAATAGTGAAAGCTTGCCTGTTTTGACTATTAGTCAGTCTTACTCAGCTGCCATTTGGGAAAGCTATGAACAGCAGTCTGGAGGCTCTTTGCAGGTGACCTAGGGTGGGACACAACATCTGTCATGCTTCCAGAAATATGAAGCCCTCTTTAAAGCCACCCTTAAAGCCTTTCTTGGCTAGAAACCGACAACAAAGTGTACAATAAGGAATGATTTTCTGACAAAAAACCCCAGTATCTTGCTGCCTCCCTGGTGCAGCAGTTTGGCTTTACATCTGGTAGCAGTCTTCCAGGCAGTGAATTTTATCCAGTTTTTCCTGGAGAACTTTTAGTAGCTTAATTGATATGATTAATACTAAAACCCAACCAACCAGACAAAAACCCCATCCAAACAAAAAACCCCCTCACCAAGATAATGAAGTGGGAGCTCTCAGTCACCTCCTCTTCATGTCCAGGGAGAGCAATGAGTACTCTGTTGCTGTATCCATGATTTCCTGTCACTGTCACAGCTCCTTTTTCAGTTTTCTCTCATTACTAATGCCTTAAATGCAAGTTGAGAAGAAAGGTAAGAACAGGACTGAAATACCATACTTCCTCCCCTAACAAAACACCTCCTTTTCTTCGACTGCTCTAGCCTATAAATGTTGCTAAGACACAGCATCATAGATAGGATGAAGAAAAAGACTCTTGCAGAATTTAAATGGCTTGAATTACCTGTAATGCTGAACAGCTTGGCTTGCTGCCAGCAATAACTTCTATGTGGGAGCATAGGATAGTGAGACTGGTGGTTTTGTGTTTGCTGCTGTGAAAACCTGACAAGTGAGATTCCTTGATGCTGTCCTGCACCCTAAGGAAGGGTCCCTGGGACCTGGCAGTGAACAGAGTGCAAGCTGAGCAAGTGGGAAGGTTGTTGTCAGGACTGAGGTGTGTGAGCAAGACAGCACTGGATACTACCGTGCTTGCCAGACATGGCACAAGTAGTTCAGCTGCAAAGGAAAGACATTTCCTTCCAACTAGGACACACAGTTATTTTGTCTTGGACACTTGCAGACAACCTTTCAGAGTAGGAATCCACAAACCACAAAAATACTCATGTTAGAAGAATCTGGCCAAAGATGCTACATTCATGTCTGTTTGTTTTTCCTTTTTCCTTTTACAAAATGAAAGCAAATGAATTCCTTTGCTACAATCAATAGTAGACCAAAGATAACTTTCTTCAGTTCAACGCTACAAGCAGTATTAATTGATACAAAACTCTTATTTGTTACAAACTATAGTATACAAATATTCTCTAAAAAGACAAAGGTTGGTACAAAATTTTTGTGACTTAATGAAAAAAAACACATCAAAATCTAAGGGGAAGCAAGTAAGTAGGCATATCCAGCTCACATGTGTTTGTTTAAACATACTTTACATGTTAAAATACAGTAGGTACTTTCTGGATGAGAGCTCTCAAATGATAAAATGATTCTGTCAGATTTTCAGACTTGGCAGGGTAAAAGGCTTTCTTGCTGTGTTCTGAGTAGGGGAAAAGCATCACTTCAGTGGTAAAGAGCTAAATAACCACACAGTTAATGGAGGGAGAGTTTAGGAAAATAATTACGTAAATTCACTTCAGTCCTGATCCTGCAACCTTTAACCATGCAATGACATTCTTTGCCCAGCAGCAGAGAATTTACACTTTGCAGAATCACATCCTTACTGAGGTATGGACTGCCAAATAGCTGCTAGTGAGGGAAGTGCCATGTGTGCCAATTCTACAACCCAGTAAGGCAGTACAGTCTGCCCTATATTTTCAGGCTTTTGGTAACTTACATAACTAGGTGCAAAATATTTTTTATTTCTGGTTCTTTTCTTTGGAAGTGCAGTCATGTGCAATCAGGTGGAATAAGTGTGCTGATAGCTTTCCTTCAGAAATTGTAATGGTTAGCGATGTGGACACTTTTCTTTTTAGGCAGAAACCATGAGGTACTGAAGCAAGCATTCACTTTTCTTGCACTTGAGGTCACAAATTTATGCAAGTCAAAAATGTTGGGCCTGCCAAAAACATCATGCTACACTCCACCAAATAAAAGGACACTGTTATTCTTACAAGGAAAGGTTTGACAGGACAGGAAATAGGCAGGGTCGTAGAAGTTTATTTAATACCAAAACTTACTTAACCATCTTTAAGCCAAAATATAATGATAGTTACTTAATTAAAAAAAAAAAAAAATTAGAAGGTGAGGAAGAAGACAAATACAGGAGCTGCAGACTGTGTTATTACAGGAGTAGCAACCAATACAGAAACCAGGGAAGCTGAATTTACATAATTCAGGTTACTATATATCACCCACCCTTACTGAGTTAACATGGATTAAGTAAGTTTCAATTTATTTACTGAACTTGCAGCCAGAGGCATCTGATTTGGAAAACCCAACACAGAGTTTACCAGGCTATACATTACTTTCATTACAATGCAATCCTTAAGTAGACTGCATTCCACTTAAAGGAATGGAGGAAGAGAGTAAAAAGAGAGGGAATACGAAAGATAGGAAAAATGTTGCTGCTCATTACAATTTTCCATTTTTGTTGAAACGCAGCAGGAGAGCAAAGCCACAGGCTTCTCCATTGCTCTTGCATGCCAGGAGGGATTATGCAAACACTGCAACCACCCAAATCTTATTTAAATTATAGTCATTGTTCCCCCTTTAATGGTTATACTTTTGCCTGCTTTCACTCAAATATTGCTGCATCTTGCTTTCCGCCAACATAGTCCCAATGGGAGTCATCAACTCTTAATTATAGATGAACACATCTTTGAAAAATACCTCTGAAAAAGAAGTGGAAAAGAACGCAAACTTTAAGTGCCATCTAGTGGCTGATCTAAAAAACATTAAAAGATAAAAAAAATTCCTAACATGCCACAGAGTAACTGAGGAAGCTGTGCTTAAATTCTCAACTGCTAAAGACCGGGTTAATACTCTGGGGGAAGGACTAAAGATCAATGGTAATATTGCCATACTTTTTCTTTAAAATTTTTGTCCAAAAGTGGAGAGTTCAAGCAGTAGGAATTGTACAGGAATCCCATGTTTCTTCAAAACCCTCATCAGCTTATGAGCTTCTGCCTTTCTTAGGACATAGAGGTTATCATAAATATTGCAGCTGAACCATAAAGTAGCAAATGCTGTTGTAAGAAGCCTCTACTCAGTACCAGTACAAAGTTTCTACAAGCTTCAAATACAGCCCTTGATCTGCAGCAGCACTATCAACTCAAGAACTGTCAGTACATTGGAAACTCTTGTTGCCCGTGTAGAACTATTTGTCTTTCATAGATTTACTACTTCTATTGAAGCAAACCCCAACACTCTTAACAGGAATTAGCAGAATTCCTTACCCACGTGCAATGGTTTGGTGCACACAGAGGAACTCAGTGTAGAGGTGAGCTTGAAAGTATTTCTCATTTCAGATAAACTTTCCCAAGGTCTTACTGGGAAGGGCCTTGCAGCAATCTAAAACTCATGACTCTTCTCTAGAGAAGTACTGAGAATCGATGGGAAGGAACACCACCATACCAATTTTCAAAATAAGTGAGTCTTTTTTGGTAGCGAGATTTAGATAATGGTTTTTATGTTGACAAGTAACAGCAGGTATGCATATGTAAATTTGTTTTTAGCTCCTGAGACTGTTTTTTTCTAGGAAATACTTACCTCACAATCTGTAGTATTAGCATTATTTTCAACAATGGAAATCAGATCAGTTTCCAACAGGTACAACAAATAATGAGTATCAACAGAACTCCCAACTTCTTCCTTGTAGGTTGCTGTTCCAAGTGAGGCCATCTTGTAGCATCTTTTTTTAAAAAGGACTTGCATCAGTGAGTCCCCTGCTGGGTTTTTGCTTTGGGAGGTGGAACCTAAAAATTGCAGCAAAACTTCCTCTTGACTTACAGTCCAGCAAGAGGTAACAGCTTTACACAAAAGGATTATAGATTTTAAGACCTTTAAATAGCCTTTAGAAATTGAAGTTACTTTTTGGCAGGTTACAGAATTGAAGAAATTTAAGTGTCAGGCTCAGCTTTGCCAGTTCATTTAGACTGCACTGGTATGAGGTGCTCCTTGCTTACAATGACCTTTTGCATGGTGAGCCTGCTCATGATGGTCTGTGTGGGTGTACAGATGCAAGTACAGTGCTGTGATGAGGGGTAAGGAACAACAGCAAAAAGACTGATCAGCATATCAGGCACATCAAGGAAAAGGCTTCTACCCTAGACAAAGATTAATGTACTTCTTGTTTCAGCACTGCCAAACCAATGTAAGGCCTATCCCAGGGAGGAAGGGATCTGAATGCTGTCATGCTACTCTTTATTTTCCAGCTCCTTGTGGGGAGGGTGGGATAAAATGTATAAAATGTGTAGTATTTTGGGCCTACTTCACTAGGAATAGTCCTAGACAGGGACGTGAAACCAATACCTACAGGATTATCCTGATCTGAAACTACCAAGCAGAAGAGTGGTATGGACGTCAGTCTACAACGGGCCCACCTTTCCACTGCTAAAACTTAAAGCACAGTTATTTCCTACCTGTGATCTTCCAGATAAGAAAATCTTAAAGTACAGACAGCTGCAGGAAAAAAGTGTTTGAGAGCTTCAGAGCCTTTTCTAATTCTTTTATATAAAGTGGAAAAATAGTCACTTTTCTTTCCTTTTTTGTTTCTTCTCTTCTGTGCGTGTTCTTTCACCTAAAAGTTAGAGAGTCATTTAAGAAATTCTGCACAGTTATTGAATCAGGTTTAGGACAGATTCCAGAAGAATTCTGTTAACTAGACAAAAGTGAACTTAAAAAAACCAAATTGTGCACTGCTTCAATAATTCAGAATCTTTCTTCCACACAGTAACACATAATTCAATTTGTAACAAATATTTCAACACCATCTTTCATAGCTCTTATTTACAATATAGAAGTTATTTCCAGATGAGTTGTGTTACTTAGCTCAAACATTGTATTGCTTTTTCTTTTAAAATAGGAGAGCTGAAAAATTGGCCACTTGAAGATCAGCTAAGGATCAAAGTCAGAACTTTAGCTTTGAACAGAAACACAACTATTTGGACTGGTTGTAGAAGATGCAGTATTAAATATCTTTGTCTTATTCTGACTTAGGGGTCAGAGTAGGAAGTCCTATCAATACTGTCACCGATGCTGTATGAAATTCTGAGCCACCTGGAATTCCAATAGCTTTCAGAAGTCTAACACAAACTGGCAAGGGAACAATTGGCCATTTTAGTTTAGGTGAGTAAAATCAAAAAAGTCATGAAGTTATTTTTTAATTTATTACGTTATAATTGCCATATAAACAATGCCCTCTAATTGCTGAGGACCAAACATCTTGAAAGAAAAAATAATACATCAACTAGGAAGTCAAGCCAGTCATGCACATTTCCTCATTATGAAGACAAATTCACTGGAGGCTAGATACAGAGAAGTCTCAATAAAACTTGAAATATTTTTATGTACTCCAAAAATCCTACTTCTAATTCAGATGAAGATTTAGAAATAGTGTAACAACAACAACAAAAATATATAGAAAGCATATTCAAGTAATTTTCAGTTCTTTCCAGTAGAACCGAAGCCACCTTCACCACGTTCTGTATCATCCAGAGCCTGAAAGACATCAATTATGATAAGTTGGTTTAGTGCCTTAACTTGCCTTGTTTCTATACAATAGATATTGTCTATCATTTACTTGTAACAAGAGCTATAATTAAGAAACCAAAAAATGTATATGAGATGCTTTAGACTACCTTTTGTACAAGCTTACACAAATGCTTGTGAGGCAACCATTTCTAGTATATACTGAACTGTTTCTCAAAAACTCTGAAAACTTGCCAAAAACAAAAAAAATCCACCCAAGTGCATACAAAGAATCAAGACATTCATTCAGGTAGCACTGCTGCTATGCAGCTTTACGACTGAAAGTAATTTCAGCAAAGTATTTATCTATATAATAAATTTCATCATATATACAAGTATCTTAAACTATTAGTCATTGAAAAAAGCAGAAATATTTTATTTGGCAACTTACTTCAACTTCTTCTAGCTCGGGATAATAAATGCGTTCACAGATGAGCTGGGCAATTCTATCCCCTTTCTTAACTGCAGAGAAGTTAAAATATTAGTTCCTTCAACAAAGTGAATTATTAATACAGACTTTAGACAATCTCCTTTCAAGAATATCAGAATACTTATTTGAAACTTAGTTAAGCAGATTGTTAACAGTCCCAGAAAAATACAGGTTAAGATAAACTTCTGTTTGGTCCTTTTAAGGTCAAGTGTCAGCAGCAGTACCAGCTCAAGGCCTTTCCATTCATTCCTGCTACCATACTCTGGCATCTTAAGTTCATTATGCGTAAGAACTGCAGAGATGGAGAGACAGCTGTATGGATAATGTAGCTCCTTTCTGAACTAGACCCAGGAATCTGGGGGGAAAAAGGCAAACTGATAAAAGGAAAACAGAGTTTCTCACTAGTAACGGATCTTGGCTCACAGAACGTCCATAAGAAGCTTGTGATGTGAAGATGCAGAAGAAGCCACAAAACACTTGCAATATTTTAACTGGGCACTGAAGTTTAAAACTGACTTTTTGCAGAAAGATAGTGTAATAAAGGGAAAATTCTGTCTTTATTACTATGTTTCCAAGGATTCTGGAGAAGTTTTTATCTCAAATACTACTCGGCTAATTTTTTGTTTTTTCAGAGAAAGGTAGAAACTTAATACAAAATTGCACTTCAGTACAGCTTGTGAATCTAAAGCTTAGCTAAGCAGAGTTGTTTTGGTTTGCTTTTGTGGCAGTGCAGTGGTTTTGGGGGTGGTTTTTTTGCATGCTGCTTAATTTGCTATGAGTAGAATCTTTTCATGTTCCCTTGACAGGACATTATTAAGTATCTATGTTTTTGTTAACTGAGAGAAGCAAAATGTTCCCAGCTAATTCTACCTCTGCATAAATTTTTAAAGAAAAAATTAGTTTATCCTTCCCAGTCAGATGGCTGAAAATAGGCTCTGCCAGGCTTAACACTTACCTTCAAAACTCTCCTTGCCAAAGTTGAACAGCACCACACCAACATTTCCCCTGTAATCTTCATCAATAACACCAGCTGTCATGAGAAAGAATTTAGAGATATCCAGTTAGTAAATGTCAGTATATGAGAGAACTAGATTAGATAAGGTTTAGATTAATAAATGATTACAGTATCTCATACTGACATCCTTTATACTACTGATGCACAATTAAACAATATATATGCAAATACTGACACATCTAAAAATGCTAATCAGTCTTGCGAAAGGAACTGAAAAGCACCACCACATGTCAAGAAGTGCTTTACCACTGTAATTTTAGTAGTAATAGCCTGTCTAAAATCAAGACAGCTGGACCAAATTCAGGCTCCATTTGTTCTGCTAACTTCAGACCTTTCAGTGTCAAGCAGAAATCTGTTCTTAACTCCTAACATTTCATTTGAGAGCTATGGATTTGCACAGATCCAAATCCTGTACCTCTGGCAAGGTAACAGAATCAGAGCTGTAAGGAAATGATTGTCATACAGGTATATCCAAGTACCAAGACTATAAAACTAGCTTACTCCTATATTTTGTATGACTGTACTAGCTACATAGTTCAGATTATCTACTAGTGCACATTAAAATAATTATATTCTGCTTCTTTATAGTTTTTCTCTCAGAAAGAGGAAACGTATTTCCAGTAGAAAACAGGAGTTTGGTCTCCCTGTGGTCCCAAGTATGTATTTTGAAGTCTACTTGCAGAAATAATTTAAATTATAAAATTAAATGCCATTCCAAGACATTCCCAGACTTATCCTAAGTACTACCATTAGAGATTACAAACACCGGAGGAAACTGTAGTATGGCTGTACCTTGAAGTTTTAATGTTGAACCACAAAATGCACATTTAAGAATAAAAACCTGTTTTTTAAATTAGTTTCTTCAGCTTTATGAAAAAAATTGTAGTGCATATGATCCACAGTTACCATGCAACCTCTGCACGGGTTCCAGTGTGGAAAAGGTATTTACACACCTCTCTTATGTAATGTTTTGGGTTAATCCAATGGCATTTCTGAACAGCTTCCTAATTAAGGTGCTAGTAACACTGGGAGTATCCCCTGAGTTTTGAAAATTTAGAGAAACATGCATTTCTCAAGTTAACTTGATAGTTAAAAAAAGGATAAAGCAGAATATAAGAAGTCATCTTTAATGCTTAAACCAAAAAATAACTTCTATGGCAGGCATTGCCTACAGAAGTATGATACAGTTATTATTTTTAAAAATGATACAGTTATTTTAAAAAATGACACAGTTATCATTTTAAAAAATCAGTAATCTTTTTTATAATTAAACAAGTTTTACCATAATTATAAGGCACTGTCTCTCTCAGGTGTTACCCAAGTATCTCCTTTTGCCAGACTACCCATGAAGCCATCATTCATTTACATGTTACAATGTGAAACTAAGGCACTTCTGTGATCAATCTTTACGAAGTCTTAATAAAAAGAACAAAAAGCTTACCTCCAACGTCTATGAAGTGCTTTGCAGCTAAACCGGAACGTGGTGCTAGAACAGAATTTTTTGTAAGTATTACAATTTATTTCTTTAAAGACAGAATTTATAGGTTATATAGTGTGTTTGCACAGAGTCTGGGCAATGACAGCTGTTCCCCAGTCTTTTTAAAATAAACAGGATACTACAGGAATTACTGTAAGAGTTTACATATATATTAAACAGAGTAACAGCTGCTACAGGCTACAATAAAATTGCAGTCTTTAAGTGATAGAAAAGTATCTTTTATTTGACCTGCAATTGCAGAGTAGGTTTCCCCAAGGAAGGCAACTGGAGCAGACAAGGACTGTCTAATCTTGGTTTATTTTTGGTGACTACCCCTGGTTTGGCATCATCTCAGAAGCATATTAGGTCAATCCATTTAAGTTACAATGGAAAACAATTTTTGGCAAGCAATTTCCTAAGCAGTATTATACACAGATAAATTATGTGTGGGGATTTGGGTTTTTACTTACCTTAGCCTACTGTGATGAGGAGCTAAAAATGATATGCTCTTCAAAATTTTCTTTGGGATAAGAGAAATGCACATGTGTTCTCCTTTTACATAAAAGGACATGGTGAACTCTCATCATGTTCTTCCACTGGAGTGGCTATTGCTTTTTTACTTTATGAATTTATAAATAATTCAGATAAAGAATGCACAAAATAAACAGCACATCTTGTACAGGTTCTCTCAAGTCTTCTGTCACCAAAAGTAATCAAATTTGACTACACTGTTACTCTGGAGTTAATTTTTAAACATATAGGGATGCATTTTCTGTATGTCTACTACCTATTGGTCTTTATGATTAGAATTCTGAAACTGCAGAGAAATAATGAACTACTGCAGAGCCTATGGAGTTGTATGTAGAGTACAGGCATTTTTGCTGATTGTCCTTTTGTCACTTGGCATACACTAAACCTTAAATGTATTTGACAACAGGTAACAGGAAAATCTCTATTGCAAGATTTAGTAAATCACACAGCCACGTGGCATCCCTTTTTTCTGTAGACTAATTCTGAAAGCTTTAGGCAGAATCTAAATGAGAAGATGGCATCAAACCTGTTCTCTGCAGCCTTTTCACAGTTTGTGTACTCACCTACTCGGCCATAGCACCCAGAAGGAAGTGCTATCTGAATGTCTGTTTTCACTACAGCCTTTTCCATGGGTGGTATCACACAGTCATAGGCACTACATTTAAAGAAAGAAGTGCTAGTTTATATACAATATTTTTTAAAGTTTCTTTAAGGTACAGAACTACCCAGAATTAATCTGCCTGGGAATTTATACCACGAAATTTAGTCAACATATATTTACAGATTTGTGAAATTTAATGCAGATCCTAAAACACAAGATGTTGCCATTTTGATGGTGCTAGTTTAAGATTCCAGAAATGTCATTTGAACAGCATACTCCTGCAATTGCCAGTTTTAAGTGTTTTTTTAAATTGTTAGAAAAAAGAATACAAATTTAACTTTACAGTAACCATCAGGTGAACTTGGTTGTGCATTTTTTTGTGCGAAACCAGAAGCTTTACGGATAATATGCTCTGATTAAGCTTTCTACAGCAGATGAACTAGTTGTAATCAAAATTATTAATCTATTAACTTTTAGGCAACAACGTTTTTTTCTGAGCAGTCGGACAGTTCATGATTCACATGATTCTCCTGGGAATTATGAACTACAGAGATTTTAAGAACGTGCTGAAGCTACCCAGCTGGAGGCTTAATGAAAGACAGTGATGACAATACTTGTCATATCTTGACCTTGACAAAACACTGTTTTTTACTGGGAAACACTGAAAGGTTTTCTATAAAACACTTTTTCCAGGTCTACAGTGCACCACTGGAACAAGAACAAAAACAAACTCAGTGAGATGTAAGGGATAAAAAGAGAAAAGGGTGAAGTGTGGTTAAGTAAACCTTCAGGAAAGAAGTCAGAGAGGTGAAGGAAGAAAAAGGCTGATTATTTTAAGTAATACTAAAAAAGGTAAGTTAAAAGCAATGGCAGAAAAGGTCAGTAACTAGTGACTTGATCACAGAAGCACTATGCAAACAACCACAAGTCTAGCTAGAGGTGTTCCTGAACGTAGTGAAAACCATTGAAACACAAGGGTCATTATAAATTCAAACAAACCAAAACCTTAGTCTGTACATCTACCCACACGGTTTCCAGCTAGGAGCGCTATCGAACTGCTACAACGCCCTTTGGCAGGCAGCACCCCGGAGCCAAGAGGAAAGCAGAAAAGCACAAGTGCTGGCAAGGAGGGCCCACGTGCGCTACCATTTCCCCCTTCCAACAGGAAGGCACCTGGCCAATGTGGGCACCAACAGCAATTCTGGATGCTGTGTCAAGCCTGACTTTTAGCCAGCGACTGCATTTCTGCCTGATGAAATCAATGCTGTAGCACAGCTGGATGACAGATACCCGAAAATGGGCAGGGATGGAGGAGCAAGGCAGCTACGGCTCGGTCAGCTCTGGCCTCCTCTACTGCAGGGCCAGCGAGCCGGGATCTCGGCTCGGCAAGAGGCCACGGGAGCGCTCTCAGCCGCCGGAGCCCTGTGCCCAGGGCTCGCCGAGCGGGGCGGTATGAAGCGCGGGCGCTCGCCCTGAGTGCCGAACCCTCACCTGTACAGATCGTAGCCCGCAGCCCGCGTGGAGCCCCTGGAGGGGGCGAAGGCGTTCTCGGACAGCTTGGTGAAGCGGAGCCGCGTGGAAGCCTCCGCGGGCCCCGAGCCCTTCTGCCTCTTGCTGGGGGACGGCTGCGGTACGGCCTCGGAGGCGGGCATGACTGCGGGACCGGGAGAGACGCTGTGAGGGACGGCCGACCGCCCGCCAAAAACCCCGCCAAAACGCGGCACGGCCCACGGGGCCGGGAACGGGGGGGGAACCGGCCCGTCCGCGCCCTCTCCACGAGCGGCGCAACCCCATTCCCCCCTCGGTGAGAATGGCCTCGCCCAGCTCCTCCTGAGTACCCCGCACCCGCGCTGAGGGTCCCGCCCCGCGTGTCAGGCGGGGCTCGCCCATCGCCCCGAACCGCAGCCGCCGCGTCGCGGCCGGACGGCCCCCGAGGGGCGGAGAGCGGGCCCCCGGTGCGGCTGAACAGCGTATATCCCCCACAAAGCCCCCGAGGGCCGCGGGCTGGGCAGCGTGTGCTCCCCCCCAGTTCCTCTACCGCCCCTTACAGCGCCCGCAGGGGTGCCGGAGCCACCGGAGGCACCGGGCCAGCATAGTGCTGCCGCCGCCGTGTGGGGAGCGCGCCACGACCGCCCGCCCGGCGCTCCCCGCCGCGGTCCGCACGGCTCATGGGGGGCGGGCGGAGGCGCCGGTGCCCTGTTCTCCGCCTGCCCGGGCTCTACCTGCCGGCGCACCCCCTCTGGCAGCANCGCCCCCCGTTCCCACATCGCACGGCCCGGGTGGCTGAGCTCAGGGGGTGCCCCGAGGCCTGCAAACAGCTCTGCCACAGTCACAGGGTGCTTAGGGCTGGGAGGGGCCTCTGGAGAGCATCCAGTCTAATTCTGCTGTTAAAGCAGATCGTCTTAGAGCGGATTGCACAGAATAGTGGGAGAAAAAGACTCCCTTCAGAAATGGTCAGGCCAGCTCTTGTCGATGCCGTAGATGGGAAAACCTGTCAATGCTTGGCCTGCTCTGTTCTGTCTCGGAGCAGAAGACTCATAATTTGACTGTCTTTCATAGTCTCTGCACACTTGTTCTTCCATCTATGATTTAATTTTCCCCATATTTTTCATATACCTGTCTTTCTACCTACATAGCTATCTATATATAGGATATACACATATATTCTATAGGACATATCTATATCCCTAGGAAAAGGGAATTTCTGAAATTCCCGCATGGCTCTCTGCTGTGGGCTGAAAGACCATCCCATTGGACTCATAGTTTAAAAACTGTCCCCGGTGAGGCTAATGAATGTATTTGACTCTGCAAAATAGCTACAGACTGCTGGATTCTTTTTACTGGTCTAAATTTTGTCAAGCAGCTATTCTTTGTGATTTTTTTTTAACTATATGTGGTTGTCTCCTTGCTGTGTTATGTTTTTTAAATGCAGCCAGATGGCAGTGAAACCTTTACTACACAGTGCAGTTCAGCTGTGAAAGGTATTTTAAAGAATGTCTCAGTTTGGGCTTGCTTTTATTCCTGTTCAGTATTTTCAGTCTAAATAGTATGCACTGTTTGAAAGGGAATATGTATGTAACACAGACCTATGTGGAAAAGCTACTTAAATATTTTATGGCTTCTGATGTAATCTATCCAAAAATTGAAGTTTATAGGAATTGAAGTTGCATCAAACTAATATCTGATTGTAAATGTTTATTTATATAAGCTGGACTTTATGGAGTTTACGACTGCATCCTGCATTATAGTGTAGAAAAAGACCAGTTTTATGAATGGCCAGGCTTGGTGAAGCAGGCTGGATTCTAAACTGTGCTTAACATAGCCTGCAAGCCCGTGAATAATAGAGAGGAGGACTCATCCAAAAATTTTATTGAGGAGAAACGTCTTATCTGAGTGACACTTGTTTTTTTTTCCACATCTTTAAAAGGGGAAAACTCCCTCAACCTTATGCTGGAAGACTGGGCAAGTTTACCTTGGTTTTGGGAGTGTAGCTCGCTGTGTAGATAGTCAGTCAAGCTTCCTGCATTCTTGATCGCTGATTAATGCTGCTCTCCATTGGGCATTTCCTCCTGACTTTGAAAAACAATACTGACATAAACTGAAATCATCTGCTTTTTTTTTCTGGACTGAGAGCAGGAGTGGAGGCTGCTTTGTTGTCCACAGAAAGAAAGAGAGTTTCTTTCAGGGGTAATAGCCACAAAATCCTCCCCACTTAAGTTTTGGTGTTAAAATGACGATTTTTATTAGAAGAAAACCGTGGCTTTAAAAGAGAGAGATTTCCCACCCTATTCTCACTTAGAACAGCTGTCTCTTTCACAGTGATTAAGGTTTGTAATTTAAAAAGGCTGTTATGATGTTGTATGTTTATAATGAAGCTCTGTTTTTGATTGCATGTTTGCAGTACAACATGGGGGTTGTGGAATTTTGCCATTACTTTTTACTCTGTTCCAGACAACCTTAGTGTTTGATTTTGTTTGACACTTAATTTCCTCTGATGAAATTCCAGCAATGGCATGGCTGTGGGTTATTGCACTTGTTGTTTGTGGAGAATGTGAGCTGCGACTCGCTGTGTTTGTTTGTTTCCATTTTTCCTTGCAGAGTCGAGGCCAGTGTGAGATGTTCCCCTCAGCAATGCTGGCCACACGGTCTGGATAGGCTACACAGCTGCCAGGGGGCTGTGTCCTAGGTACCAGATGTTTCAACAGTGGCCTGGCTTCTGCTGAAGCACAACACTTGCAAAACTTTGACTTTCCTCAGCTGTAACTTGAGGGGTGAGTCACTTATTTAGCAAAGAGCTCCAGCACCTGAACTTTACTGCCCTGATGCCAAGAGTTGCAGAGGTAGCAACGGAGAGAGGAGAGGATTTTGGAGTGATCCACACTCACTTCATTGGAGTCCAATATTAGCCAAGCCACCAGAGGAAGAAACTTGAAGGAGACCCTGAACTTCAAGGTGAAAGTGCTGTGGGTTACTCAAAATCTGATCTCCCAGCTTTGCTGATAGGTCAGGGACCTCTGCCTGAGGGGAGGTGACAAAGAGCTCAGGGGAGTTAAATGAGTCAGTAGTAGCTAAAACTCTGTGGCTGTGTGCCCCATATGTACAACTGCAGTGCTAATTCCTGGTACCTGTTGATGTCTCTTGCTTGTAAGCTACCAATCAGTTGCTGAAACAGCTTTTGCCAAAAAGATCTTGAAATACCGCATGGAATGAGAGAAAATTGAGAAATGTCTAGGTTTTCTGAGAATTAGTATTGCCTAGTCAGGAAAGCTTTTGGTAGGACTTTTCAACGATGTAATGAAAATTGCAGAGGTTTAAGACTGATGAAATTTCCTATGCTGGTGGCTGGAGCTTTGTACTTTGTTTCACGAAGATTGAGTGGAAACTCCTTTGAGTGTGAGCTAGGATAACAACGTCCTCTTTGCAGTGTAGTTGCAGTTGTTTCTCCTCACAATGCAGTGCCTTTTTGGTTAGGTGGCTTTTCTACTTGCACCGTTGGGTAGCTGATTTAAAAATAAAATAAAGAAACAATCCCCTCAAAAAGAATCTCTGTTGAGGACTGAAAAATCTAGCAAGAGGCACATTGGAGGAACGCTGTTCTGGACAGCACAATCTGGACTGTGCTTTAGGGGTATGTGATCAAGGTGGGCAACTTGCCAGTGGTTGTAAAAAGATTGAAGGAAAGCGTAGTCTCTGAACTGTGGTGAAATGCCTTCTGTGATACCTGTTGGAGCTCCACTAACATTAGGAGGGGAAGGTAAGATTCACTGATGAGAGGAATGATAGTGGATCATTTTAACAGGCCCTTAGGCACAAGCTTAGCTGTGCGGGATGCCTAGGCTTTTGAACAAAATTCAAAATATTCTTTGTTCTTGCTTCATAGCAAAGGTATTTTCACACTTTAATGTCCCCGGTCGCCTTACCTATGCTTGCTTTTGTCGTGGCTGATCAAATCCAGCCTAAATTATATAAACTTATGGAATTGGGAATGTGGTATAAGCTAAAATGTACTAGACAGCATTAGAGCTATATTTTTTCCTAGAGATTTCAAACATGTAATTAGAGTTTAGTTACTAACTTCATGATTAAAATTCAGCAGTTGTTTTATGCATAACTTATATAATGAAGTGTCTCTTACAGAGCTGGAAATGAGGGAGGTGGACTAACAAAATTTTGCAATCTAAGTTGCAATTTAAGATAGTCTGTAATTAGTATGCTCTCCAAATTAGTCCACACACATTCAGAAATCATGGTGAAGAACAGGAAAATACTTAGTTTAAATTACTTGTGAATTTGTGGAAGTAACACGTTCAGGTAGCTAAGTCCTGTTGCATCCTGAGTTTACCCCATTACACTGTTGTGTAGATACAACTTATAATTAATCACTGTAGTGCAAGCAAGAAATTTGAGAGAAATGTTTATGTTAGTACTTAGTTTTGGGTGGCTCTTTATTTAGAAAGGTACCTCTTGGGGTTTACTGTTGCAATGCCCACAGCAGTGTGTTTGTGAGAGAAGTGTGAGTAGTATTGAAAGTGCCATTGCTGGTTCATTTTGTGCTTATTCTCTTTTTGGATCTGCTTAGGTCCCCCAGAACAGTTTGGGTCAATGTTCTCTATAGATTGAGAGCTAGTGTAATTGGGAATATTTAGGAAACAATCCCCAGTCATGAATATAATTAAAGGGCTTAATAGAGGTGTATAATTACTCCAGGTCCTTGTGTAGATTGTGATAAGAAACACACAGAAGCCTAAGTGGAGCCTCCATAAAAACTCTATTTCTTGGCATTGGCTGGGTGCCATTCAGATTATATCTGTGTGGTGTGTGAGCTGAGGTGGAAAGGGTGGTGACCATTACAATTCTACCAGGAACTGGAAGGACCTGGCAGCATGTAGCAAGTTCCAGTGTCACTGCTGACATCACTGTGAAGGATGACAATAATCTTGTTTTGCAGGTGCAGAATGTGAGCTTTGTTTTGCTCAGAGTTGTGCAGGAAGTCTGGTATATGGAGGAAACTTCTGTGTAATGCAGTTAGATTGTAAAATGATCCTTCTGTCTGGTTGTAAATGTGTAAGAAGCAAAGGAGGAACATTATGAGAAAATATCAATATTTAATATCCTGCCTTTAATAGATGGAGAAAATAAAGCATGGATTACTGGGCTACATTACCATGTTCTGCTGAATTGCTGCTGTTGAACTCAGAAAAAATATGAATATCAAATATTTGTCATTTTTGGAGATGGGAATGCTAGATGCACCACAAGCGTGGTGAATTTGAATTCTATTAATTCAAACAAGATGGAAACTAAGGTCTGCTTTAAAATACACATTTAGTGAAATTCAGGGTTCCCTGGCTTTCATGAATCTTAGATGTCAGTTGATCTCTGCAAAGGAGTTGCAGGACTACAGAAAATAAATTAGCCATGTTCCGTGATGGTCTTTAATTTAAATAATGCTTACACATAGGATATAGCTTTACCCATTAAAAAGAGAAGCTGCTTTTCTTGACAGCTGGAATTGTAAAGTACCATAATGTTGCAGAGTAGAAAATAGAAAAATTACACAACTTAATGGATTGCCTTTATTTTAAGTTAGTGTATAATTAATGTTATTTAGAAAGTCAAAAAAAGAGAAATCTCTTATATAAATCAAAAATAAGGCATTCAACTCAGCTAATGAGTTTTTGTTGTTTTCTAATCACATAAATCACTGTACATATTATCCCAATGTATAATGTCAGATTGTATTAGCCCTAACATTCATAGAAAAAATTGTCAGAATACTTAGTATTTTACTAATTTTTTGGTGAAATTTACTTAGACATTTTCTTATTTCAATCACACATTCCATTGCATGTCAGAGCTTGAAAATGCATTCTCAATCTTGTAATAGAGTCCATACTTTTATTTTGTCACTAAATTAGAAGTGTTTGAATTAATTTAAATTAGCGGAACAATTTAGGTAAAAGCATCTGCTGTAGGCGTAGGTCTTAATTTGGCAATATTACAATCAAAAGCATTGCATGTATTCTACTTGCATTCTGTCAGTTTATGGATGGATGCCGTGCAGGTTTTTGTCTCACGAGTTGGTGCATTTCATTTTTATCCTACTGTGTGCCCGTTAGCAACTATCATAGTGCAATTTGAAATAATTCATTATCGATTTAATGCATTTTTTATTATAGCAGTTAATTTTGGCTTTCTAGGATAAATATCAAAAACTTTTTCAATACCTTATAAAATCAGAAGAATTTCTTCTTTGTGTGCTCAAAATATTTGCTGTCTCTTATGACATAGGTAGATTTTTCTTTTACCTGTACTGGAGTGTAACACCAGCAGGGACCATTTCCATTTTTTGTCTAATTCTTTGCTGTGTTGCTTTGGATTTTTGCAAAATTTTCCATCAATTATTAAAGTTTTAGATTTGTATTAAATGAGTGTGTCTTTGATAAACCATTGCTATTAAAAATGTAGTGGTTGGAATCAAGCAAGGCATATTCTAGGCACTGATGTTTTTCTAAGAGTAGAAAGTCAGTACATTTTTGTGGTTGCCTCTGACCATTAAGACTGGAGGAAGGTTCTTGGAGAGAATTTCTAGCCAAGCCATGTACAGGTAATCAGACACTGCTCCTTTTCTTGCCACAGGGAGGCTCCTGTTTGGACAGAGGGGAAAAATAAAATTATCAATGTGAAGGCAGGGGTAGCCCAGGCTTCTCACTAAATACTAAGTAGAAAACATCACTGTTCATATACAGCTCTGATATAATTAGACTACATGATTGTTTTAATATCATAAAGCAAAAAATGACCATTAAACCTTAATTTCCAAACCCTTGCTCACCTGGTTGTACTGGACACGAACTGCTTGTGATTGTAGGCTTAAACTAAAGAATATTTTTGGGGCCGTAAAACTCACACATAATATGATATTTTAAAAGGGATAAAAATACAACACATGCACAGTTTTGCAGTCCATCAGCCTATTTTCTGATCTGCAATTACTGTGAGATGGGAGTTTTAAAATATGGGTCAATTTATGGTAAGCATTACATGCTCACCCCTTTTTTTGAGACTGAATTAATAGAGCTGTAGAAGTTTATCTATGCATCACAAGTGCAAGCTAGTTTATTGAAGCTGTGTATAAAAAAATGTGTCTGTAAATAAAAATCGATGCTGGAAAGGGCCTTCTTTGGGTAATTTTATTGCTGGCCTCTTTTCCTTTATACAATTGCTTCATCACCAGGAAAGATTCATATTCAGTGTAGTCCCAGAGAACCCTCAGTCCAGATGCAAGTCCTTCAGAAGGTACTTAAAAGATTACTTTTGTGCTCAGTGAATTAGCACAAGGGTTTCTGTAGCTCCGGTTCAGAATCCCATTACACATTAGAGCTGGAATCAAAAATCTTGCAACTCACAGCACAATGAGGTTGGCTGCCCTCGAATGCTCTTGTAAGAGTTCGTTCAGACGGACTTGGCGGTAACTCTAAAACACAACAGGGAGAAGGAAAAAATCAGTTAGGTCAGTGAGCCTCAGTTCTGGTGTCCTGTGGATTTCTGCACTCCCCCTCATCTGCAACATTTTCTGCTGTTGATTTGGCAGCACTGGAATCCAGGTCTGCTCTGGGGTCCAGAGTCATAGCAATGGCAAAATAAGAGGCTAAGCCACACTTTTTGGGTAGGATAGTTACGTTAGGGTCAGAGTTGTTCACCCCTGTGGAAGGTTTCCTGGGGACAGGGATTATTTTTGGGCTGTACTTACTTTGGGTCAAGCTCAGGCCCTCAAAGTGTTTATAACTTAACAACAAGTCACAGGGAACAAGAGACCAGGGCAGGTTTGTGTAAGATGGATGTATCTTAACTGGTCTTGTAAATTACTTTCTCTTTCCCTGGAGGAAAAAAAAAACCCCTGATTTTTCTCCATTCAGGCCTTAAATTTTCCTCCTCTACAGAAATTTCAGTGTTCTTTCACGTGTTATATAGGTAAGAATCCTCATAATTTAGCCAGTTGTTACCTCATGAGAATCATCCTATAACATCACCCTTTATCTGTGCTGCCAGGTTTTTCTCTGTTGAATTGTAAAAGTGTTCTAATGTCCTCTGTAAAATTAGCTCAGGCTCAGTGCAGTAACTGTGTGGCTTCTGGTTCAGAGATGGTTTTCATCTGGCTGGCTTTGATGTGGGCAGAGCTTCTCATCAGCCTGGAAAATACTCTGTAAACATGCCGAGGTCTGAGAGTGCTCAAAAATGCAATGGTAACACACCTCTGCAGTGTTTACAATATAAACCCAATCTGTAAATATCAAATACAGGTTTGTACATGTCATGTTTCTAATGCCATATCTGGTATTTCACGTTTTCTTACTAATTGCTTCAAACATCTGGAGGGCAAGAAAAGGTACACATGTAAAAGGTAGGCGAGGCTTTACCTTCTCCTTGAATGCTTCCAGCTCTGCATCTGTAATTTTCCATGGAGCCTCTCGCTTTAATTTCTCAGCAGTTGTTATATCTTTGCAGCTTTCATGGAGGCGATACGGTTCAATCATCTCTTCAAAGAATTTCCAGCTGAAACAGGAATTACAAAGGAGGCCTTGCTGCAGGGTATGAACTCACTAACTTATTTCACAGTCACTGTGTATGACAGGCTTCACTGATAATAATTACAGCTGAAAAACGTGCAAAATCTTTAACTATTCTTTGCTACATTGTGCCCCAAGTTATGTCTGTGCCACTTCTGTATGTTTGGGTTATGTGAGGATAATTAAACACTGCATTTAGCAGAGAATTTTCTGCATTGTCCTGGTTCTCGCAAAAATACTGAAATGAGTTTCACAGTAACTCCAAACTGCAGTATATTGGTTACTAATATTAACAATGAATATGGGTTTTTTTATGAATGCTGAACCTTTTATTATTGTTTCAGCACTAGCTGGACCAGTCACCTCACTGATACGGTTTTACTGATGGTTTTAATGAAATGGATACACAGGGGATACAAATTGCTTGTGACAAGGGGCTGAAGGAAACACTGTAGGGTTTTTGCTATACATGGACTCAGAATTGTGTTCAGATTTTCCCTCTCAATTTCAGGTTGTTTCTTGAACTTTTGAGTCTTTTAATATAGAAAACCTTATCATCCTTCTGTACTTCCTTGCTTGCCCACTGTTGAAAGTTTCTACCATCCCACAGGGACCTCAGGGAGTTTCCTATGGATGTGAGTTTATTTCTCTGAGCACTTTGTGCTGACAGGCCTTGCTGTGAGGTGAAGTGGGAGACTGGGCACAGGCTGGCCTTGGCTGTATGGCCAGGAAGCCAAGAGAGGGGTTAAAGCAGCATTTATTGTTGCTGTTGCAGCAACATTGATATGTAGCATTTATTGTTGCTGTTGCTAAGTTGTCAGAGTTTGTCAACATCCTTGCTGTCTGTTTCACTAGGTAAAATAGTGGTAATCCTCTTATTATTCATCAAATGGATGGGATGCCAGCTGGAAGAGAGATACAGTGGTCTGTCTAGCAAGTGTCTGGCATAATATTCACTTGTTCAGTTCAGATAATGCTGAAGCAGGAAATGTATGTGGTTTTTATGTTAATGCCAGATATGAATTCTTTCTGATAGCTTTGCTTTATGTAAAATCACTGCATTGTACTGAAGAAAAAAAAAAGATATGTATTGCACAGTTCATATAGAAGTTATCACCTGAGAGATCAAGAGGGCACTAAAAGGGGACTTTAGGTATGTAGTTATAAAATCTTTATATTCTTTAGTTGCAACCTAAATAAATATGAGAAGTCATCATAAAATGTCTGTTAAATTGAGTGGCTCATAAGTATGGTGTCTAATTAGTCTTTACAACATAAAGAAAAAGACTACGCATGGTTTTGACCCTTTAAGCTGTGATTGTTAAAAGGTTCTTTTCTTTCTCCTGTTCTTGGTACTTAGAAAATTATGACAATAAAGTGACAGTGCTATTTTCTGTGTTGTGGTATTTTTTTTTTTGTTTTCAATGTTCAACATAAAAGAAATAAGATCTAGATAAAGGCTAGCTGCTAAATAATGAATTTTGGTAATGCTTCTTACCTCTCTTTGTTGGGCTTTATATTGATATCACAAATGATATTAATATCAGCAAATTTTATTCTGAATTTGCTTAGGAGTGAAGCCATCCTGAAAACAAAAGAGACAATGTTTTATCATTGTACTTCTGAGTGCCTTGTATCAAAGAACACTTGTAAATGAGTTAAGACAACTGCATTTTATATCTTATCTTTAACTATATGACAAATTACTTTAAATGCTTTAGTGTTTCAATTTCCAATTACAGAACTGGATTAATGTGATTGCTGTAGCATAATTCATTTAACTGATGATCGATGAAAATCACAAAAAAAATGGAAATTAATAGCAGACAGAGTGCAGGGTGCTTACATTTTGGGAAAGCAATGGTACTTGAAGTATTTCCAAAGGCTTGAGTTATAAGGGAAGAATACTCAAAATACAGTGGGACAGAATTCTCCAATACTTAGGGAAGGCTTCTGTTACTCTGTTACTGTCAGAGTGCTGTGGATGGAGTTTTACAATAATGGTCGTGCATGTGTTGGTGAAAATTTGGTCCAGAAGGTTGATGTGCAATACTTAAAGAATCTTCTTCATCTTTTTCACTTATTAATTTATATTGATCTACTCACATGTTGTCTTTACACATGTTCATAAAAGAAAATACTTTTCTGCCCCAGTTGGCAGAAGGAATAGTTTATAGTTCTCTGTGTGTTTGTGCTGAGGATAGAGAGGTTTAATTAGGTCTGTTTTGCCTTTGTTTGAACCATGGTTGGGATCTTGTGGTTCTTCCCCACACCTCCTTCTCCCACCTCCTTTTTTCTTTCTATTTCTGGTATGTAAGCTTTGGATTTTGAAAAGGTCAGAGAATTCCTAGGAGCAAACCATGGTAGAAATACGTATTTGTTTATGACCTGAGAGTTTACTCTTAAAAAAAATATATATATATATATAAGAAGAACATACTGCTGGTATAAATCTTGACATCCCTTGTGGCAATCCTTGTTTTGAACACGATTAAGTACAAAACCTCAACTTCTGTGGAAGGTTTTAATATTTGGGGAATTACCTGCTAGTAAAAGTCCAGTTAAATTTGACTTCTGAATTCAAAATACATGGCTGAAATTGTACTTGGGTGATTTTTGTATTAGATCTACCTAGGGAATGGAGGAACCCCCCATCCCAGATTTGTCTCTTTGAAGGCTTTTGCATGTGACAGGTGGGCCATGTTTTGAGGAAAGCTGGCGTTTGGGCAGCAATACAGACACAAACTGTTTCCTTGGGGACAAACTGGGTCTTTGGCAGCTGTCCTGATGGTGCTGTTTGCTCTGGCCTTTGTGGGACAAGCAGTGTATGCAGGTGTCAGAACTGCCTCTGTGGAATCTGTCATGTCTTGACAAATCCCATTTGATGTCAAAACTTCCTACTTCCAGCAGAATCTGGTGACTAGAGGGTGTGGGTTCAGGAGCCTATCTACAATCCTGAACAGCCAAGATTGGGCAGACTGAACAGGGAGCCGAGAACACTTCCCAGCAGGTCCTTGAGCAGCTCTAGGCCTTTTTAAACTCAATTATAAGGGTAGTTTGTACAAACACTTGTGAATCTCTTCTGCAGAAGAGATTTTTTAAACATTACTTTAGGGTAATGTTTAAAACTGACAGAACCACAGTGAAGTTTGCTTTGTGTGTTCCCTTTTGCTTTGAGGGAACATCCTGTGGCAGCTGTCTTTCCAAGCACTGTGTTGTAATCCTAGTGAAGCAAGTGGTTCTAACTCCTGTCCTTGCACCCCTCTCACTTGCTTCCCACTGGAGTTTTGGCTGGAGATGTTTTTTTTAACTCTCTGCATGGTGCTTCTGCTCTTTGTTAAGCAGTCACTGACTTTCATCCCAAACTGAGCTGCTTCCACTGGTGGTGAAATGGCTGTGCCTCCAGTGTGTAAAGTGCTTGGGAAGGAAAGGTCCTTCATACAGTGGTGATAAAAACAACTTTGTGTTAGTACCTTTCATTTGCTCAAAGGCAAATGATGATTATGATATCTAGACTTTTTTAAAACGCTGAGTAAAATCAACTTGGCCTTAAAGTTGATTAACTTGCTCTTTAACTTCTTTATATTTTACCACAGTTAATCACATTTATGTCAGCTATCTGTCTATGCTATTTGCCTGTGAGAGCTTCGTGTGCAATTTCACTTGCTGTTACCTGAACAATCTCATGTAAATCCCATAGAAGTAATTATATTCTCATTACAGAGTGCAGACTGCTCTTCTCAGAGAAGGGAATATGAGCTATTAATGGGAAAAAGTGCTGGATGTGAGTTTCCTTTGGTAATCACCATTTGCAGAGCCTTGAGGGCTATGCCATAAGCTTAACACCTTTCAATCAGGTACATTTTTTTTTCACGCTGCCCACAGTCCAAAAAACCAGTTGTGCTGAAAAATTCCCACCTCCCTGCATTATATTCAGCATCAATTCAAACTCTTTAAACAGTGAGACAAATAAAGTTATATTTACACTAGTTTTTCTTCTTCAATCCTATTGACTTTTCCTCCAGTGAAGATCCTTAATTTACAATTTTTCCACTTCTTCCTGATAGTTAGAATGTAAGGAATTAGGATTGTTAGACCTGGAAGAACATATAAAAATGGAGGAATATCAAATTAGTGCATTGTATGGTAAAAATTCCATCTTTCGCTTCAGCAGTGTTGGACGTAAGTTAGTTTTAAAACATTTAAGCCTGACATAAAATTGGCTATGTCAGCTTAATAAAAACCAGTTTTATGCAACTTGCCAAGTCTGTTTTTATATTTGGTTACAGAGAAATCTCTCTCCCTGTGGTCCTTACTCAAATTCCTCACCTCCATCATCGAACAGCCACCAGATGTCAATTGTACCTTTTCCTTGCTTCTTTTTAAATTGAGTGCTGGCTTCCAGCAGCCTCTGATTGAATTCACCCACATGCATTGACTGTATGGTGTTAATGGTGCTCTCTGTAATGAGAAAGAAAAAAATGTGGAAGGATATCTGATAAGTGAGGCAATAAGTAGCTTTAGGGAGCCAAATGGAGGGAAAGCTTCAGGAAAATGAACTGTTTCTGACATAATTTCTATACTTTAAATCTGAAGAAAAAGGTACAGAGTAGGTGCTTTGGACTTTTAATGTTTCAATATGCACAGAAACCAAAGCTTGTGTAACACATTGGCACATTATAACATCTTGAAAAAGGCCACCTGATTATTTGTTCTCTGTCTCTTTTTAGTTAATGTAAAATTCACTGGGGCCTTAAAATCAACTGGGAATCTGATAGATTTCAGAAGTAAATGTGTCATTTTGCATCATTTACAAGCTCAGCTGTCTTGTAAAATACAGAGCTCTCTGAAAGGCACAGTCACAGTGCATGAAATGAGCTGGTGGAGTACAGGGGGAGCATAGGTGAGGCTGGAAGTCAGAAAACACAAGCACGTGTGGCTGTTTCCCTATGCTGACATGGTCACTGCTAATTGGAAATAAATTTTCATTCTTGCTGGTTGCTTGGCTGGCTTTAAAAGATACAGTCTTGACTCTGTACTAACAATACCTTCCCTCATTCCACCTTTTGAAGCCTGTGGCTTTATTACTGCTTCTCTTTCAATGATTTCAAAGAGCCCGTGTCAGAGCAATATTCTAAATGGAACAGACAGGCTTCTTTAGAGGTTTTACTTTGATCTGCTAGGTTCTGAAAATGCTTTGTTTGGTTTTCCTGTATTTCTGGAGTGTGTACAGGATAGTTCCAAAGCAGTTATTGGCTTTCCTCTACAGTCCTAGCATCTCTGCTGGAAGATGCAACAACTCTGGGGAGTATGAACATAAAAACAAAACAGAGAGGAGGGGCTATTTATTAACATAATCTAATTTAGAGAGCCAAAACATGTAATATGTATTTCCTTTATGCTCAACTAAATCCAAAAGGGAAATTGAAACATGGGTACACACTCTTGGTGGAATTGTCATAAAAATATATTCTACTAAAACAAATTGAACTGAAGTCTGCCAGCTGAAGAATAACAGCATTTTATGTTCCTGGTCTGTAGATCTTCCTGTTACCTGTGGGAGTTGCATGCACAGCCAGATGTAATATTGTCTGCAGGTGAAAACTCTCAAAATACGTGTCTGCATACAAGTGTGGCTTCAGGAGGGTCATTATCATTACAGCCTAGCAGTTGTGAAATGAGACCTTAAATTGGGTCTGTATCATTTTACTGTGTCTGAAACGTAATATTGACTTCATCACCTACACGTTTCAGTTACGTGTTAGTTATTTGACAGTATGCTGTGTATGTACTTTCAGTACTTTTACCACCTTCGCTTGTGCATTTTTATGAAATTATGCTTAGAATCTAGAGCAGCTGTGCTATTTTTACCTGTTTTTCAGCTGTGTACTGAGTTTGTGTGTGTGTACGTAAGATTTCTTGTTCCCTGCATATTATGCATATGTTCCTATTTTCTTCACAGCAGAGGGAAAAAGGCCTCTCTTTGAAACACCCTATTAAAAGGAAAACAACAACCCCAACCTCTCCCACCCAACTTGTTCTGCATTCTTCAAACTTTGATAACCATGTTCTATTTTTGACAAGTAGAAGTGAACATGAGCTGAGCTGAGGAGTTTATCTAGCAAATGAGAGGGAGATGGTTGTGCTGTAGGTAGTGTGTCCTACGAGCAGGGATGTCACTGTGCTGCATTACAGGGTGGTGGCCACCACGTTTGCTCAAGGGAGGTTCTGTTCCAGGGGCTTCTGTGTGGCTCAGGAGTTTTTGGCTTGGAGTAAAGTCCAGTTTGCATATTGTGAAAGTGTGATGTGTTGAAGGGTTGGGGATAAGTTGTCTTTTTGGAACTTACCCTTCTTTGTTTCGTGTTTTGAGATATTGAGTGTGCTGGCTTTTTTGAAGAATCCACAGATGCCCTTTTTGCCTTCTTCAAAATCATTTTCTTTAATGGTGGCTTCCAGGGCCAATCTCTCCTGCTCCAGCTTCTCTAATTCCTCTGTGTATTAGAAAAAGTAAGAGAACTGGTAACACATTGCTGTCTTTTAAATGAAATCCCTTATTGAACTAATGGCAATGATGTAATTGGTGGTGTGGTACTTTGCAGACAATGTAAAGCTCCTGGGATGAACCTCTCTTTTAAATGCTTTTTCTTTGCAAACCAGTAGGGAGAGGGGAGCTGAATTCACCTCTGGAAGCCCTACAGCACTGGGGTGTGCCAGCTGCTCTCAGGTTGTCTCTTCCAAATCAAATTCAGGATTATGACTTTTTTAATTACATGAGGTATTATTTATTGAGTTATTTTCGTGGATGTTTAGTTGGTTTCTTTAGCCAAGAATTTGCAAAGACATTAGGGAAGCTGTTTTCCTACACTGAAGAAGCTGAGGTATTTAGTTCTAGCCTGTAGGTCTCTTTTCTTAGAACAAGGTCTCATGGGTTGTACTTTGAGATTCTCAGAAATAAATAAGGATCCTGAACATACAATCATTCTTTATGCTAATTTTTTTTTCATGTTTTAATTTTTTGAGCATTTGCTGCAAAGATGTGAGGTTTAGCTAATCAAGTCTGTAGTAGTAGTAGAAAACAATTTCATCTTAGCAATATTAGACTTTTGCTGAGAAAAAGGTACCATGTGTTATTGTGGAATATATTATGGTGAAGAACTAATTATTATGATCCAGGCATTTGCCTGCAGAAAACTTTTTTCATAAGGAAACCATCTATTTGAGTAATACATGAACTAAATATGGTAAGTTCATTTAAGACGTTGTGTTAAAAAAGTAAAATAAACCCTCACTAGTTAGACATTATTAGCTCTGTTAGCACTCTGCTGCCAACAGAAGGAATATACTTTCTTTTACTTTTTAATCAATGACAGTCACATACTTCTGATTATTAGACATGGTGATAGCCATGAATTTAATGGTTGCCCAAAATTAAAATTTCAGCTTTTCTATTGAACAGAATGCTATGCCAAGTATAAGAGAATACAATGATCATTGTTTTCCACTACAATGCCTCTGTATCTGCTTCAAAATATTTCTTTGTACGTGAGGCTCCCCCCCTTAATTCCTTCTGACTCCTTGTGTCTTAACACTTGGAGAACATTTGCTCGTTTGTTAGGTTACAGAGTTGTTTTTCACTGTATTTTTACAGGTGTTCCATGGCTGTATATTTTGAACACTCAGTTTTTGACTCGCATCAAGCAGAGATAGGCAGATCCCTCTCAGAAACCACCGTGGAGGGGGAGAAGAAAACCTTGATTATTTTGCAATTTTTTCTGAGTCCCTGCAGTTTTCCCTCGTGACTCTCCATGCACATCAAGCTGCCAGCGCTGAGTGAGTGTTCACCCACCCTTGTTCCTTAAAGGCGTCTCTGGCCCCTTTGAATTCTGCGAGGTGTCGCTGCCGGGGGTTCCCTCGTTTAGCGCACCTGCCATCGCGGCGGTGAGCGGGGCGCTCGTTTGGCTGCAGTGAGGCCCGGCGGGCGGCAGGCGGCAGCAGAGAGCCGCGGGCCCGGCAGCGGGGCCGGCAGCGCCGCGGGTGCGGAGGGGAGCGCCGGGGCCCGGCCTGGCTGCACTGGGGCGAGTGGGAGAATTATCCCTCTGAACACCTAGAGAAGTGTCCTGCCTTTGCCACACAGATGTCTCCCGAAGTGGTTGTGGTTTTCCCTTTCACCCTGAGATGCGCACTGCTAAGCTAAGGAAGAATGAGCAAAAAGCTGAAAGAGATGTTTCCTGCGGCTTCCTGATCATTGTTCGGTTGGGAACTTAGTGGGACTCAGAGTTCTGCAGAGATGGTACCAAAAGTGCAGCTTCGCCTTTCCTGCCAGTCCCAGAGATATCAGGTAGGCAGAGGGAGGAAGGTGTGCCAAGAGCAGGAAGGAGACGTGCAGCAGAGTACCTGGCTGCTGTGGCACAGGATGGTTTTACTGCTTTGGTCTGTGCCTGTGCTGGAACTGCTTTGAGAGTTGAGTTCTCTGGTGTGCAGAGCCCCTTAATGGGCTTGGAGTCCTTCTGTTACTGCCAGTGATCAGCAAGGGTTTCAGGCAGGTTTTAAACTGCACAAGGAAGGATGAATTGTGGAAATTGAGTGTAGGAACTATTCTAGAAACCAGAAAGTGACTCTTATGAGTGTCAGTCAGAGTCCTTCCTATGCTGTGCATCTAACCAGCATAGATATTCAGCTGTCGAGTCACTACATACCTTGGACCTGAAGGACCTGAGATATATCAAATCCTTGGCTAATTCTGACGATAATTACGCCGAGCTCAAAATCAAAGGCATCACTGGAAAGAAAGAAAAAGAAGAATAAACACGATTTTGCATCATGCATGTTGATGAGGAAAGCTGCTTTGAAAAGATCAGTGAAAGCGTTCACAGAGAGGACAGACTAGGTAAAATTGCAGAAGGAATTGCCCCAGATAAATTTGTAGTACTTAACTCATCTTCCCTCATTTAAAAAAAGGGTGTGATTGGGCATGGGAACAGATCAGCTATTCCTGAAATGGGTCTTTCAGACAGCACTTTTTTAGGAACTAGGTTGCCATAGGGTAATTTTTCTCTCCCTTCTCTGAGGAAAAAGCAAAACTGAGGTGGGGTTTGTTGCTCTGTAACTTGCTTCAGCTTTACAAGTGAATTTTTGAGCAAGCATCTATGAGAAGCCTGTTTTAAAGTGACTGTTTCCTAGCTAAATCCCAACCCACAGAGCTGCTGAGCCTTAGGCACACATGAGATTTGAAGCAAAGCTTTTCCTTCATCTCCTAGGCTTAAAAGAAGAATTCCATGATGTTCTCTTATTCCCTTAGTATGTACATTAGGGTTGTTTTTCTCTTGAGCTCCTGCCCACTAAAAATGGGAAAATACAGTTCTGCAAAAGCACTGCTGGCAGCAGTGCAGCTTCTTTAGCATTTTCAAGCCACATCAGCTGTGATGGTGCCAGGCGTTTGCTAAGCAGGTCCTACGAAGTGTGGGAAGCCAGTTAGCCTTTTTTGATGGGCAATAAATTCAACCACAGAGCTAGGCTGTGTGAGCCCAGCTCTGTACGTATTTCCTTGCATTGTTCCTACACATCGAATTCTGTATGGAAATGCTGTATTAATCTAACCTAAGAGGAGTGAAAAAGGAGGTGCTGAGCTGACTTACTGTATAATGCCCACATAGTTCTCAACTTGCGTGGCAGGTGCGCTTCTCCAGTCCTTCTTAAATCCAACCACCAGGGTATTTGGTTTCATTCTACCCAAGCCCGAGGCCTGACAATATGAAAACACTGCTTGAGAAAGGTACACATACATGCTTTTACTGTAAATGAAAAGTAATGGCAAAAGATAACTGAAGTAATGTTCTGGAGACACTTACAACTAGATTGCATTTTCCCAATGCCCTTCATGCTCATACCCGTGCAGAAAGCAGAAAGATTAGCTTTAAATCATTCCAACTATAAATGATTTTAGATGACAGAAGTGTAGTTTTGCTAAATTAGCATTCATTTGCATTTCTTCTGACATGCTCTCATTAAAATGGTTCAATAACTTGGAATCAAGAGAGAGTTCAAGAACTGTTTGTATGCTCATTCTAACATAATGGCATAAAGCTTTTATCAGCTTTGGAATATTCAATAGATGAAGTGGGTCTGAAGTCTCTTAAAACATCTCAGATACACAGAGAAGGCATAGGCTTCTAATTTTGCATGTTTCTGCCTTGAATTTGGAAACTGTTGCTGTTTCATTTGCTGTGTTATTTTCAAAAGATTATCCAAAATCTGCTGAGGATGCTTTATAGATAAAATTATGGTTTATATACAGGAAAAATAAATGGTTCACCTTCAAAACTAGTTCTGGATGCTAAAACCTGGACAAGTAAGAGAAGTCAGATCTAGATGCAGCTAACTTAATGTTTATAGAAATCTAAATATTATATGTATTGGCAGCCTTCAGGAGGAGACACAGAACACCAGCTTGTAAAGTTGTAAGACTTCCAGTTTTTTTACTACTAGCCAACAGAAAATAGGTAAAAACTGTTGGAACCTTGGTGGGTTTTTTGAGTAGCACTGTTTACACTGAAATCAGGAATTGTTGCCGATGTCCTGAGGTTACAATAATGATGATATGGTTATCCTTGAGTTTGCTGGAGGGGAATTATTTGACTTTGTAGTTGACTTTGGCAATAGTGCTTCAGTAGTAATGGAAAGGAAGAGATCATCAGATTGTAGCAGTTCTCAAAAACATCAGAAGGATCTCCTACTGAGACAATGTATAAGCCCAAGATGAAATGTCTTTGTGAGGCTTTTATAGAACAAAGGGATCTTTATTAATAGCATTTCATCTTGCTCAATTGTGCTGTCCATTCAGCAAGAGTAAAAGAGCCCTGGTAGGACACCAGTGGGTGACTTACCCAGAGTATTTTAGTTGGTTCCCTACTGTCTCAGTTGGCACTGATGTCTTTTCAGCAGTGTATTTTGTGCAAAGGATATGAATTTTCTCTACATTTTGCCTCAGTACCTGTATGTTTAAATATTCATATGTGTGAGAGAGGGAGGGAGATGGGAAAAATGAAAACGGTGTCTCTGTGCCTTCATTAAGGCCATTTTAAATGGACTGTTGGAAATGATCTGCTGCATTCTTAGAGTAATAGAAAAATATTGCAGACTTTTATTTAAATGACCTTCTCGCTATTTGCAGCAAATGTGTATTACACATTTTCAATTTTCATTTATTGCCAAAACATTCTCAGATAGTTAATATGCTGTATAATACCAAACAATAGAATTGATTTGAAGTGTATCAAGTGTGAGCTGCATAGACATTCATATGTTGCCCTGTAGATGCCTCTCTTTTTTCTTAATAGTGTCTTGTTCATTTAGGAGAGAATCAGTCTGCCTTATCTCATAATTCCATAGCCCAGAACTAGGTCTTTATGAAATAATCTGTAATATAATATAAATGTACCCCCAGAATGCCTTTTCTGTCTATAACATTATCCATATAGATGTAGGGCTTCTTATCAAGTAAATAGTAATGCTTCACATGAAGGGATGCTTTGATGTACACTCTTCTGTGTGTTCTGTAAACAAAAAGCTTACTTGAAGTAGACTTTTGACTCCATCTCTGAAGCTGTCAGCTGCCACTGCTGCATAAAAGGCTTTTCTTTTGTTCTCTTGTGAGCCAGGCCTGCTTTTTTTCCATGCCACTGTTCATCTCCTTAACACACAGCTTGCGTGGTCCCTGCATGATACAGTAAAATATTATTAAGAAGGCTTTGTGTTGTACATCACACAGTGATTTTGAAGGAGTTGCCTAGTCTGCTGTGGGAGCAAATGGAGAGAGTCAGAAAAATACATTTCCAAAAAGGGTCCACAGAGATTCGGCCCTTTGAAAAGAACTGTGACACAAACATAATTCACATTCTGTTTGAGAGGGCTGAGGCTGTTAATGCTACTTAAATGCAGTGATTCTGACAGAAAGAAGGACTACTATGGATTGTAACACCTTAAAAAAATATCTAAGGTATGGTAAAGCATCTCAGAGTGAATAAAGCCCCTCCCTGACTTGACTGTGTAAAAGAGTCTCAGCAGATCTAAATATACATGGTTAAGTTCCTATCTACTGACATAAGAGAAAAGAGTTGATGCAATACAATTAAAGATGCAAATGCCTTTGTTGCCAGTTTTCTTTCAGTGGTCATCTGGTAATTTAATGGGAAAAAATCCATGTGCATATCCAAGTCACAAGACAGGGATATAACTTAAGGAGAATTTGATCCTGGCTGATCTTTGATCCATGGATCAAGAATTTGATCCCATGAAGATCTGGGAATAATAACTTGAACACTAAGGCTGAAGTTTCATTGTGGGTAAGGACAGGGAAAAAACACGTTTTGCCCTTCTTGCCTGTCTCTCAAAGGAAAGCACCTGAAGGTGTTTTTGCAACTGGCTTGCACAATAGGTTTCTGCTGGCCAAGGGGCCAGTCCCACCCTTTTACCAGGTGACAGCCTGTCTGTGTCCTCCCCTGCTCCTTCTTTGAACCTGGGGAATGTTTGTGCAGTTGTAGAAGGAGTCCAGTGGATTTGCAGACTGAGGATAAACCGTGCAAAAATATTTTACATAAAGGCAAGGAGTAAAAGCAGAAATAGTCCCTTTTACTAGAAACTCAGACTGTTCAAAACAACATGCAGCCATAACCTCAGAGCCAAGTAAATTTTAAATCATCTTTATGTTCTGTTGTGATCTTGATTTTGCCTATTTCTGAGCTATCTGTCACCACGTTCCTGGAAAGTTTCTTGCTGCCTTTTGGAAAAAAAGAATGGAAGATGTTCTCTCTGGCATGGTGTTTCAAAACTTTATGCATAGCTAACAGCATGTCAGCTTTTGAGGCAAAATGTGCTGGGTGTTACATTTATGGCTGAATAGTCTTGCTGTATTTGTTGTGATGTATATTGCAGGCTGCTCTTCAATGTGGTTGCTAGGAATTTGATCATCCCCTCTTTACCACAATTTTACAATTCATGAAGGTTCATTTTGTCACACTTTTATTACCAAGGAAATCAAATTTCACTTAAGTTGCTGAAGAAATAATTAGAAAGCCCCCCCCCAAACAATTACAAAGCTTATACTAACAAAATAATCTTTGGGGTTTTTTTTGTGTAGACAGGAATGAAATCTCAGTTCTCCCTAGAAAGTACTAATAATAGAGAAACATGCCTAAGAATTCCGAAAACTTGCTGAAACTCAGATTTAGGAAGCTGCATAGTCTCAGGATCTTGTTGGGATTGGTTCTACGCTTACTGAATGCAGTGGGAAATTAACAATAATTATAGTAGGGGGAATTAGGACCATTCATTCTTTATAGATTCATTTGATTTGGGAAGAATCACGTGTGGATCTTCCATGCTCTGTTTCTGCAATGTGGCAGCATCAGATGAATTATTCCTGCACTCCTGTAGGGGAATACATTATCTTGGCAGGACTGACTCTATTATCTAGATTCTGCAGTCTCATTTAGTGCCAGGAGCTGGTTTTTTTTTCCTCTCTCTCAAAATTAAAAGGTCATTGTAATATTTAAAATACATTTTCTCCTTACACTAAAAACCTATCTATTTCTGTTCTGTCCTAATGACAGACTAGATTTTCATCCTCTAAGATACATAATTTGCTGTGTTTTTATATCTAGAAATACACTTTGCTCCTCTCTTTAGATCTCAGAAGAGCATGCTTATCCTCAAAATTAGCATTGTAACAGTTTTGGAGGAACCACTGAAAAGAGAGCTGAATTACTTGCCAAACCCCAACTCTGCAAATCAGTGACAAAGCTGAAAACAGAACCTGGGTGATTTGACTCTCACACAATAACCTTTCAAATTTTGTGTGGTGTGGGGGGTTTTCTATTTTCTAAGCCTAAAGTCTTCCCTTGTAATGTTTTTTTTCTTTCAAACCATTTTTTGCTTCACCTGCTATGAACTTTGAAATGCATCTCACTGAGGCATTTACCAGCAGGCTTTGTATCAGCCGCTAGCTTTCGTGTCAGGAATTATGACGAAATCCATTCTCGGTGCAAATCTCTTTGATGGAGTGCCCAGATGCCAATCAGCCCCGGTGGGAACACTGTGTGCTGAGTGAGAGTGGAACGTGGGATGGAGCCCTGCAGCCCCCAGGGGTGCAGGTTTGTGTGAGTCGCCCTTACCGTGTACACCTCACAGCAGATACACAGCCCGTTGTTCTTGGTGAAGGTGTGGGTGATGTCCAGCAGAGCAGGCCTGACCATAGGAGCTCCTGTTAATGCCAAGCACTGGGGTCTGGGGGAGAAAAAAGAGGTTCTATATAATTGGCTGATGTAGGTATTCAGGACAAGCCATTCTACTGTTGGCTGGAAATCTTACCTGAAGTTTTTCACGTGGTCTTCCACTGTTGTTAACGCCAGAGCGCTGTCTAAGGCGTTAACAAAGTAAAGAGCCTGCGTGGAGGAGCCCCAGTTGACTTCTGCATATAATAAAGATAAATAATGCATATTAAACCATGGGCTTTTCCCTACGTTCTGTTGCAACAATCAACAATGGTGTTCTCTATGAAAAGCAGAGTAAATTCTCTTGTACTTCATAGGTACAGACCTGTAGTTCTTTGTGCTTCATAATAGAATAGGTTTTGCTATGCAGAAAATCCCATACAAGTAGTTTCATTCTTTATTTCAATATTGCAGAAGATATTCTTCCCCTGCTTAAAAACTATTTTCTTATCTGTTGTATTAACTTTGTATCCTTCTCCCATGTAGAAAATGGACAGCCCTGAGTGGTGTGTGTGGTGTGAAATTTCATGTGCATTTCAAGTGCAAATGAAACCACTAGGAAGGAACATTGCTAGTTCCAGTTTGCTCTGTTCTACTGTATAGGCCAAAAATTGTTCTCCAAACCCAGTTTTGGCATATACATCTTTTCTCATTATTGTGCTGCTGTTTGGTCAATGGAGACCTATAAGAAATGTCTTTCTGCACTTTGAGATCTACATGAATGCAGAACAAGTCCTGTTATGCCAAGATACAAAGCCAATATTTAGTGCAACTCAGTGGAGATCTGTGTAGTCTCCTTTTCTAAGGAATATTATTTTTGTCTGAACCCTCCAGTTGTCAGTAAACTAGTGCTGAAGAAAACTCTCTCTTAGCAGGAAATAGAGGGCTTTTGTACAGTATCTTCAGTAAATTTAACTAAGCTTTAAGCTGCTACTTTGCATCAGGGACACTGGCAATATACAAGGAAAGGGCAGAAATCCTGAAATGTTTTTGACAGCTGCCTTGAGGCGGGGGTGCTTTCCTTCAGCTGATGATAATTTACAGGGAGAGAAGCACCGACCATCCCAGTGGGGGTGAGAGAGCACAGACAGGGAGGACACACACCAGTGCAGCAATACACAGAGAAGAATAACACAGGCTCAGACCAGGTGTTGCTGTCCCAAGCTCACTCCAATAAAAGCACACCTATTGCTGGGAACCTTGCTTCTTTTATTTGTTGGTTTTGCTTTATTTTTTCTGCTGCAGAAATAATTAAGTGGTTAGCACTGGAATCTGGACCTGGCTTAGTTTTGTCCTGGATATGACTAGCCAGACTGTCTAGTCTTGTACAGCACACAGGTTTTTGAGGACAGCTCCTGTGATTTGCTGAGCTACTAAGTGGTTTTTTCCAGCAGTAAAATGGGCCCATCTGTCTTGATTTACAGGGGAATTGTAGGGAGGTGCTGGAGGATGATCAGTTCATGAGTAATTCAGCTTGCATTTTTCTTGTATAATGGGCAGCAGGTTTACGTTTTGAGTGAGGACCCTGTTTGAGTCAGCTCAGAGCCCTGCAAAATTCAGGTGAGGTTTTGTGCGTGGGTAGAAAAGAATTATGAATGATACTCAAGTAAAAACCCAAATGTCATAAAGATATGGTGGGAATAAACCAGTCTGCTGGAATGTTTACAGAAAACCCTGAACCATACTTGAAGTGCTTGTTAAACAGGCAGTCACCAGACTATCAACTTAATCTATATTATATAAAGTGGAATTTAATGGGATGCTTCAGACTTCCCTGTAAATAAAGATAGCACAGAAAAATAATTTCTAAATCTGTAAGCAGAGTTAATTCCTTTAAAATCCAGTCTAGCAGCATAACATATACACATAATAATAGTTGTGTTTGGCCTTACCTGGCTTCTTATATGTGACATAAATATATAGGAAGAGCTCAATGGCATAAGTGATGAGAGCTGCCCACCAGTTGATGACAAACATCACCCCACAGCACAGCAGGGCTCCAAAAAGTGACACCCACATGTTATAATATCTGAATGCAGGCCTCCAACCTGTTTAAAGAGAATTGAGGAAATTGGAAGAGCATGAAATATATTGATAGAATGGTGATCCATGATTTTTGTGCATACAAACCCATGTATGTTTTAGTTAGTTTCAGGCTCTGTCATAGGGGATGGGAGAGTTATCTGTAAATTCTCAGGCATGGTATCGACAGATGCTTTTGGGTGTTGGCTGATACAGGTTTCAAATTATAAAATACTGAGTCTTACAGGCCTTCTACTACACTCTTTCCTGCTGCTTTGTTCAGCTTGGCTTTGAGTAGCTCTTCTGTTTATATGTATTTTTGCAAAATTAAAGTTTATTGGTTCAGAATATTTCAGAACATCAGAAAGAAATTACCTATAACTCCAGGTAATTGGTGACTGTGTACTTTTGCTGCATGTACACAGAACTTATTATTGGTAGCTAAACACTTGCTGAGAGGAGTGTTTATCCCAGTACTGTAAGTGCACCTGTCTTAAACCTGGAAAGTGCCTGGCCTTGTGGCAGAAAAATAAAATCATCTGCAATTGACTTTAAAAAGATATTATCCCTGCTGCTCTTCAGCTGCAGTACTGATTCCATCCCCTGCTACCAATTAAAATGATGAGGCAAGCACTGAGCCTTCATGGATTGCAGGTCTCTGCCAGGTGTTCTACAGAGCAGACTTTGGAGAGGGGAAAAACACAGAAGATACAAGAGGCTGAGCAACCCTATCTGGGATCATCTTCCTAATGAGGGAATGGGAAGGACCTGCTGGGAAGAAATTTGCTGTCCTGCAGCCTTGCAGTTATTATAATCTATCACTGTGAATTGGCAGAAATTAACTGGAGGAAATGAGAAAAGAAAAATGGCTGCAGTCCTGGCTGAAACGTTAAGTAGTGGCAGAGTAGAGTCAGATGCACGCAGATGAAATCTGTGGAGGTAATTGTCACTCAGCTCCCAGGCCATGTGGAGCAGATCTGCATTTGTTCAGCTGTGCAGGTAATTAGCAGAAGTGCTCATCTTCTCTGCCCTCTAAACAACTGGCACTGTGCAGATCTATAGGAAGGAAGTTGATGCAGGCATTTATGTCGCTTCTGCAGTTCCTTCACACTAGAAATCAAAAATGTATTCCTCGCTCCTTGAGTTGAATAATTAATTCACAGAAGCAGGAAATTGTCTTTCCTGTGTGCCAAACCAGCGTTGCTCAGCTGATTGACTTCAGTCCTGAAGGTGTCACCCCTTCATTCATGATTTGGTGAGAATCATTCTGCTGTGGCAATGCACGAGTCTGACAGCCAGAACGTTCCTTTGCTGCACAAATGTAGAGGGAGGATCTCAAGCTACCCCTGAGCAGGATCTCGTAGTGCTTCACAATTGTGCTGTACAGTTCTGCTTCCAGGCACTGCCGAGCTGTGCTGGTGCTGTTGGAGGGACCTGCTCTTGCTCTACACGTTCCCTTCCAGGCAGTGTCACTTGTAGCACAGTTACTGTGCTTAGGAACCTGCCTGTACATTCCACTGTGGGTTTGGAGAAGGGAATGATGACCCCCACTACACATTCCTTACTTCATTGGCCAGAGTTGGCATAAGCTTTTAGCCATCCATGTTTTGTGATAGTGAGGGGGAAAAAAGCCACCCTGAGGAGGAGTTTTTTTTGCTCCAGTGGGATCCACCAAAGCCTTTCTCTTCCTGTACAGCTGTAGGGATTGTAAGGACTGGAGCTGTTATTTTTATCTTCTGGAGGTAGATAAAATGCCATCATATTCAATAAGGCATCAGATCACATAGCTTAGATACTTCATACATACTGCAATTTCCTCTGACATACAGTCAGAAACTTCCAGAGATCAGACTATAAAACCCATATTTAAATCACAGCTGAATACAGACTCACCTGGAGATTTTGCATACGAGGCATGAAAGCAGGAGAAATTAATCAAAGCATATGAAGCCAGGAAGAAATTGGAGATGATGGGAGCAATGGTATTCAGTTCAGCTGCAAGACACACACACAAGTCAGACAGAGGCACCAGTTTCCTGGATTGTTGGCTAGCTGTTTCCTAATGAAGCATTAAATCTGAACATTGTCTGCATTTATCACCCAGGGAGAGCTTGGGTATTTTCCTGTCTTACTAATTTAAGGCTGCCTTGATCTACCTTCATTCATATGAATTATGTCTGCTAATGCTGGTTTTAATAACGTTATGTGCTATGACTTGATACTGTGATTCAGCATACTGTCTCTTAATGATGTAGATCTGATGAAAAGTTCAGAATTTTAAATACATAATTGAGAGGATGGATGCATTTAAAAAAACTATTTGTAGTTACGACTTACTGGGAATCTGAATTCTCTCTACTAGGCATCCTATTTACTTAGTGTAAGACAGTTTGAATTTCAAATATTGGAAAAATTGATTTAAAAATCCCTGCACCCCTAAATGTGGTAGCTGGGATTTTCTTTCACCAGTGCTGGTAAACTGGGATTTGCTTTGGAGCTGACTTGGGAAAGGCTTGGGCAGAATAAGCTTCCTAATTATCTCAAAATTACCTCAGAGCTCTGTGCAATATAAACTGGAAAACCCTTTTCAAAGATTCTGACTTTGCCTTATCTGATAGAGTTCTAAGCACTGCCCTCTACGAGCAGAGTGAACAGGAACTGCAGCTACTCCACATCTTGGAAAACGAGGCTGTGGTGGTGGTGAGAAGTCACTAAAATCCCTGCTGGTTTCTTTTTGCCTTCATTAACAACAATGGAATTGCTACCAGGACTTTGATTACACTTGAGTTTATGTCAGAGCTCACCTGACTGGGAATTTTTCAAACCATAGCTACTAATTATATTATAGTATCAGTTTGTATAATTTCAGAACATGATGCTATAGCAGCTGTGTAACATTGTACAAACCAATCAGAATGAATGCCATGGCGATCACGAACGTGAGGACATATCCCCTGATGGGCTCGTTGTTTTTCCCGTATCCTTTGGCAAAGAATTCCAGGCCTTTGTAGACATTGTCCTTGCAAAGAGCCTGGTAAGAAAACAGCACATAATTCTAATAAGCAGCACTTTCTTGCACCAGAAGTCACTGTCTGTGAGTGGCAGCTTGCTAGGCTTTTGCTAAACAAAAGTTAAATCTGTCTTAGTGCTTCAAGTACATCAACTGCTGAGGCATGTGAACATTTAAATAAGCTGGTAAGACAATGTGCTACTATCTTATTATATTGTGGGAAACAGAGTCATAGGCATTTAGTGCTTATTCAGTGCTTTAAAAGAGAAAGGTAATTAAATAGCTGAATAGAGTCTAAAATGGGAGAAATTGAAGCACACATTAGTGGCTTGGTGTAATTCATACAGGTTATCTCTCTGTCCCATGCCCTCTGCTCCCAGTCTGTCCACACTGCTGCTGCCCAAACAGCTTCTGCACAGCCTGTTAGAGCACACCTGACAGCACCCGAATCTTATGGTCCTGAGGGCTCCTGGTGCTCATGTGCACCCTGTCCTTACAGGGTGGCTTTTTGTGAGAAGATAGAAGTGTTCTGGAAAGTGTCCTTGAAGCTATTTATGGCACATGAGAATCCCCTGCTCCTGCAGCAAAGCTGAGCTCTGACCAAAGGAACATTATCGCCCTTGTATGATGATAAGATCTGTCTATGTCTGCTGAAAAACATTCTACGTGTTGTTTTTCCTGCCTCTTCCTCCCACATGTGTCAGTGTTGTTTAAATATACGTTACAGTTGGCACACAGAGTTCAACTTTGTCTTTGAAGTAAAACCGAGTATAAGGAAATGGATAGTTTAATTTTACCTGGAAAACTTTGGGTGCGCTGACGAGAGATGCTAGAGCTGATGACAGAGTAGCTGAGAAGATGCCAGCTGTGATGAGAGGACCAAAGCCAGACACCATGCTCATCACCTTTAGGAAAAAAATGAAAGTAAAAAGAATAGGGTTGCATTTGGATGCGCTTTTTAATGACAAACCCATGTAAGTGCTCTGTTTCTAGGTGTCTCTGCTTTTCATGGTTCTAAATTTAATCTGCTACAAACCAGCTGTGAAGTAGGGAAATACTATTATTTCTGGTTTAGTTAAAAGCAATGGAGGCAAAGCCAAATTTTTATTCAAGTATGCAGCTGTCTCCTGGGGCAGATGAGTACTCTGTGAGATTTCCTCACTGCCTTTACTTACTGATTGCTATGAGAAACAGCCTCTACTTGATGAGTAAATAGCCAGCTTGTAGAGCACAAGGAAATGGAAATGGCAGGAAAAAGCACCACAGTGTGAAATGTGGTTGGAGGCACTTTATTTTGTTTGGGTTTTTTTGCCCCTTGATTATTTAATGTGGCTAAAAATGCGAGAAAATGCCTGATGGTGCTGATGGGACTGCAGTGCTTCAAAGAGTGTTGGTGGTCACTGTCAGACCTCCCTCAGCCCTCCCAGGGGTGCTGGGCTGGCCTCTGTGACTACTGAAGTGAAAGGGTTGATGAGAAGCACCAGACAAGGAAGCTGAATGATGGATGGATGTGATTGCCAGGTGCTTTTGGTGTGTGGGCAGTACTTCAGGAAAGAAACCAGTCAATCCTGAAGATTTGTCAGATGAAGATGTACTGTTTTCTGGCTCTAGCCTGGCAGAGGTAAATGCAAGAAGTGAAACTTTCTCTGGCTGTAGGGAGGTCACTGATTTTAAGGGGTGCCCTGAGTGTGGGCAGCTGAACTGAGGTGGGAGTAAGGATGGTAAATGATCAAGGAAGGAAGGGAAAGTAGTCTGTGAAAGGGGCAGCATATCCCTTTTAAGGTGGTTGCCCAGCCCTGTCATTTAGCAGAGCCAGCTGGGAAAAAAGCAAGTGACTTTAAAAGCTACAAATGACTCGTTGAAAAGCATGTGCAGGTGGGTGGTGAATTCCTCTCGCTGGCCATGAAGCACAGGGGCTGAACAGAGATCTGGGAGCTGTGGCTGTCAGGCTGCAGAACTACTTTACTTTGATGCTTAGTCTAAGCTTTATTTTGAAGAATAAAAATGGCAGACAGTCTCTCTCTCTTGGCCTAGCAGAAAGACTCCCTTACTTCTCACTTGATTTTTCAGCTGACTATTTTGGGATACTTTTTTTTTTAAGAAAAGAAGTCAGAACTCTGGTTTTTGTACTGTGACACAACCCTTTAACAGTGACCACAGCACCCCTGAGGTAAAATCACATCCATGTGTCAAGAGCAGTGAGGTGAGTTACTCATCTAACAGGAGTTCCTGAGGTCTCTGTCAAGTCTGAGCTTTCAGTTTGAAGATGTTACAACATACACAGCTGCGTGGTACTGGTTAAAAGAGGATACAAAGACCTCACCAGAGTGTTAGGAGGGCTAGTGATGGGCAGTATGAAGGTAAACGTGGAATGCAGGGGAGTTTTGCCTTTCATCGTTCCTATAGTTCTTTAGGTTTTTAGATAGAAGTGGTTGTCCTGTTGTAGTTAGCTGTCTGCAAATAATGGTTTTGCATGTTTGTACTTAGGCATTCATGTATTGCTTATTATGCTAATATATACCTATATGATAATACATATTATCTCATTAAAACCTGAAAGTTATTCATCAGCCCATAATCACATGGCTGACTTGCACATCTGGAAAAATCATAGCCCAGGCCGCAGGCAGATGATCCATTGCAGCTCATCCCAGGTACAATTGTATCATTGACGTTCCCAGTGGCATCTCGTACAACACAGGAGGCTGTGGAAACAATGATGTGTTTTTATTTTGCTTCCTTGTGACACTGAAAGAATGTTCTTGCCACACTTTGGCTCCTAAACTGCACGGATTTTGTCCAACTGCTGCCTTGGACTCATCCCAAAGAGCAACGTTTGGTGTTGGGCAGGGGTTGCTGCCCTGTACTGTGACTTAGTTTCTCATGGTGTCTGTCAGCAAATACTTGCTTCTGTTACTTTTAAAATAATCAGCCACTTAACTAATAAGGATTAGCATATTTCTGAGATTAGAGAACCAGACAGAGATGAACAATAAATTGACTAACTCAGAAGTCTTTGTCTTCCTGTCACCATTTTTGAAAGTGCCAGTATTCAGAGCAAACAGGTCAGTGAGGGTCTTAGGTCTAGGCCTACCCTTTTATTTGTGTAACAAGGACACAAAATTGAGTTTAGAGACCCAGATCCTCAGCTGTTCAGATTGCCATAGCCCTACTGATACCAGTATGATGAGAAAACTTTGAAAAAGAGAAATTACCTATATTCTTTTTGTGTTTATTTACATTTATGTTGTCTCATTTTTGCTTGCTACCAGAAATAAGAAGAAACACATTCCACCACTGTAGAACATGTAGTTGTGTAGTTCCTTTGAGACAGGCAACTGATTTCTGGCTTTGACATATAATGTACAAAATGTGTGTTACCCTGCTCTGTGATTCTCATGAGTGTTCAGTAGGACTAGTGAATGCAAGCAGAAGCCATGGGAAATTTCAATGTGAGCCAGGAACAAAAGATCAGTAGGTTGATCAGAGGTTCCTTTGATCTTTATTATAGTCAGGGATACTATATGCTGGTGATCTTTGTCACTGAATGTAATGCAAAAATAACCATACAGGTTACCTGAAGGTCCAGCTGCCGGACTTTTGTTTCCACTGATTGCTGCTTTTTTTTAACCACTGTTCTGACATAGAGTACAATCAAAACTACTGTCTCTCTACATAATAAATCCATAGGATGAAAAAGCAGTGATGTTAATCATTCATTTGCATGCCAAGCTCTCAAACTTAACTGTACAATAGGACATGAAGGAAACGTTCTGAACTTACCTGCACATATTGCAACAGCAATGTAAGCAATGGTGGTGATCACAATGGCCAGCATTGTTCCCTGGGGTATGGCAGTTTGTGGGTCCTTCAAGAAAGCAGTGACACGAGAAACACTGTGAGTTGGTGTGCTGCAGCCTGACTGTGTTTGCATGCTGGGAGTTGTGCCACACTGGGATGAAGGTACCCCTAGGGAGCAGATTTTTATCACCCTGAGCTGTGCCAGCATTTCTGCTCCCAGCATGCAGGCAGAGCAGCACTCCCACCCTGCACGTGTGAAGGATGTTCTGCAGGAGCAGAGCTCACATTTACAGCAACAGGAGGGTCCTGAGCTCTGCATTTCTTAGAACTCCAAACTCTCTTCACATTGCAATTGGCTTTCTTTTAATGTTTAATGATCTAGTGGGTAAATAGTTACTGAACCATCGGACGCTTGTGGATGACAAGATGGGAGCATTTTTGGTTAATTGGGAAGATGGATGTAGTCACCCTGTACAGAACACAGTACTTCTGTGCTTTGCAATCAGTAATTCTTGGGTCTTTAAAACAGCTACTTTCTTTCACTGTATTGACTTAACTTAGATAATTTAATACAGCTGGGTTATAATGCTTGCAGACTGGCTCACAACACTATCAGCTTCAATAATGCAACTGGAAGAGTCCAAAGATCTGCACTGTACACTTAAAAGGGATTTTTAATGCTAGATAACTTTACAATTTAGGGTGTATTTGTTTATACTAGGAAGAATTTTTAATGAATTTTCTTCTTAAGTTGGTTTAGCAAAGTTTTGTAAATCAAGATTTGTTGAATGCATTTTAAGTCACAGACTTTTCCTAACTATGCTTGTTGCGGGGTGAAAAACCAAAATACAAATATGGAGTTTATTGTGAAGCATGGATGAATTGCTTAAATGTATTAATAATTAATATAATTTTTTAAACGAGGTAAGGATTTACTGAGCTGAAAAATAATTGTGGAGTCACTTCAGCTGCATAAGACCCTTTGCACTCAGACCATGGGAGCTTTATGCAGTTCTGATGTGCATGTTTTAGGTCATTGTTTTTGTGGAATCTTGTGGTTATCTTAAACTCTGTAACATTGCATCTTAAGGTTAAAGCGTCTTACAACTTAACAACTTTTATATTTTATGTTTTTAAAATTGAAACCCGTATTTCCCATGCTGTTAGTTCTTTAGGAGCTAAACCCCAGTGAAGTCAGCAGGAGGTCACTGGGAAGATGTCCCTGTAAGTTGGCTCTGGAGTAGGACACAACTTGAGTGTGTAGTGGCTGCAGGAGCATGGACGTAGGGGTTTGCAAACTTCCTTCTAAAGGAAGTTTGATTGGTAAATTTTACACTTTTTAAACATTCCTTAGCTTGTCTTTAAGATTCTGGAGAGGCTGGTTAATTTAATTAGACTTGTCTAACGCATCTAAACATGCTCAGTGGGGAATCTGCTGCCTGGAGGACTTGGTTCCAGCAGTCCACTTGTTGTGAGACTGAAACAACTGCAGAGATCCAACGGGAGAGCTGCTTCCCTTGGTCTACTCAGATTGTTTCAAACAGCTGATGAAAGGAGTGCTGCTGCTTTGGGAGTCTGCCATGCAGACAGAGCACCATATATGGCAAGAGAATTATTTTTGTTTGATAAAAGGATGGAGATTGTGTGAGGCTGGTGCAGTCTCACTGGGCAGAAGTACAGTGGGTTTTGTTTTTTTAATTAAAAATGGAATCTCGTTGATGCTATTGGTGGCTCAGTTTCCACGTAGTTTCTCTGTGCTTAGCTTGAAAAGCAGTCCTCTGAAAACAAAGGAGCTGAGGCATGCAGCTCAGGGTGAGGAACGGAAAGAGAATTTCCTCTCAGGGGTGGTAGGATCTGGTGAACTTGTGGCTGCTGTGCCAATACAGAAATAACAGACCTTTGGTTGCATCCTTAAATCCATCTGCAAGGCAATGGATTTATAGGATAAGGCCAAATAACTTTATTTGACGTGCTGGGGTTATCAAGCTGTTGGTGCTTTTTTCTTCTTTTTTTATTTTGGTTGGTTTTTGAGTGTTTTTGTCATGAAAACTAGAGGGCACTCAAAACTAAATTCCTGTCTCTAATTTACCTGTATGTTTAGGTACTGGAAATTCCATCTCCTGTAACTGCTAAACTGCAAGTGGAGAATGGGGAGCTGACAGAATAGCCACAGCAAGACAACTGGGCACTCTTGGACCTCCTTTCCCTTTCTCTTCAGACTCCTTTTTTTTGGTCACAGCTGCAAGCTTGCAGCTTTTCCTTTGAGCAGCAGTAGTGACATGGGAATGGGACATCCCTGCTTTCATTAAATGCTCTGTTTGCTCTGCCCTTGCTGTGACCCTGAATACAAAAAGCTGGTCTCCACTGATTCTTGTGAGTACAAACATGAGCTCTCCAGGTATGCTTTTTGGGGTGATGTTTGGATTGAGGTTTACAAAAGATGAGCTCTAAGAGATACACATGTAATTTCTCCTATAGCATGTGCTGCTAATGGACCATTAATGACAGATTATTGCAGGTTATTGAAACATGTAACAAGGTTATATAGCAACCCAAATCTAGCTACAGTAATTTCTGTAAATATCCATGATGCATTATGAGAGAAAATGTGAATTGATGTTTTAAATAATAAAGCAGGTACTTAAAAGAGAGAGCTTTGCTTCCCCAAATAAGACCTGATTTAAAACTGAATACAGTGTTGATTCATGATTGGTTTTCTTGCTATTTTTCCAACCTTCAGCAGTATTATGAAGTTAATGAAATACATACTTTCAGATCTCCTGAGATATTGGCTCCTGCGAGAATACCAGTGGCAGCTGGGAAAAAAATGGCAAACACCGAAAAAAATCCTTCTCCACTTCTGAAATCTGGTCCGAAATTTTCTGCAAATATTGATGCTGCAAATATAGGTGAGAATGAAATATACCAATGAGATTTGATTCCAAAGTTACTTAATGAAGGAGGTGAATAAGCCAGTCTTTCACATCTGGACAACTGGGTCTGAATCTGTCTCTCATCATAAGCAAAGTAAATTTGATTTCCTTAGTCTGGTCCCCAGAAGGATGTGCTTGTCTGCATCTCAGAGCTGCAGATCCATGCTGAAGTGACACAAGTGTCACTGCAGCATTTGCTCTTAGCTCTCTGTTAAAGTTTGTCTGTGCTCTACTGATGTATAAATGACTCACGCTGCATCTTACTGTGTGGGCAGCTGCAGCACCAGAGAGACAGATGCAAAATTAGAGATGAAATCCATTCCCTTTGTTTGCAAGCTCATTTAAACTTGGGCAGAGGATTCTGATCTTGTGACCTTTTTCAGTGGAATCTTTAACTTACTAGTAAGTCAAAAGAATGCAAACATAATTTTATGATAGATAGCAAGGTTGCTTACCTTGGTAATTAAAAAAGCCTCTTGCCTTCTTTTCAGTGTTGGTAGGAATTACCGTCCCAATAAAGAAGTTTGCAATGGCAACAAGGAGAACAATTAGAAGAATAACTTGAGCCTATTAACAGAAACAAAAAGGTTCTCCTGTTGTCTTTAACTTTGTTGCTGTAGAGAGGGCTATATAGTAAGTTATCTTTATCTGTTTCCTGTAACAGGTTATTAAATTCTATAGTTTTTGAAAAATACCAGGCATCAAGATAGCTGAAGCAGCTAATGACAACAGCAGGTGCTTTTTACTAAGGGGGTAATGAAATATAGAGTTATAATTTGATTTTGGGTTAGCTTCCTTACAAGAAAAGGCAAAATGGAACAGCTAATGCATGAATACCAAGTATAAGACATTTTTATATTATTATGAAATTTGTTTAGTTGCAGGGTTTGTCACTTCCAAGGTTATAATATCAAATTGTTTTCTGATCTCTTTTACAAGTTGTTCTAGTCTCCATCACAGCATAATGCAAAAACAAGGGTGCTATTGAACCTGATTTCTGGCCCTGATTTCGATAAATGTATTCCACCCTCTAAAGTATTTCCATTTGAATTTGCATTCTGACATTTTTTACAGGTGAAGGAATAGCAGAAATCATTAGAGATTAAGGAATGGGTAATGATGAGAGCTCTTCTGCTGAGTAGGGCTTGAGAGAGTACAGTGATAAAACCATATGTTGTTTTTACTGCTGTTTCTTCTATCAAGCTGCATCAGAAGTAAGGGCAAAAGGGGCACGTAGCCAAGGCTCTAAATGATGCCATGAATTATAAAAATCAATATAACCAAGCTGTCTGCAAAACTCAAACTTCCTCTTTGCTTTTAAATGGATGTTCATGGAAGAGTGTAGAGTAATTGGGCTTTCATTGAATGTAATGATTAAACTGCTCTTGCTTTTAGAAAGATTAAGCATCAACTGAAACTGAGTGCTTTTGAAAATTCCATCTGTTGAATTGCATTCCTCAGACACAAGCACTGTACAGCAGGTTAATACTCTGCTTGCTTTTGGATTCTTTTAAAGGTTTACCTTTGCTTCCCATTCCATGCCAGCAACAGAGATGCCAAGAAGACACACCACAGTTATGGTCCCTATGATTCTGATGTCATTGGACTCATCTACCATCAGTGTATCGCTCTCCTGAAAGTGGTAAGAAATGGTATCAGAACCAGCCTTTCTCTGCCCAACTGGTGGAATAGAAAGCAGTAACAAGGTGAAATCAAGTAACAAGGTGAAATAGAAAGCAGTGAGCTGTCAAAGTTTCAGAGATTGGTGAGACCAAGTGTTTGTATGTCGTGTTCCAGCTGGCTTTGTGCAGTTGGGGTTACTTGGCTGTCTAATGGGATGTCTGTTCCTTGTCTGATTTTGAGATTCTTGTCTAGAAATGTATGAAATATACTCAAAAGGTAGAAATAATGAAGAAACATTCTGTGGCATGTTTAGACAGACCAGGTTCTTCCCTGCTAAAGATGACCCTCAAGCCTTAACTAAAACCTATCACTACTTACGTGAATACATTATTTAAAACAAACACCACCATCACCATCCCCACCCCCCAAAAAACCAGCCACACAAAACAAAACTGAACCAATTTCATCATGTACATGAAACATCTACATTTACCTTAAGAAGTTCTACAACTGTTTCAGCAAATCCAACTACATACATGGCAACTGCCACTGCGTTTGCAAAGGCAAAGATAAGTCCTATAGATCCACCAAACTCTGGGCCCAGGCTTCTTGAGATAAGATAGTATGCTCCACCTGCAGAAAGAAATGACTGTTATTTCAGCACAACTAAACACTCAGCTTTTGCTTTTTTTCTCCCCCCCCATAACTGTTACTGCAGAAATCTCTGCTTTTAATCTCACAAATATAATCAGTCTTTGCCCTATATTAATAGAGGACACTGCAAAAAAGCAATGTGCTTTGTACTGGTTCTACCTTCAGACTTTTCAGTATGCCTTTCTATTCCAGAAATCCTTTTAGTGCATATTATCATGCAAAAGTGGTTCTTGTTATAATTTTTCATGATCGATGATATAGTAACACAAAGGAGAGAGAACCTCCCTTCCAAAACCGTTCTAATTTACATGGATCTATCCCAGTGTTAGCATGAAAGGTCTCATTCTGTGGCACATTGTTTAAGCTCCTGCATCACAGTGACGCAGTGGATCTTTAATGTTTTTTGCATTACATCTATACACATTTCAATTTGCTGTTGGTCCACTGAGAGAAATCACTGCAAATATACATATTCTTTCTTTGCTTATACCACAGTTATTGCAATTCTTTTTTTTTTTCTAATTCAAATCTGCAGATTTTTGTGTTTTTCATTAGATCATATTCACTTACCTCCTCTTACTACTCCATTAGTGCAAATGGCAGACATGGAGATACATGTCAATGTTGTTACTACTACACTCAGAGCAATAACTATGATTCCAAGACCTGAAAGATCCCAAAAAGAAAGTATATGCAAATATATTCCATTACCTGTTCTGCTTAAGTGACGTAGTAAGAACTTTCCATTTTCCACAGGGCTTAGACCAGACCAGTTACAACTTAAAGGCTCTGAAATGCACTAAAACTTTGTTTCATGAAATACCTGACATGGACTTACAGCCGAATTATTTGCCCGTCTTCCAAGGAGTGGCTGAAACGTAAGGAGTGTTATAAAGAAGGCATTAAACTGAAGATATCCACTGATCTGCATCAGTCTTGACAGGAAGAGATGTCTCACACTCAGTCTGTTGAAGAATGTCCAACCTGGAATGCTCTGAATAGGAAAGACTGGCTGAAAGGTGAAAGAACTCCGTGAAAAGCCAGAACCATCCCTTGCTCAGCAGCTGGCAGGAACATCTGAAATGTACTTCTCAGACTGAACTGAAAGCCGTGCTTTATTAGAAGTGACAACTCAAACATGCCTGAAATTGTGGTGAGAGGTGGCTAGAATTGTTACCTTCCAGTTCCATTAGATGTGCCCTTTGGTTTATGGTCCCTCTGGTTTGTCTCATACGAAAATAATACATAAATACCTTCTGGGGCTTGAAAGCATTAGTAACCCTAAGATTTTTACCTCCACGGACAAACCCATTAGTTGCTATTGCAGAAGTTGACAACCCAGTAATTGAGGTTACCATCGTGGCGAGAAGAATTATGATTACTCCAAGACCTGTCAGTAATAAGAAGATAAAATATTTTACTCGTGTTCCATGTTTCCTACAAATCATTCTCTCTTTAAATTGAATTTTCAGGCCAGAATCAGAGCAATAAACTGCAAAGATGGTTTGTTGACCACTTGCAGCTTATAGAACATTTTCATGAAGTCCATGTCATGACAGTAAATTATTCCCATCAGTCTTCAAGCAGTGATTCTTTCTGATATGAGTACCCTATCCAGGAATTCTTATGATTTCCAAAGGATGGAGGAAATGAACAAACAGGCGTCCCTTGACACGGATGCTTCTATCTACCTTTAACACACATCCTGGCTGTTTAAATGAAGAGATTGACACATTAACCAGAGCTGTTGTAAGAATGCTGTTGTCTTTGATCAGTTAATTAAATGTTCGATCAGAGGAAGACTGTCTGTGTGGATTCATAGTGCATGAGAACAAAGAGTCTGTCAGGCACAGGGACAAGACCTGAGTGGGAGCCTTGCCCATCCTCACTTGCCAAGCTCTCGAGTGCTGTGCTTCCCCACTCTCTGCTCATCTGCCTCTTTCCCTGCAAAATATAGTTTTACTCTAACACAAAAGAAACACTAGAAAGTGGAAATACTGCTTTTTAGATGCCGTTTACTTGAACAGGTGACCTGTAATGTATGGTCATAGCCATTCAGTGTGGAACTGGAGAATATACATTGCTTGTAGCAGTATTTATTAACCAGGGCTCATCCAAATTGAAACTTGGATCCTACAAATGACATTGAGCTAGAAATACTACAAATTTATTAATTTATCTGCTGTATTTCTACCATCTAACATACAGATCAGATTCTTGAGTTCAGTTCATACTGGATGGTTATGGACATCCAGTCCCTGAATTAATGTTCTTTGCTGCTTGAATTATAGCCATGTTATCAAAATCCTTTAAGATAGAGCAATGTAATCTGTGAACCATAAATGATATATAACATAGTGTAAGATATTTAAAGTGATTTCAGCCTCTAATAAATCATGTTTATCTTACTGATTTCTGAACTCTTACTATAACTAGTCATGCAAGTGTTTTCTGTACAGGTCTGTATAAAAAAAAATCCAAGTGGTCATTCCTTTTGGTCAGCTACCATTACATAGAAGGATATTGTTCAACCATGCAAATTTTGTGTCTCAGAAGTGGCTGGATGTGTCTTTAAGAGCTGTTAACTCTTAAATTGAATAAGTTAGACACATAATTCTCAAAGCAGTTTTAAAATTATTTGGTTAGTGTATGTGCATCCTAAGGATACTTTTCAAGGATGTTCCGTTGCATTTCACAATTCATATTGTGAACAAATATATGATATACAGGGTCAGATATTTTGCTGATTTGATAGTAACATCTTCATGGGAAGGCTTTAATGATATTTTTTAAAAAAATATTTTAGCATTTAAGAAGAAAAGTACATAAATTAAAGTGACTCAACCAAAACATCATTGTAATATAACATAATGTAACATAATGGTAATGGGGCCAGATTTTCAGGGTCCATAAACTTGATGTTTTTCCCTGCCTTTGTCTAATCATGCCATGTATAGGTACAAATACAGATTTCAGAGAGTCCCCAGATGTCAGGTGGAAATACCAGGCTGTTTTTGGATCTGTAACCTTGTCACAACCATACTGTCCCTTTTTTCCTAGCTGATGATAACCAGAGAACCTTGCGGAATCCTATTTTTTTCCCCTGTAAAAGCTTGTGCCCAAGACAGCCTATCAAGGTATGGAAATAATTGGGTTTTCTCTCTTTGGCCCTCTAATGATGGGGATATAAATGGTGCCCAGATGGTGGTTTAACTGTCTCATTTAACTTCCATGTTAGCAGCAGTACCCAGTGAAATCCCCGAGCCTTGGTGATGATGAGCTTCCATCACCGTTCTCCTTAAGCAGCTTGGCTGGGGACTTAAAGCTTATTGCTCATAAGGCATTCCAAAAATGCATTGAGAAATTATTCAAATGGAATTTGACGTCTCATTTTCAGAGGTAAAAGTAACCCCCTTGCATAACACACGCAAATTAAAAAAGCAGCAGCAGAGCAATAAACCATAAGAAAGAAGAGCCTGCTTATCAATGGGTTAAAATGGTAAAATTAAAAATGAAAGCAGAAAGGTTGTAGCTGATGTTGGTGCAAATTAATGTTAAAATCTGATTAAAGTTTAGATTGAAAACCAGGCATATGGCTCCTAAGTAAGTTGTTCCAAAATGAATTACTCTTGCCTATGGCTATTCTCACACCTCAAAACAAAGTAATACTTCTTGATGATCTCAATAAGTTACTAAACTGCCCTTAAAAACTAATTTTGCATGAAACCCCAGAGCAAAGTCTTGGCAATATTAAGAGGCAGAATTTTCATGGCAAGGCATATAGTTATGAGTGCCCTGGGCTGTATGTGCTCATTTGGTATGCATCATAAAATCAGAAAGCACCCTTTAGTCAGGCACAGTGCTGGAGCCATGCAAGGAGCACTGCAGAAGTAGTAAAGTTCTTCCGCTTACTTCTGGATCTTTTATTGGTGGCTTGGTTTTTCTTTTCCTATTTGTGTTTCTGTAAGTTTGTGATTTTTTTCTTAATGAGCGTTTCATTTGCTACTCTTTTATTAAAAGCTCAGTCTTGCTCAAGTGAAACTTCTATGAAGTTACTGCTTTTTATTGGAAATAAGACTTTAACCGTGCAAAATTTTGGAGATGTTTCATTTCACGTAACACAGTTCCACTAAAAAGGATGTGAATGATATTTATATTCCATCTGATTTTGAGCACTGACTTTTATCCAAGCCCAGCAGAGCTGACACCCTTAATATAAGTGAATATTTCCATTCTGTGAATACTTGCCATCCTGCCTTTGGATTGCTGTTCACTGAACATTCAGCAGTGCACTGGATGGAGGCCTCTGGGCCCAGTCTCCCAGGGATCTGGGATCTGGCATTTGGACTAATTAAATTGCATTTTGAAGAAGCAAAGATACTGAGCACAATGAAATGTACCTATTTAATTTGTATGAAAGCTGTAACAGAGTTTTTCAAACTTAGTCTTTCATAGTACACTAGTATCTAGTGCTGTTCTGTAGTTAAAAATAACAAAATCCTGATGAGATGAGACCTCCTTCCAGTTCTGTTTTCATCTTTGCAGAGAAGTGTGAGGAAGTGTTGTTTGTAAGATGTAGATGACAAGGTTTGGGTTTCACAGATAAGCAAAGTGTGAACTCTTAAAGGTTAACTCTGTACGCACATATTAGAAATTGGCCCAAGTCATAAAGTTTACATCTGTTACAGGATCTAAATACAAATTTCACTAAAGCTCAGAAATATTCAAATGTGATGATCATATGCATAGTTAACAGATCTATGCCTCTAAGCAGTAATTTGGCTGTGAGTCTGGAAAATTCCAATAGTTTGGAGGATTAATGTCTTTTACCCTGGCAAGCATTTGAAAACATTATTTAGTTCAACATGCAAATGCACATCTCTGATTATATATTAATCATGATCATGTATAGTTTATCCTCTTTATCCCTTCCACTGTTGAAAATGATATTAAATAAGATACATACCAATTCCTGCTTGACCTACAATCCAGGAAAGTCGAATAAAGAGCATCACACCCCAAATATTAAGCATGCATCTTACCTAGGTTGTAAAGAAAAAATACTGCATTAGTTCAATTTTGAAAGTAATGTTAAAAACCAGAAGGGTGATAAAGTGCATTTCATGCTTTAAAAACCACCCCAAACATCCCTGAAGTCTGCATCTCTCTTAATTCTTCAAAGACTTAAGTCTAACAGAACTGATTTCATTTTCTTTAATAATTTTTTTAGAAATGCAGGTAAGTTTCTCACCAGCACACCCTTCACCCATCCGAACTTGACAAATCCTGTTTTGTTTTCTTCTTCCTTGCTGGCTGCTGGCTCATCTCCGGCGCTGCCCTCTCCATTCGCCACTCTCTCCACTGAGCCGGTGCTCACGGCAATGTTCTGGAGGATCACACACAGGACAAATCCACTTTTTGTGCCAGGCAGAGGACGCCTGGCTGCAAAAGGGAGGCATAATGAAAAAGGATTCCAAAGATCGGGTTTTACTGTCACTGGAACAGAGAGCAATACTCTGCTCACACCAGGTGGGCTTGCTAACAAGGGGAGGAGATGAAAGAATTGCTTAAGCTGAGTAAATACATTATTACCTCATCTGATCTGTTTTTACTGTGAGCTATTCCACATATACGTTGTGTTGACATGTTATAGAGCATCTAACTTAATGAGGGTCTTGTGGTTGGCCTCTGCATGCTCTTGCAACAATTTCTGAATAATGCTAAGTGTAGAAACAGAGATAATTGCACCGAGTGAAAAGAGACCCAAGCGAGTGCTGCGTGGTGAAGTTCTGTGATGAAATCTGGTGTTTCCTATTGAATAAGGTACAAACATAACTGCAGCAGAAAATGGATAACATTCCTGAAAACAATTAGAGAAATGCCAGTGAAATGTAGGAAATGAATCATCCTTTCTGTGGCTTTGCCACCACTGGTGTTGCCATAGTAGATAGGATTAGGAATTGCCATATTTATGGTGTAAATAGCCCAGAATTTTAGATAGTTCACATCCAGTTACCAACATAAATGTGTATTTCACCTCTTCAGCTCTTTTGCCCCAGAATCTTTGAGGCAATTTAGCACCATGATATGTTTCTTGTGGCTTGAGTAGGAATTCATCATGGTACTGAGATTTATACTCATTGTCATTGTCTTTTAATTTAATTTTTTTTTTTTTTTTTTTAATTCGGAGCTCTCACTGTTCCTGTGAGGAGTTGGCATTAGGTTAGCAATTGCTGGATTTTTCAGGGTCCTCCTCAAAGGCCTTCAGGAAGGACCCAGTGTGTTGCTACAGTCTGGCAGACAGTCAGGAGCGGGTACCACTCCTGGAGAGGAATCAGGATGCTTTTAGGCTTTGGAGGGTGATAAAGATATTTCCAGATTAACTAAGCAGGCCAAGGAGGAAAGACATCTGTGATTCTGTGAAACATGAGATTTTAAATCTTGGTTAACTTTAAGGTTGTTTCTATATTTTGTCCATAAATTTAAAAATACCAAACACACAACCCCCAAACAGACATAAAGACCAACTGTATACACCTTTTACACCAATGTTTGGACTTGCCCCTCAAGGATGGGGGCTCTAGCCAAAATGATGTAAGGTTTTAGAATGCCTTTGACACAGGAAATCCAGGACTGTGCTCACAAATGAAAAATGAGTGACTGCATAATACATTTTGACATGGGCTAAACTTGGTGCCTATTGCCCCTAAGAAAAGTGGGAACACAAGATCTGTTGAAAGCCTGTGACTTTGGGCTCCTTTGAGGTACTTACATAATTTTGACAACTCTTAACCTGAAATAATAATGTGTGTGTTTGACCAAAATACAGTAAGTGATTAAAGTGAGTGAAGCAACATCAGCAGAATAACATGATGGGCTTTTGCTACAGTGGTTAGAATTTCAAAGACAAAAAAATTAAAAGAGTTCGGTCTTTGTACTTTAAACAAGTTGTTTCCTCTGTACTTTGAATTAATTTGTGCTCTCTCTGCCATTATCATAAATTATGGCCTTAAACCTTCCATAAATGCATTTTAAATTGGTGTGCTTTAGTGAATGATTGGTTATTTACCAAGCAGCTGTACCTGTGCTACTCATGCATTAAGGATGTGGAATAAAAGTGACAGAACATTTTGAAAAGCTACTAAAATAAAAAGTTAACTGCTTTAAAAAAAAAAAA